>OZ018401.1:1958754-1983943 GCA_963969585.1 Drosophila helvetica | reverse complement strand
AAACTCATGACTAAAATTGAAGCCCTCGCCGCTGGGCAGGCAGGGTGGCTCCGAGTCCAGCACCTTGGTGAGCACCTCGAAGTCCGTGTTGCAGCCTTCGTAGGGGGATCGCGCTGTGGCCAGCTCCACGAGCGTGATGCCCAGCGACCAGACATCGGCGCGTATGTCGTACTTTGGTTTCTTTGGATCGATTCGTTCCGGCTAAAAGGAGGGAATCAAGGAATGTATATAAGCAAATATATAACACATATGTACTGGGCACAGCCCCAGTGTACCCACCGCCATGTACGCCGCACAGCCAGCCGAGCGCGTGTTGGCCTTGGAGTCCACCAAACGACCGCTGATCCCAAAGTCGCAGAGCTTGATGTTGCCACGCTCGTCGATCAGTATGTTCGAGGGCTTCACGTCCCGATGGATGACCCCGTGCTTGTCCTTCAGGTACGACAGGGCGTTGACCGTCTGTGAGGTGGGAAACAGGAGAGTGCAAGTTAGTGGGAGATCACTTTAGAAGATCCGCCCGCCACTTACCGCCACTGTGACCTTGCCGAGAATACATTCCGGTACCGGCTTCTTGGAGAGCTTGAGCAGCTTGTCGAAGCACATGGACATCAGCTCCATGCAGATCCACACGTCCGGGTCGCGCACAAAGCAACCGAGGCACTTGACAATGTATTTGCAGTCGTGGGACTTGAGCACCACATCCAGATCCATCAGGATGCGCTTGTTCTCCTCCGCATTGCCCGTGCGCCGCATTTGCTTCACGGCAATGATCGTCTCGCTGGAGACATGCAACATCTTCACCACATTGCCACTAGTTCCGTTCCCCAGGTCGCCCAGGTGTCGCAGATCGTGGATGTCCGTCGGGTACTGGCGCCCGTTTATGTTCAGCTTGCCCGTCTGGGCCATGATGATCTTCAGCTTCTTGTCCGTCTCCGTTTCTGAGTGATGCTGCTGTGTGGGCAGCAACAGGTTCATACGACGCCGATCGACTGCAGTGGGCAAATGGGCTAAATGGGGAAGATAAATATTTGCATTAGTTCATATGGTAAAGATATGGGAAAGATTTAGGCATACAACTACCTCTCGTGTGGAAGTAATGTGTTCTTTCGCTTATGAATATCACCATTAAGGACTGGGATTGGATTAGCTATTATAAATATCACTCAACTAAAGGAATATCTGGTTATCTGATATATATTCCATAAGAGAGAGACACCAAACATATTCCATTCCTCTATTGAAAATCCTACATTCGACAGCATTCCTTATCGACAACGAAGCTCCCCCTCCTGCCCCCCATTCGAATGCTCGATTCGGAGACGACGATAATAATTTACCTCCCAATGCCAATAATAACAATAGCAGAAAATAACAACAGTTCCCTCCAACTGTAAACAGTAATAATCCCTAAATAAACACACACACACAATCCCATATATATGTGTACCAATTTCTTGGGAAACTGTTTTAAAGCAAAGAGAAATACTACACGTTTCGCACAGTGGGTGTATCTTTTCATTTGTCTGAGGGAAAGCCTTCCCGAATATCAATATTTTTACTTAACTGTATTTCAAAGATACAATTCTACGTAATATTTTCTGCCCAAACAATTATTCTCATTTGTGGGGCCTTTTGAGTGGACACGACCTGAAGAGAGCCCCGGATCCAATATCATTATACCAAAGACAATATACATAATAAGATGAACATCCCCATACAATATTTTTGAGGTCGATTTTGGCTGTGTGGAATTCAGTTTCAATTCCACCACGAAATAGAGGGAGACAGATAGTCAGAGAAACAGAGAGCCAACCGCTCTCTCGTACGTGAGGCTGAGATTTAACTGTACGTGTCGTGTACGCCGCTCTCGAAGAAAACTCCCATTACTTTAAAATTTATTGGTGAATATGAAATTATTTTGTATTTCCCTTATATGCTAATTTTGTTTAATATACTATAAACGAATATAATGAAGGAATTTACCTATGTAAAAATACATAATCTATGTCATACATGACTTCACATTAGATTAAATGTCTGTAGGGTATTCATGGGTCGAGTCAATAAGCCCCACCACAATTAAATTTCTGTCTCAGAAATGTTTTCGTCTCGTCAAAATTTAGCATCTCGGCACAAATACGCACATATATGTATGTGCTTGCAGCTCTGTGCATGCAAGCTCATTCAATTTGTAGATCCGTGTGCTCTTCTCAACTTCGTGCGAGCGAGATAGCGTTTAGGCTACTTGGGCATATACAGAAAACTTCGCTGCTCCGAACATTAAATTGTATGGACGATGTTCATCTTACTATTTATGTTGTCTTTGATTATATTTTGTTTACTAAAACAAAAAACTGTCAAGGTGGTGGTGGGGAAGCGGAAACCTCAGAAGGGCGGATTCTTCCCTAACCCGAAGATATTTTGCTTTCATTTCTCATACATACAACATATTGCATTCAGAGGAGAGCGAGTGTCCATGGTTAAAAGATTTTGGTACTCCAAATTCCGTTTGAAATCGAACTTGTCCCACTGTACGCCTTTTACGATCTCCCATTTACGCGCTTTGAAGTACTGATCGGAATGAGGGTGGGTGGAAGAGAGAGAGAGAGCAGGAGCCGCCAGCAACGCTAACAATGGGCGAGAGCGAGCCACACTTGGCTTTGTGTGAGGTGTGAGCGAGAGAGAGAGCGCAAGAGTTCTAGAAGCCCCCCACTTACTCCATTCTCCAATGACAAAAACAATTCAAAGTGAAACAACAATTAGCAATAACAACGGCAACAAAAGCAAGGCATAAACAAATACCGTTATGTGTAAACATGCGAAAGAGGAGACACACTCGAAATCCATAACAATCGACTGTTGTGGGCTGTTGACGAGGGGGGTAGAGAGCGAGAGCAGAAACGCAAGAGCGGCGTGGCGCGGCATATCATGAAACTTACTCCGGAAATGCCAAAAAATAACCAATAAAATACCTATTGACAGAGAGAAAGAGAGAGAGAGAGTGAACGGCGAAGGAGAGAGCACATACAGAAAGCATGGGCTGATGAAAATCCAATAGGAATGTGGTGAGGGAGGATAACGTATGGAGGGGAGGGGGGCTGGTGTCACTGGGGGATGGCTGTGGCTGGACGGACACACAGGCAAGTGCTTTTTTTTCCATATAAGGAATAAGATACCGCACATATGTAGGTATATGCAATCTTGCATGTGTGTGTGTTTGCCGAAAACAAGTTTTGCTTTGCTTTTGGTTTTCGCACTTGGGGCCAACCAACCGACCGACCGACCGACCGTCCTCCCCCGCCCCAGATACCTCTTATCTATGCAATCGTCTAACGCCATGAGAAAGGAGGAGGAGGAGGTATTTAGGAAGGTGAGGACACAGTCCCGTTAAGCAGGCCCGGAATCGATAGCGTATGCCCTTCTTTGTAAATACGAGAAATCAACTGCTTATAAGAAGAAAGAAACAAGCAATATTTCTTATCAGAACACAACATGCACACACTCGCGCATACAGCTTATTGGTACTTCTAACCCACCCCCCTCTCACCAACAAAAACTTACACAGCGGCAGGTTCGGTGTGGGACGCGGACTCCTGGTGGTGGGCGGGATAAAGGTGCCGCCATAGACGCCCGCTGAGGGGGCCAGCGCTGGCTGAGGAACTGGTGGCGCGGGTCTAGAGGCTATGCTGATGGCCGATCCAACTGTGGTGGAGGTGGCGGCTGCGGCGGTGACCGGTGAGGGGGCTGCCGGTGCTGGTTGGACACGCGCCAGCGATGAGGAGCCTCCGCTGACGCCGCTGCTGCCGCCGCGCGGCCTCGATAAGACAATTTGTTCATGGGATTCGTTCTGAGCCTGCAGCGCAGCCTCCAGCGACTGCAGTCGGCTGCCAATCGTTTCGAATTCGATGGTGGACATTGTTACGGTTCTTCACGGGATGCTCTTCTCTACTCTCTCTCTCTCGTCTCTTTGACCAGCACGAGAGCGATGGCGTCGGAGGAGCGGAGCAGGTCCTAGGATCTTCGATTTTTCGTACTGCAGCGGCAGCGGTGGCAGCGGCGGTCTGCAGCACACACACACACGCACACACTCAGCGCGCGCGCGAGTGTGAGTGTCTCTTGGGCTTTTCCTTTTATTCTTCCTTTTCCTCTCTTTCACTATATTTTTGGTCGAGGGGTGGGGGCGGTGCACACGCGCTTTTGCACAAATAATTAACTGTTGTTGCCGAAACAAAAACAAAATTCACAAAAAGAAAACAGCGACAGCGGCGAGAAAGAGGGAGAGAGAGAGCGAAGCACGCACGCACTCACTCGCACAGCACCACACAACAACAACAGCAACAACAGGAGCTCGCGATTTTTTCTTTTTTTTCGATTGGCACACGACGGCGACGACGTTTGCGGGTTTTTGTCGCAAGGAATCGCTTCTGCGGTATTTGCCTTTTATGATTTGCAGTTTTGCCGCGGGCTGCGGTCGCATTCACACTATTATTACACCTTATCTGCTTTATTTATTGCTTGGAATTGCATGTAAAATCTATAAAACGACGAACGACCTGGCTGAGCAGCAACAACGATAACAAGAGTGGCCAGAAATGCGCTAAAGCGTCATGCGATAATACGTTTCTGGGAAGAAATACTAAATACCAAACTACCGATAGATAGACCAAACCATCGCCATACATAATACCGAAAGAAGCAAAAGCCCTAATCCCACTCTCCTCTCTATCGTAATCCAATACGGAATGGAGAAACTTACAACATTTAAAATACCCTTGATGAGATACTTGTAACAAAATCCCTTAAAAATTCTACATAATCTTGGTATTCTAAATAGGTATAGACTGAGAGAAAAAATAATCAAATATGTGATTCGGTGCAACTTTTTGAGTATGGAACCCCATGGAAGATGGGGTATTATTGTATTTAAAATTTGCCGAATTCTAGTGCCACCTATCGCACTTTAGTATCGGCATTTCTTGTGTGAATCAAAAGTCGCGGGTATGTCTAATCTAGCGACATGAAACAGCCCAAAAACTGTGTCAACTGAGCTCAGATATATCACAAATGTTAGTTCCGCTGAACATATATCTTTATATTCCAGTACAAACAAAAAATCACCCACATATGATAATATGGTATCAACCAAACTCCTTATCGATATATTGATATAATATATATCTAACATCCCTAATTGTTTTTGACGAGGTCGAAGAATACGCGAGGAAAAGCAAGAAAATCGCAGAGAAGCACGAGAAAAACGGGAAAAGTGCAAAACGGAAACGTGCGACCACAAAGTCAAACCGAAGCGCGGTATTTTCACAGCGTTTGCATTCCATTCAAACGCCCAGCGAACGTGCTTTCCACGAACACGACTAGGTTTTTTTGACCAAATGTGGTAAAAATAGCAGCCAGCAGAAGCAGAGAAGCAGCAGCCACTGCCGCCGCCGCTCCGTCGTCGTCGACGCCGACTCCCAAACTCCAGAAAAGCCCATACAACCGAATCCGAATCACCCTCCCTTCCTCTCACTCACGGACACACGCGCACTGAAATCCGGGCGACTGCAACGGAGGAAATCTTTGCGGAAAAGTGCAGCAACACACACACATAGAACCGAAGAGAGGCCCTGAAGAGTCAAGCCGCAATGTCACGACCACGTCCGCGTCCCCAACCCATCAGTATCCACCGCGAACCGGAACAAGCTCTGTAAGTTCTGCCCTAATCGCTTAACCCTAAATCCTAATCCTAATGGATAAACCATTACTTTACTGTCTGTCTTCCTTTTGCACTTTGTAGTGTCCCGCCACGAAACCTGGACTCACGTGCCACGATCCAGATCGGGGATCAGACCTTCGACATAGATGCCGACAGCCTGGAGCGAATCTGTGACCTGGGACGGGGCGCCTATGGCATTGTGGAGAAGATGCGACATCGCCAGACGGACACAGTGCTGGCAGTAAAGCGTATACCGATGACCGTCAATATACGGGAGCAGCATCGTCTGGTCATGGACCTGGACATATCGATGCGATCCAGCGACTGCCCCTACACGGTTCACTTCTATGGGGCGATGTATCGCGAGGGCGATGTCTGGATCTGCATGGAGGTGATGAGCACCAGTCTGGACAAGTTCTATCCGAAGGTCTTCAAGCACGACCTGCGCATGGAGGAGAGTGTGCTGGGAAAGGTAAGTGACTCCATTCAAGGGAGCGGTGCGGTGCGTTCTCCTCTCTGCAATGTTTTCTCATCGGATCATCCGGATCGCTCCACAGATTGCCATGAGCGTGGTCAGTGCTCTCCACTATCTGCACGCCCAACTGAAGGTCATCCATAGAGATGTGAAACCGTCGAACATACTGATCAATCGGTCTGGCCAGGTGAAGATCTGTGACTTTGGCATCTCAGGTAAGCATGCTCATACCCTCCCCACACTGACATTCCATTCTCTCGTTTAATCTGAATTTCTTCCCAACCGCCTGCTCTCAGGTTATCTGGTGGACTCCATTGCCAAGACCATCGATGCCGGCTGTAAGCCGTACATGGCACCCGAGCGCATCGATCCACAAGGTAATCCTGCACAGTACGACATACGCTCCGATGTGTGGTCGCTGGGCATAAGCATGATTGAAATGGCCACCGGCCGCTATCCGTACGACAATTGGCGGACGCCATTCGAGCAATTGCGACAGGTAACCCACCCATCCATCTATCCATCCATCTAAAGTATCCCTTTAATTCCTTTTTCTTGTGTGTATTTTTGAAGGTTGTTGAAGATGATCCACCCAGGCTGCCAGCGGGCACATTCTCGCCCGAATTCGAAGACTTTATTGCCACCAGCCTGCAGAAGGAGTATATGGCGCGGCCCAACTACGAGCAGCTGCTGAAGCACAGCTTCATTGTGGAGCATCTGCAGCGCAATACGGACATTTCCGAGTTTGTGGCCAGGATACTGGATTTGCCCGACGAGCAGCCGCAGCAGCCGACGAAGTAGAGGCCCCTGCAGTCCGCAGTCTCTTCCCGTGTAAATTGCCGCCGTCTTCTTTCTAGCATGCATTTCGTACATGTGTGTGTGTGTGTGCGTGCGTGTGTTGTGTCTCTGGAACTGGAAAAAAAGAAAAGAAAAAAAGCAGAAAAAAGGAAAAGAAAAACCAGCCCATATGGAAAACATTATATAATTCTAGTTGTAAGTGAAACCAAAAGCAAAGGAAAAAGCAAATGCAAACGAGCAGAAGCCGAAGGCGAAGCCGAAGCCGAAGTAGTGAAGTATCTTCCCTCAAGCAACGACGATCTAATTTACTGGCGGAGTACCGCCAGCCGACCTAGCACTTACGCCCTATGCTCCAAAAGCCTCTTGCACTACGCTCAAAGCCAAACCGTGCCTCCCGTCAGCTTTCAGCTGTCAGCTGTCAGCCGCTGTGTTAGTTAGTTGCTGCTGCTAAATCTATATCTTATATATATATATACACACACTATATTAATCAATTTGTACTATGAGTGATCCAAAAAAGAGAGAGAGAGCCATGGAAACTTTCAGGGACTGGGACTGGGAGGAGTGCGAGTGCGATTGCGATTGCGATGGCGAGCGTAAGCGCTGTCGCGCAGCCGTAATAATGGTAATTGTCTAACAAATAAACCATACGCGGACTATAGCTAATTAATGTTTAAACATCTCCTGTAATTACTTGTTGATTTTTTAATATGTGTAACGATAATGATCTAAATGTACAAGAGCGAAGAGAGAAAGAGAGAGAGCGCAGAGCGGCGGGAATTCAATTAATACGAAATCTACGATGTACGATATATGATGTATGATGTATTTATGCCCTGCCCCTGCAACATAACCAACAATCAATCAATCAAGCAATTAATTAATATTTACATATACATTTACATTTAACAACGAATGCGCAAGGCTCTAAAACAATCAATTGTATTACTGGCTTTGAATGGATAATTATCTGAAGGTTGATTCCCCTTTGGAGGAATCTTACAAATAAAAATGTGCTAGAAAGCCAGCTTCGGCTAGCCGAAGTCTATATACCCTTTGCAGTAGCAATGAGCTCTGTGAGAGCGTTTCTTTATGTATTTAAGGATCAGAGTATCGAAGAGTATTCCCTGCAATCGGAAGTTTTAGCTAAAGAACTATCCCTGTTCCTGTTCTTCCTACAGTCTTCCGACACTTGTTGTACCTATGATAGCTATATGCTGTTGATTTTATGGATCAAACCTTGGAAGTGATTCAAAATGTCAAGAAAACATCAAATGGGGGACCGATATCTGTTTTGGTAGCTATAATATATAGTCACTTTTGTGGCATTAAGTTCTCCCAGTTCGAAAATATAAACAGAAAAGCTCTAAGATCTTCCAACAAGATGGATCTTCCTCAAGTCCCTATAGGATATGCAGCAGGGTTTCGTTTCCCATTTAATTTCGTTTTAGAGTCTATCAAAAATAAAGTTGCATCTTAATTTAAGCTAAGTTTATTCTCCGATGATATATTTAAGAGATTTTTAATATATTCGTGTATAAATTCAGATAACAAAAATTACATATAGCGGTATACGTTTTTGGGTACACCTTTCACCGTTACAAGAACTCTCTTTGTTACTCGCTCTCTCTATCTGGAAAGAGCTTGCATCGAAAGCCATTAACTATATCCGATGAATAAATGCAAGTACAATCGATCTCCCGCTCCCAGCTGCTATCGATATACCGCTAGGGGTGCACTTTTCCAGAAAAAGTTCGCTTTGGGGTTCATAAAACTCTGCTAATCGCTGTGTCGATAAGATTGCGGCTGGCGGCCTCACAACCCAACTGGAAGTTAAAATGAGCATACCGAATCTGCTGCTACTTTCCTCTTCGCGAGTCCACGGCCATGGGTATCTGGAGCATGCACGCGCCCAGCTGGAGAACCTTTTCAAGGCGTAAGCAATGGAACACTCAATGGACAGTCTTCAGTCTTTGAAAGATAACTCGTTCTCCCTCTTAGTTCCGATGTGAAGACGGTGCTCTTTGTGCCGTACGCACTGAGGGATCACGACAAGTATACGGCGTTGGTGCGGGATGCAATTGCACCCTGGGGCTATGCTGTCGAGGGACTGCACACCAAGGAGAACCGCGGACAGGCGCTGCGCGATGCCCAGGCCATATTTGTGGGCGGCGGCAATACCTTTGTTCTGCTGCGCACCCTCTACGAGCTGCAGCTGCTGGAGCCCATCCGGGAGCAGGTGCTGAAGCGCGGTCTGCCCTATGTGGGAAGCAGTGCGGGCACCAATGTGGCCACCAGCTCTATTCACACCACCAACGACATGCCCGTGGCCCATCCGCCCAGCTTCCAGGCCCTGGGCCTTGTCCCATTCAACATCAATCCTCACTACCTGGAGACGGACCTCAACAGCGAGCACAAGGGGGAGACGCGGGACGAGCGGATCGAGGAGTTTGTGGCCTACCACTGCCGGCCCGTCCTGGGCCTCAGGGAGGGCACCAGTGTGCGGGTCGAGGGTAACAAGGCCACCCTCCTGGGGGATCGCAGTGCCAAGCTTTTCCAATCGTAAGTAGGATCCAAAAAGCCTGTTACCCACCTCACCCTTAACCCCTCTCCTTCTTCCCATTCATGGCAGCGATGGGGGATCCAGGGAGCTGCCACCCCAAGCGGATCTCAGTTTCCTGCTGAGCCAGGACTAAATAAACGAAAGATTATTGTACATACATACGGGATACGTACATACACATATACATACATTGTATTATTCTGCAAAATAACAACAATTCCTACATACAACTAGTATCATAATCTACTCTACATCGGTATGACTAAGAACTATACAAGATGGTGTTCCCGCAGTTAACGTTTTGTAATAAATAAAATGTTTCTCGCACAACAAAAAACACATAAGAATTGGGCTGGCAGCAGACTTCTTATTCGATGATCTAAGCGGGAGGCGGTGCGGGGGGATGCGAGGCCAAGAATATGATTTATAACAGTGGGAATGGAATATACAAGCATTCCCATAAGCGAATAGACACATTGTGGTTCGTTCTCTTAATGTAATATATATGTATAACAATGCTGGTTACGCTCTATTTTGGCATAGATAGAGAGTGAGAGAGAGCGCGAGAGCTATGGGCAAGCCGGGAGGCATCTTCCTTCTACAGCCACACATATCGTTGTTTGTTTTTGTTTCACTTAAACCACTATTATACAGACACGTACATATGTATAACACTTACATATATTTTCTAGCTAGGAGTCAATGGATTCGTGCAGGAATTCGTTCGTTAATATAGAGACACATACTTATACATATGCTAAATATTTACATGCGAAATGTTCGAATGTTTTTGTTTGTTTTTTATAATGGTTCTCTCGGAACAAGTGGCATTTGTTTTTGGCAGCTCTAAATGTGTGCATACAACCATTTATAAAGATAGTATCTATCGTATATTACATACATATAACAAATTGTGTTTGTTGTCTGCCATTTTGAGCATTGAAAGTTTCACTTTAAAAGCAAGCAACAACAGGAATTGCCTAAGGTCTAAACACTATAGTGGATTGAGATAGGTCTGCGCTGCAGGGCTTATACACGAGTACGGAATCGCTATGTCCGATTTCAATTTCAATTTCAATTCAAATTCCAACTCTCCATATTTTCTGGAGAATTGCTTGCCAGTTCAGCCTTGGGGGAGGCATAAAATGCGAGTATAAGAGTTTGTATAAGTCCTGCATCTAGATCTATTTGACATTCATACACCCCACCCATTCACTCAATCACTCAGTCATTCAATCATTCATTCATTCATGGAAATATGTTAAAAAGGAACTGATGATATAACAGGCAGGAGCTGGCGCTGGCGCTGGAGCTGGAGCTGCAGCTGCAACTGAAGCTGTAGCATGCTATTTGTGGAGAATACTTTTGTCCTCGTAGCGTATGATGGCATCGCCGATCTGCTTGCGCGACGCCAAATGGATGCACTGCTCCCGCCCACACTGCTCGGGCAGCTGCTCCGGCAGTGTGCTGCCGCGTCCCAAATGGTTACGCACATCCTGGCCGAAGCGCAGATTGGGCTCGACGCCGCGCAATATGTGCACCGAGTGCTGGGCGGCCACGAACATGTCCAGGATGCTCTCGACGCCCTCGGGGCGCGACTGGGATTGGGACGCCGGCTCGAGCAGCTGATCGATGTCCAGGTCGCTGCGGATGATGGGCAGTCCCTGTGGATGCAACAGTTTGCGCGCTGAAAGAGAGATGAGAGAGAGGAGTGTCAGTGTCTCCTTTCTGGACACGTGTGGACCCATGCCGGACACTCACCCTGCACATAGTCGCGACTGTAGAATGCGATCACATCGTGGTTGTGTCGATCGAAGTAGCCGCTGCTCTGGGCCACGTCGCACGTCTCGCACTCCTTGCAGAACTGCGCCCAGCGGCAGGGGTACATCTGGAAGCCGATGGGCGCGTACACCTGAAAGCCCTGGATGGTGTTCATGCGCACGCGGTTGAGGAAGTCCGCCTTGAAGGACATACCCGGCGTGGCCAGCAGCACCAGGGACTCGAGGCCGAGCTTGGGCAGGGCCAGGTCCGCCACCACCAGACTGAGCAGCTGCTTCGGACCGTACATGGAGGCGTGGAGCAGCCAGTCCTCGGGACTGACGGACTCACTCAGCTGCTCGGGCAGCCGTATGGACACCCAGGCAATGCGGGAGCCATCTGTTTTGTACTTGGAGGAGAGGTCGAGGGCCAGCGTTTTGAGGCCTTTGAAGGGATCCTCGTCGCCTTTGCTGGGCGAGTCCAGGCGGTACAGGAAGATCTGTGGGAGAGCGATAAGCAGTAGCGATAGACAGTGAGTTGGAGGACTCCATCAGGACTTCTGCTCCGGACTCACCAGGAGCAGGAATGTGTTGTCCTGGTTTTGCATGCAGAGGCGCTCGTACTGGGCCACAAATTCCAGGGCGTCCGGCACCTGGTGCTCGAAGGCCGGCACCAGGATGGCGATCCGCGTGCTCTCCGTCACATACGGCGAGGGCACCACCTCGACGCGGCCCAGCGGCTTGACCACTTCGAAGCTCTTGAGCAACAGTCGCCGCCGACGGCCCGACCCCTTCTGCAGGTTGAGGTGCAGCTGGTAGTCCATTCCCCGCGTCGCGTCGAACTTGCGGTAAGCGGTGTGCAGGCTGTGGTAACTGAGGTCGGGATGCTTCAGGGCCGCGTACTGCAGGGTGATCTCCAGCACCTTGGCGAAGTCGAGGGCCTCGATCCGGGTGAGCGGCGCCACGGCGTGCTCCACATTGCCGTTGGGCAGGTAGCTGTGCGTCTCGTTCAGCATCTGCCAGATGAGGATGTCGTGGCGCGTCTCTGGAGCACTGGGCGGCGGCACGCCCAGGGGCCAGCGGATTTCGAGTATCTTGTTGGAGATGCTGCCGTTGGCGATGCGATATGACTTCTGCTCCAGTGCATAGCCCCGCTCCTGCACCATCTCCAGGTGGTGCTGCCGAGACAATGACATGAGATGAGATGTCGAATAGTAAGGATTCTCGGGGAAAGGGACCTCCAAGGACTTACCTTGGAGTAGTAGGCGTGCAAGCGGTAGAAGTCCTCCGGCGTCTGCACGGGATACACGGTGCTGGCATTCCGGAACGCCTGCTCTTTGGCCAGGTCGCTGAAGTCTCGCCGCTGGCGCCCCGGCGTATTCAGAGCGTAGCTATACTGCCGCATACCCTGCAAGAGAAGGAACGGAGGCACAAGAAGTGCATCAAGGTCAGTGAGAGGAAGTCAAAGTCAAAAGGGTCTGGCGGCGGCTCCCACACACACAGCCAGAGCGAAAGAGAGCGCCCCGAATGAAGTGGAATGGCAGCGAAGGGAAGGGAAGACAATCGACTTCCTTCTCGTTACGCGTTCACGATACATAAAAGCTGCAGACTGCTCGCAGCATAATTAAATTAACATTGTCGTACTAATGGAACGGCGGCGGTGGCTCTGATGCGAGAAAGATCTGTCATTGGATCGGGAAAGAGATCTTCCTCTGCCTCTGGCACTCTGCTCTTTGCCATTTCTCTTGCCTCCAGCCCAAGGTGTATTTCGATGGGGTGAAGCATTTCCAGGGAGCACTCCTCTGAGGGTTGACTTTGACTCGGTTTTTGGGTGATTCGCCGCATGCCAAAAGGAAGTCAAAGAGATTGAGCCACAATGATCCACCTTACAAAGAGACACCTTGCACAGGCTCATCCAACTGCTTTGCGAATTTCTCCCTCTCTTACTCTCATAGACACGCATTTGAAACGGTTAAGTTGACAGCGCCTACACATTTCCAAGGGCATAAGAGAGGAGAGAGGAGGACTGACTGACCAAACAATGTACATATGTACATATGAGAGAGAGGGCGAGGAGATGAGTGTGACAACCGGAGTGGGGAGTTTGAAGGAGACGAGTGTGACAATCGGATATGTGGGAGCAAGTAGAGATGGAAGATGGAAGAGGATAGGGACAAGGGATGAGAGGATGGGTCGAAGAGCCGCGGCAAAGGGTGATGCGATGAGAGCGGGACAAACAGCCACTGCAGCGGATCGTTTGAAGCTGCCGTTAAATAAACTTCTTAGGCAAGTTAATTAAGCGAGACGAGAAGTGCAAATATACAAACATTAGCGCATTTTCATGGAATCGCTGCTTTCACACACGCACACCCGCAAATCCGAGGAGGGACCACACACTCACACCCACACTCACACGGAGGAGATGTACATAAATCATGGCATGCGTTTTGATACCCTCTCTCAGAGATTATATTAGTTAACAACAGATGTTTGAATTGGGGAAAAGGAAATGACATATGAATTCTTTATGCTGCAGGCAGTATAATCTGTGGAACCTTTAAGAATATATCACTATATCATATACACGACTACATACATTCATACTTATGTGAATTTCTACATGTTTCCATGGAAACGTTCCCACTGCAAGTGTATTAAGATCTTCAGCAACCAACAAAAAGCTGGCATTTCAGGCTCTGCTACTGTGTGATGTGATGCTGCTGCCCCATAAATAACCCAACGAAATTTAAACAAACCAATCGAACAGTACCCAAAAGAACATGATAAACTCGAAAAGCGATCTTGGGCAGGCAGGGCGGGCACCCCTGTTTATGCTAAAAAAGCAATTGCGTGTTCGCAGAAAATAGCAGAGTAATCAGAAATCAGAAATGATAATGACTAAGGCACACAACAAAAATACTATGTACATATGTACATATGTACTGCCCCACCAGATCCTGTTTGTGTGCGTACACCACTTGGCTGCAAAACTTATTCGCACAGCCTCAAGAAATCAATTATCACGATTTTAATCATGAGCTTTGATTCATTTTTTGGAAAAAATAGTCAGTATGCAATACTTTCCATTAAAAGAATTTACAAGTAATTTGCAAACATTTCTGTTGGTTGTGTGGATGAGTGCCTTCAGAAAGTACACATGTACATGTATGTATGTATGTAAGTGCATAGGAAAGTGCACTGCCGCTCACGAACACGTGCACCAACTAATACATACATAGCTCCATTTCGCCTGCTGTCCACGCGCAAAAGCGCACTAAAAACATGTGAAAATATGCGTGCGAACCCCTGATGTAGATAGATAAGATAAGATCTCTTCGAATACCTTTGGAATTGTATTAAAATTACTGCTTTTACTATTGCAGTCATTGAAGAAGCTGGCTTCACAGTATTCAAAGTCTTTCATTTAAGAGTCTCTTTTATTAGTGAATCCGATTTAAGGATTAGGAATTAATTCAGGTTAGCATTTTGCATTATTTTTGGAATATGCGTATGTGTAAGTAGTAAGTAGTAGTTCACATACATACATACATATGTATTTCTTGGAACGATGATGACTCGTGGGATGACTACTCTACACGTGCACGTAGGTTTTCTAGAGAACCCGTTACCAGTTTCCCCCAAACTGTTCAGGCTGTATTTAAATTGTAAGGCTCTCACTCTCCCTTCAGCCGCCTGTCTATCCATCCCACATCCATCCACCCGTCCGTCTCTGTCCCCTGTCCATCCATCTAATGACAGTCTTGCTCGCATTTCATTTACCCACTTACGAATATTGGACTGCTTGGAAATTCTTTTGTTGCTGCTTGGAAATTAAATAAACTGTTGTCCATCAACTGTGTTGCCCCCCTCCCTCCTTTGGGGGCACTGATCGTGTTGGTCTCGCCTTTTGGGGCACGGCACTGATCTCTGCTGCTGCTTCTGCTGCTGTCTTCCACGCCGCATAAGCATCAGCAAGAGGCGCAGCAGCAGCAGCAGCAGCAGCAAGAACATGGCTCTGCTTCATGTTGCTTCTTTTATTATAACATGCCATACCCATTGCAGACAGAAGATGTTTTGATTTGGAGAAGATGTTCGCAACGCAGACATATTGGAGACCCCACACCAGTAGAACCCACTGTGACGCTATAACAAAAGAGTATCAAAAGCTTCGGCACTGGAAGTCTTCCCCTTTGCTGCTTCTTCTTAATTTCATCTTCTCTTTACGCATCGCTCACATCTCACACACGGAACTGTGTATGTGTGCCTGTGTGTGTGCTTTGCTCTTTTTTTCATTTTCTTTGCCTTTTCAGGGTCACACTGTTCTGCACGAGTGTTCGTATTCGTGTATGTGTTGTGTGTGTTATATCAATGAACTGATTTTTTTTCGAGCACAAATCGAGATCCAAATGCCCGTCTGTCCGTCTGCCCGTGTGGTGCCTGTGCGTATGTATGTGTGTGTGTGTGTCTTTTTAGTCAACGGCAAATTGTTTAAAAAAATAGAATAAAAACGGCATGTTGGAAGCGTGTAAAGAACAACACACGACACATGAAATGAACAAGAAGCAAAATTGAATCCCTCTGCCTCTGCCTCTCTCTCTCTCTCTCCCTCTATCTATCTTTCTGTGGCTGTGACACTTAAACTGTGAAACCAAGAAAACAGCTGTGCGTTCAATAACTAACAAACTGTGAAATCGCGAAATTATTCAGATTTGTGCCATAAATTGGATATTTGTAAACGAAATACATGTGGGGTTTTCCACCTCTGAGACCTCACCTGAAAAGTCTCCTGACAGCCAGGCACATGGCTGGCATACTTCACGCACCGCCCGATATTGACGCTGTGATCGCCGGTGATCCCAATGCGGACGCAGCGATCGAGGTTGTTCCGCATCTTGCGGATGACACTGCTGCTGAGTAGAATGCCCGCCTCCAGGGAACAGTAGTTTCGATCATTGGAACCGGCGGTGCCATCGCTAGCGGCGGCGGCGGCGGCCTCATCCTCCCCCTCGTTGGAGGAACGATGTTCGTTAGACGGTGAATCGACGCCGATGTGTGTGCCGCCCATGTACAGGTCAAAGGTGATGCTCATGTGATAGAGCAGGGCATTCAGCTTGCGGGCATCCACATAGACATTGTCTGGGACGAGCAGAAAGTAATCGTACTCCTCCAGATAGTTATCCGCAATGTACTTGATCACGTGGAAGGGCCGCCGGTTCTCGTGCGTGTCCGCAAAGCCCACGATGTTCTTCAGCTTATAGTTGGTCTTTACGCTGTCCGCATAGATGAAGAACTTGATCTTGTTCACCAGATGGGCGGTGGTGCGATTGAAGGCGGTGGCGAAGCTATTGATGTGCTCCTGGGAGGTCATCACACCGATAAAGAGCTTCTCGCGGATCCCCAGTTCCGAGGAGTAGTAACGCGGTCGTATCACATTTTTAACCTATCCAAAACAACAAGAAGAAATTAATATAATATAGGAGTAATAGTCGTATAATTATCGTATAATCGAAGCAGAAAAATGGTAAAGACTTTCTCTGAATAAATTCTGAATGTTCCCTCTTTGGGAATCTCACACGAATACAATTTCGGATAAAAATGCATTCGAATTTATTCGATGCATTTCCAGGCATCCATCCCTAATATGAATGATTGATCCTCACTATCCTCTGCTTCTAAAGAACTTTATAATTAGATTATGTGAAAGAAGAGTACTCAATCGAACCGATTGTAATCGAAAGCATGGGCTGGGCTCCCCTGCATCCCAGCTTTTGGATAGCTTTATAATTAGATGATGAATGAAAGAAAAATACTTGAAATTGATCTTGAAAGCCCTCTGGGGGAGATCTAGAAATGCAAAACCTAGTGAAGAACTCTTTCTTCTGGAAGTTTTTCTTAGAACAGCAACATTTTCACATCAGATCAAAGATATAGTCTCAAATTTTTACTTTCATTCATATTGCCAATCATGCACAGACTCGAGAACCCCTGTTTGGGGTCATTTATGGGAACACCCTTCGTTTGTTTTGTCTATTTATAGATACAGACAGACCAGAGACACCAGAGACACACCCACGTGGGACTCAAGGGTCTCGGGTAGAGGGTAGAGTATCTGTCCAATTAAGATCTTTCGGGGCCCACGCTTATGTACTCAGGGAATATTATGTACTTCAGCGACTACCACCGACCGACCACATACGAGTAAGTATTTTATTTATATTTTTTTTGTAAGTTAAGCCCCGCCGTCGAGTGCGTCGCCGTCTATCCCTTGGCCACTCGAAGAGGTTTTACGATTACCGATCCGATGACTTTTCAAAAGTGGAGGAACTCCCCTGCGAAGCATGGGGGATGGAGGCCATTTATCCATTATCTTTTGCCACTAAAAATAAAAGTGGTTCCGTTTCCAAGAAATCCCAAATTTCATAGATTATTATATGTGTAAGGATCTATAAAGATCCTTGGACAAGCTTGAACAGATGCAGATGTGTCCTGTAGGCAATCCTCATCTCATTCATGAGATGTTCTTAGAGAGAATTGGAGAACTCTGGTACTGATGTTCGAATGTTTGCAGATCATTATACGTTTACATACACGTACTTTTTACTCTACAATCAACTATTCATCGATGACATTCTCTTCAGATTTAAAAGAAATATTTATCATCCCATTTGAAACAATTTCTTTATTAGATATAAACAAAGTGCTCAGAAGAAAATTATGCATAAGACATGATCTACTTTCATTATCATATTCTGCACACTTCTCTAAACCGAACTACCCTATAACGAATTAATTTCCAGAACGAATTAAGACCACCTTTATAGCAACCCGATTGGAACGATTGTAAACACAAAAGAAGGATCATATCGTATTCCCCCTCTAGATTATTGGTTTATTATTATAGGATTGTGTACAAGAATATTTCTGCGATAATCGAAAGAGAAAAATGCGTGACACTGGAGATCCTCGCATTGTCGTATTACCCCCTTAAGACAATACCTCCCCGATAACCCCTCGATATGAACAATCGTAAACACAAGAGTGGAAAACGACATATCAGATTATCAAAAATATTTAGGAAAAGAGACTCCTCTGTGTATTCTCCTCATAGGGATTTCTTGATTATCATTCAATTGCAATGAAGATCGCTCCCCAGTCAATAGAAGACCACAATTCTAAGCTACTTTATAGATCGATTATTAGATGATCATGTGAAAGATAAATAACGGGGAAAGGTAATGGAAACAGAAGAGATTTCCATCGGTCAAATCATAGGAAAGTTTCGAAAAATAAGAGTAGAGTTTGAATGTTTTGCTTAATTTTGGACATGCACAATCGATTGGGAATGACCTTTGGGTACATATCGTATTGTTCTTCTTCTCCAAGCTATTTGCGTAACCTTCCTTCTAATGGGTGGGCGGGCGTATAGCATATAATTTTTTTTAAATTCATTCATTATGGAAATTTGCATCAGAGTACTCAGAGTACGTGTGTGCTCCTAACCCATAATTTGCCAAGTCCAAATGCAAGTCTTGGCCACCCATTAACCCAAAGAGGTGCACGCAAGGTTGCGCCGCACCACCGCACCACTGCACCCCCCACAAATTACTACATCTGTATGGCTCTGTCTATGTCTATGGCTATGTCTCTGGCTCTGCCTCTGCCTCCACATCGGGGGTCGGTAGAGGGCACTACCTCGTTAGGCAAACAACAGTTGTGCAAGCACTTTGGACCAAACCAACAGGCCTTAGGAAAATGTTTGACCAGCGGATCGGATACGATGGCGGATCAGATGGGGGGGAGGGGGGCGAGGCGTAGAGTCGTAGAGGCTGCTGCTAATGAGTGCTGCTGCTGCCAGGGGGCGTCGCCGTTCAGTTTACAGGAATATTATGGCTAATTAAAAATCATTCTCAATAGAGTTTTAATAAATGGCAAACAAACGGCAGAGCAACAGAACAACGGAGCAGCAGAGTGGCTCGAATGCTCAGGTTTATGGCATCGTAAAGCAGCGGCCACACAACACCCCAGGGTCACCATTCGATTAATGCCTGTTACAGTGGCCACTCGGAGTGGACGAACTAAACAGAGAAAACTTAAGAGGGGAAAAGATGAACTGATTGACCTTTAAAGATCGATTCCGTTTCCACATATTTACAATTAAGAGATATGTTTGGGTATACATATGTATGTCCATTCCACGACTGGCAAGGCCACACTTCGGCGAGGGATTGGAGTAGCGAGAGAGTTCTTACCTTGTCGCCGTCCGCTGTGGTGAGGACCATCCACTTACTATAGCATAGTATATTCTTTTCATTGCTTTCTACTGACGAGTTCAAACAATGAAAAAGAAAAGACAATGAACACAACCTCTTTCGACGACGTTTGACGATCGGATGGTCATCGAAAGAGAGCAGATTTCACCATGAGTGTACCGAGAGTGAGTGTAGCGAGAACTCTCTCGGTGGAACGAGGGCGAATTGATCCCAGGGAAGTAGTGTAGCGAGAGAGCGAAGTGTACCGAGATATCAGTGGAGCGAGAGGGAACTGATGTCGAGTGTCACCCAAGTAGAAAAACTAAATGCAGTTGCGCTCGCACTCGTTAGCGGCACCAATTAGCAGCGGTGTAATCATTATCATTATTGGGGGGCGAACGGGGGGGCCTCAGAGGAGAAGGGTGGTCTCTTGGGGCACTGGCATTGGTACTGGTCTGATCGGGTTTGGGGGGGGTTGGGCTAATGGAAATCAATTTTCCAATCCGATTCGCAATCGCGGCTCAGATTAATGGTGGTGTTGGGGGGGGGGGGGGGGGGGGGTCAGTTTTCGTGCCGCTCAATGCTTTAATTACCGCCGATCCAGCCTGCCATGGACTCTGAGAGTACGCGGGGTTGAGGGGTGTGCGATTATGGATCGACCTTGTGCTCATATTCGAAGAGAAGCAAAGAGACCCAGAGAGAGAGAGAGAGCGAGAGAGAGGGAGACACAATGAATTCACGCACATTTGCCAATCATCAAATTCCGTGTGTAAATATACGGGCGGAAAGGTAAACCACGGGTAAAAATAACACCAACAACCGCAGAAATGCCGCAAAAAGCCATATTTCAGCTTTTCCCGAGATTTTTCTGTGCGTCTGTGGATTTGTGTGTTTTTTGTTGGGTAAATAAAAATGCTTTTCCAAATATGAATGATGCATGGGAATTCGCCGAACCAAAGCAATCCATTCCCCCGCCCATTTATTTGCTTTTGGGCTTTTAACCATTTCCATTTCCATAACAAGGCCAACACAAAGTCTGATTATCTGATTCACTGAACGGTTTGTTCACCTTAATATCTGAACACCTGAACCGGACGCACAATATATTTTTCTCCGTGCTTTTCATTGAGATTTCCATATAAAATATTAAACGTTTTCCTTATGGACGATCCCCTTAAGATTTCGGAGGAAAGAATTGCTTGATACCAATTCCCCATGATATATTTAATGATTTTAATCAATGGAATGACCCTTTAAGGTACAAATTGGTTCACCCGGAGAAACGATGCTTTTTGAATAGTATTTATTTAAAAATTATTAAAAGAAAATCCCAATTAATCAAAGATTTCCCCAATTGCAGAGAATCACCCCTTTATATATTTTCCCTCCGAAAAGAACCGATGATCCTGCAAATTGCCGAAGAATTCGCATGAAAAATTTCTCCAAGAAAATAAATATATCCACACTTTTGGGGGGAAATTTCGTAGCCGGTCCCGCTGGGCACGTGGGCAATTTTCCCCAGAGATAAGACGCACAAACAGCCTTGTGACGTAACCAAACAACGGAAGTGGGGTGGCAAGAAGCAACAACAGCAAAAGAAAAAGAGTTAAAACAAGCAAAAGTTTTATTGAAGAAACTAAAGCCGATACTACGACAGGGGCAGAGGTAGCAGACATGGGAGAACCTTATCGATGGATGGGAGGGCTCTTATCAGTAGCAGCAGCAGCAGCAGCGGCAGAAGCAGCGGCAGCGGCAGCTGGTGACAACGTCATCCATAAACCATAAAATATAACAAAAAAAAAACAAGCCAGCTGAGCAGAGGCAGAGGCAGCGACAGGGGCAGGCATTACAGCATTTTCAATTTCCATTTCACAAATTTAATTAAAGAATGATATGGCTTAGGTTTTTGTTTACTTAGGAATCGGATCGATGTGGGGATATAGTGGGGAATGGGGGCGAAGGCCTTGGATAGCCGACTGACAATATGTGTTGCGCCCTTTACAGGAAAGCTAAATGGAATCGTGGGTTCGTAGAATGCCAAGAAAACACAGGGTGTTTTCTAGATTCCAGAATAAGAGATTACACATGTCTTGGGTCTATTTGGGTCTGCTGTTGGGGATCGAAGATTCACCCCAAACTCTTCATTTTTGTCGCAATTTTTCCCAGAGCACGAACAGAGTTTATTGAGAGTTGGCAAGGCTGCACACAAGCGAGAGAGCTGTCAAGCGATAAAGCAGCGAGTAGCGAGAGAGAGCAGTGCAACGAGAAAGCGCTTGAGCGAATGAGAGGAAAGCGAATGAGTAGTGAAGCGAGAGAATAGTTAAGCAAGAGAAGTATGCATCTATAGAGCAGAGGATCGAGACATTTGCAGAACGAGTGAGCACTATAGCGAGACAGAAGTGTGCCGAGAAGTGTCGCCGATTAAACACCATGCAACGTATGCAACCCCCCCAACTACAGTGCTTCACTCCCCAAATTATTCCCCATAAATCGGGAAACTTCAGCTAGAATATTCAGTTTCTTATTATCTTAATGATAATGTCCACAAAGGCCTCTAACGAGTAAGAGGTGTCTCTTTGTAGAGTCATTTAGCAATTCTATCTTGGGAATTTCTTGACTTCTGCCATAGTTACGGAAAGGAATCCACAGAGTGCTGAAAATGCTGAAGAATCACAATAAATCAATAAATCAGTAAATCACAATGTAAATTCTTGTAGGACAAATGAACGAATCTTAAATGAATGTTAATGGAATTCAGCAAATGAATAATTAATTTCAATTTATTCCATTATCCAGCCAGTTAATGAATCAATTCAATCAAGAGTAATGCCTGATACAAATCGCTCATTCAATGCCGTTTGTGTCGGAAGCAAAACTCCGTTCCGAGAGAGCGAAAGTGCGAGCGATAATACAGGACTCATAGATGGGCAAACTTTTCCCAGAGCATCCCACACCATTCGTGGACTTACACAAGGCAAACAACACACTCACAAAACTCAAGTAGCTGCCATATAAAAATAAGGTTATCTCAAGATTTATTACACCCAATGCCGACGACTATGACGGGCCATATATACGCCTGGCAAACGGCAAAAAGGTTCTACATTTATCGCATCCTAAGTTCAAGTTTAGCCAATGACTCAAATGAGGTAAGACGGAAATCTTCGGCACATTCATGACGTGTTCATTGTACCCGGCACTCGAAGAGTATATTCGATTTGTGGTGATAACGGATGTGCGTAACACACAGAAGGAAGCGTTTCCCACCCCATACACTATATAAATATTCTTGATCAGCATCAATAGCCGAGTCGATATAGCTATGTCTGTCTGTCCGTCCGTCCGTCTTCATTAGCGGCTATATCTCAGAGACTATACAAGCTAGAGCAACCAAACTTTCTATCCAAGCTCCTGTCATATCAAACCGAGACCACTTTATTTCAAAATTTGGCCACGCACTCTTCCGCCCCCACATAGGACGAAAATGTGTGGAATCCACAACTTTTAGAATACGAGAAAACCAAAAACGCAGAATCATGGAAAGTTTACATATCTATCAGAGTATTGAATCTGGATCAGATCGGATCATTAGTATAGCCAGAAGGAAAATATGAAATTTTAGTGGCCTTCCAAGCGCAGACTGATTCCCTCTCTCTCGCACACAGCCGTGTATGTATATGTAGGAAGGAGATGTGTACATGTAGAAAAGACAGATGTAAAAAACGTATGTAAACAAAAATAGGAACATATAACATATAAAAATCTCCGAAAAGGTTCAACCTAATTTTTGTTTTATTTTTTGGCGAAAATTCAGTTTTTCCCTTTCGCGAACATGTAATTAATTACATATATCGTAAACTCACATACATATATACTGACTGAGTACCGAGTATAAAGTACAGCCGCGGCCTTAGACGCGGCTCACAACGTTCCCCCTCGTTTTTTATATAAATTTCGCATAAGCGATCGGATTAGGCTGTGGCTCTCCTTCTTTAGCATCACTCGTTTTAAAGGCAATTTTCATTTCTTTTTCTTACATCTGTACGGATCGACATGTATGTATATATCTTTATCTGAGGGACATACATACGCAGATCAGCTCAGATGTCAGGTATATAAAATGGCAGAAGCGTGTGCTCGCCGCAGCTGTGTCTCAATCTCAGCGCTCAGCTTTCTCAGACGAGTGGCAGATGGGGAGGATGGAATGACAATTGTATTGGATTGGACGAAAATCTTAATTGGGACAAGTGCGCCAACAGACGACCGACGAACGACGAGCGACGCAGACTCTCAGCGACAGAGACAGCGTCTAGCGCCCGAAAGGGGAGGGCAGGCAGGCGGTAGAGCAGGCGAGGCTTTGTCTAGCGCTTATGACAACAATTTATTGAGGACACACATGGCCCCCGCGGCCCGACCCGAGACCCCATCAATGTGGATGTGGATACGGCCTTAAGCCGGAAATGCGACGCGCTTTTCAATTGAGCCATAGACCCATAGACGACTCTCATTCGCTCGCTCAACGGGCCTATATTCTGGGTGAGATTTCAATTCCGAATTCGGACAAGAGACAACTCCAGGGAGTCGGATCTGGATCTCAAAGATCTCCGTTGATGCATCCATTAAGACCACTTCATGGGGGTTCTCTAGAGATTTAGAGAGATTTTGCGATAATTGAATTGTGGATTACAGAGATCGTTCTTCTCGAGATACTACGAGATGTCGTTTAGATATCCATATTTATTTCCCTTATTTCATCAAGTATTTTAAATATCTTCAATCAAGCTCTTCAAGTTCTTTCATTTTAGCTTTTGTTGCGGATGATCGATGATCTTGCAACTTAATTGATCTCCGATTCATAATGATCGTTAAATTTCAATCTTTGCAGCATCATTTGTAGAAAAACGATAAATGGACATCCTGAGGGATATTGATGCTTCAGAAGATGTATTGTATGAAGATCTACTCAAATATGACTTCAAGGTGAACGATCTCTGATTTGTGATCAAAGAGTACGGGGCATATTCAATCCGTGCAGATTCGAAGACACGAGAAATCCGTAAAAGCAGAATCATAAAGAACCCCATCAAGATCGGATCACTATCATCGCCAGTAGCTCTCTGAACCCCGGACTTTCGAATGCTATTAATGCTAGGATCAGTGCAATTTTAAGATATATTGCATATACATGATATACATGCACAGACACTGTGTCTCGGGTATATTAAAGTCGAGGAACGTGTGCCGCAGCTCCCCAAATTTCGATTGGCAATTTGTTATTCTTTAATCAATTTTGTGTTCGATTTTAAGATTCAACAAACAAAATGTATTCACTGTATTCAATCGTTAAATGATTCAAAGCTGGCCAGATCTTTTTTCGAGGTTCTTAAACACAGGAAATTCTTTGTCTTTGGAAGCAAGAGTAAAAAGTACTTGAAATTCCAATAAGAAAGGGAACCTTTCTCTTAGTTCCATCATTTGGGTCCGCAGTGTTAGTCCTTTGTCCATAGTTCCTTCTTTGGTACCATCTTTTAGATTGTTTCTTCCGCTAGACGATATTCCTTCAGTACGATTGCGGTTTCAATGAACAAATTCGAATGTGTTTCGAGTGCAAAATCTTCTTCGACAGGAATGCTT
>OZ018401.1:1679978-1958554 GCA_963969585.1 Drosophila helvetica | reverse complement strand
CAAACCAAAAAAAAACTCGAAATTTTATGTTGAAAGGTAAATCCAAACAGAATCTGCCTGGGGGAATGTGGGTCAGGATAGACAGGTGCCTAGATCTGTTCAGATCTGTACTGTTCCCCACTGATCCATTGATCTGGCCATCGATCGTCTTCGTTTTCCTTTGGAGTTCAAAGTGCTGTGCTCTCTGATTTCACTTAAATGTCTATCCGACTGTCTGTCTATCTTTCTGTCTGTCTGTCTGTCTGTCTGTGTGTCGCTGCTTAGCCACTTAGACCCCTGTGTGCCGTGTGCCCCGTGTGTGTGTGTGTGTGTCTGTACCCCACTCGACTCTCTTACACATCTGTGGCACCATTATATAGATAGATATAAGTATATATATGTATGTATATGTATACGCTCGTACTACGGGTAATACTTACTCTCAGATCTCTCTGTTTGCGGCGGGTAAACGCAGTTATTGTCTCTTTTATTAAGTGAATGGAAAAAATGAAAACGAAAACGACTTTTGTGCGAGTATAATCTTGCTGTATATACACTTTGAAGGGAAAGGGTATTACCGTTTAACCCAGAGGTTTGTGCTTGTATCTGTATAGATGTACTACAGAATTTTCATACTTTTAAAGCATATTCTCAATGGTTTACCGATAGTAAAATATCTGTAGAAATTTACATTTATATATACAGACGGTATTACAGGGTATATGGCACTTTCAAAGGCCTTTTTCTACTTTACCCTCCCCACCCCAAAGGGGAGAGTTTCAATTTTCAAAATGCGAATGCGAACGAGTTTCAAACATTATCTCTCTGTCTGGCTGTCTGCCTGTCTGTCCATCCCTCCAACCATCAAACCATCCCAACCTTCCGTCTGGTTGGACCATCGGACAGCGGCACATGGGCACACACACTCGCTCAAATAATTACACAGACACATTACGCACATTAAAAATAAAACAACAACAAAATATTTATATAAAAAGTGACTCTTGAAACTCCATGTGCGACTCGTAAAAAGGCCATTATAATCGCCAAGAAACACAAGTAGGCATCCCCCCCCCCCCCCCCCCCCCTTCCCTTACCCGAAAAGACGATCCGCATAACGCGAGTTATGCAAATCACTTTCGGAGGCGGTGGGGAGGAGGCCCCAAGGAGGGAGGATACAGTGTGGGACGTGGCTGTAGAGAAGAGATTTCCACGGAAATTTGGCAATCATTTCAGGGTATACTTGTCCCTAAGTCTCTCAGATCCCTAAAAGAAATACATATGTATGTACTTGAGATTCGGCAAAATGTATCTCCTGTATTCTGCCCGAATTTCCTAGCAGTATTTCTTTAATTTTAAGCTTGAATAACCAATGGAATATAAAGAAAGAAAAGACTCAACTTTAAAGATATAGAAACTTCCAATGAAGGAATCTTTATCTGGATTTCTAGGTGCCTACAAATGTGATGACCATATTCGAATTGCAGGGAAATCTATTTGAAAAAGTCTACAAAACAGATTAAGTATTCCACACTCGGCGACCATCGAAAAGTGTTTGACATCCTCGGCGACACATTAATGTCACTTTTATTTCCCCCCCAAATGGCAGCAAGAAATCAGTTCCAGTTTTCTTTGTCGCACACACAACACCAACGAAAAAGAAACAAAAAAAAAACGTGCAACAAATTATTAAACTTCTGCGGACAATAATTTTTGATTGCACGTTGGATAAAACGCAAACGTTGGCATATCCACAAAAGGAACAACACAAAAACAATCTCGTAATATGCTGAACATGACGAGAAAGAAACCTCACGGCATATGGAAAATATTTAATCGATTTCCAGTTCTTCATGGGATATATCCAATGGGAGGGAAGAATACATATGTCGGATAGGGCATAACACTGTAGTGGATAATGGCAATAGTTCTAATTTGATATCTGAGTTTTAGCTGTATTCATACTACATTTAATTCTTTCTCTGACTGTCTTCGGTAGAGTTCTCCTTTAGGTGGCTAAAAATACTATAGGAATACGTGGAGAAATTTCCGAAATTTTCCAGGGTATTCCAGCTTCGGCTAATGGAAAGGCGCACACCTGAACTAAACGGAACCTTCTTGTTCTCGTATTTTCGCGCACTTTATTTAATTCAATAAATTTTTCGCTGCTTTCGATTTTTGTATACACATACACACACTCACACACAGATCATGAGTATATGTACATATATACGATCGTACGATGGATCGAGTTAACATTTATTTACTTTAAGGCATAATATTTAATGAGTTTATTTATGTAAACGGAATTTATGAGATCGCGCGATCGTCTGGAATTTATGAGGTGGTTCGGGTTCAGTTCATGGCGAACTGTACAAAACGGTGCAGAGGGAGTAAGAGAGCCTTGAGCTCTCTTTAATTCGCACCAAGGTCTGCACGCATAGTGTACTAGAACAAGGTAATGGACTCTCTCTCGAGTGCCCAAGCACACGGCTGCGGAACACACACACACACACACACACACACACACACACACACACACACACACACACACACACGTGTGCATTGCGTGCAGATAAAGAGCGAGAGCCAAAATCGAAGAGCCGTAATGCCCTACCCTGACACATGCACACCATGCATCTTACTCAATGAGGTGCAAAGTGTATGCGTATGCGTATGCGTATTTGTGTGTGCATACAAGTGTCATCCATATCGATAAGGGAATAATTTTAAGCCAAAAAATAGAAATGTGACGTCTGCATGAGCCGCTGCTGACGTTGACGGCGAGACCCGCAAAACGAATAACGGCACTCTTTCGGGGAGCCACACTGTGCAACAGGATTAAGACGATTCACATGGAATCTAGAGAATCTAGATTCTAGATTCTAGAATCTGGATCATTAAAACGTTCGTTCAATTAAATATTAAGACGATTATATTTATTATTCACATAAGTAATATGTATAAAAAAAGAGCACAGATCATTGAAATTATCGTTTCGATCGTTTCTGAGGCAAGGTAAGATTATTCAATTGGTTTCAGGTAAGCGCTAACAACAGCCAGAGAACATAGTTTATGTGTTTTATGCTCTAAGCCACCCTCTAAAAGGGTGACCAACCTGATTGACAACTATTCCCTTCCTCTTTTTCTTATGCCATTGCCAAAAACATGGACCATGTTGCGCGGTGTAGCGAGCGCGCGATAAGCAAGAAGGTCAATAAATTGCTATCAGTGGACTCCCTGATACATGAGACATGTGCACGACGACGACGACGACGACGGCAACGGCAACAGCGACGACGAGTCATGGCTGAGCGCGAATATTTGCATTTTTTGGGCAGTAGAATTACCGCATTCCCAATTTTGGATTTTTGATTTGAGTGGAAAAAAAGAGGACTCACCGGCTTTTTGGCCGCCAGCGGCTTGTTGATCAGGTTCAGATGCGGCTCAAAGTCCTGGCCGAAGCGTTCGATTAGCAGATTCTCGGCGGCCTCCTGGGGGCATTCCTCCTGCTGGACCAGCTCCCAGATGTCCTGCGGTATGTAGCAGCTCAACACGAGCCCCAGCAGCAGCCCAATGACGAAGTAATGATTGCGGCTCAACGCGGCGACTGGTCTACGCATGTTTCAAAGACTCTGCACTTGAACTTGAATGTGGATGTGGATGTGGGGTCTGACGATGATGATGATATGATGATCGGGGATGATGGGGAGAGATAGGGAGGAGAAACTGGTGTTCAGGAACCAATGGTCATATGCACATTTTCGCTGTCGCTGTTGCCGTTGCACTCTCTCTCTCTCTTTTCACCGTTTATGGCCACTTGTTGCTTCTCTGCGGTTGTTACGCTTCTTTTCGAACAGACGAAACGAACTCCAACAAGTGCTGCTTTATTTTTGGCACTCCACTCGCTTGGTGTGTTATTACCGCTGCTGGCACGCACTTCTTTTGCACTGAATATTGTTGGCGCCCTTTACATTTTGCATTTTGCCGCTAATCTCGGCATTTTCGATACATATGCACACTGAGAGCCACACAACACCACGATGGCGCGTAAATTTACATGAATCTGCGGCAAAAACTTCGAAAAAAAAAATCTTAAAAAATCAAAGCGCCGGTTGCGGTTCCGCTACGCGCAAGAAAAAAAGTAAACAAATTAGTGATGTTAAATATAAATTGATATATCAGCAGAATATCGATATATATTTTTCGCTTGTAATATTTTTTTGGGCAATACACTTTTTTGGACTGGCGAAATTTTATGTTATGGAAGTTTTGTGGGATATATTAATTAATTAAATTAACACAATTTTTCAGTTTTTTTTTTCACTCCCTTAGATCATAAACACATGGTTTCTTCTACAAAAAATATCGGCACTTTTGTGCGATAAGTGCAAATTGAATTTGGCGGTTACGTACGTATATTTGGAAAATAACAATATTAGGGCCGAGTGAGATTCTTATTAAGAAGTCGCAATCACAACTATGGTTCTGAAATTGATTATTATGTCGTCCACATGTGATAATATTATTGCAGCCTTGTCATCCATTCAAACTTCCATTTTGCCGAGGAAAACCTTGCTGTTGTAGCGCCCCATGCAGGAAAATATCGATGTTTTTTCAAAATTTCGCTGATTTCGTTACCCAGCACTATGCCATCTGCATTTTTCGCTGCGGTTTTCCTCCAGCTCTAACACAGTGAATCCAAAACAGACAAAACTTAAAAGGAGAAAACTCCAATATCTTCTCGGAGAGTCACAGCACAGACTAGAAGACAATGTTATAGAGCTATGGCAAGCGCAGTTGTGGTGCTCGACAATGGAGCTCACACAGCCAAGGTGGGCCTCGCCAACCAGGAGGAGCCGCGAGTGGTGCCGAATTGCATTATGAAGGCCAAGAGCGAGCGGCGGCGGGCGTTCGTGGGCAATCAGATTGAGGATTGCCGCGATACCTCGGCCCTGTTCTACATCCTGGCCTTTCAGCGTGGCTACCTGCTCAACTGGGATACCCAGAAGACCGTGTGGGACTACATCTTCAGCAAGGAGGGCATCGGCTGCAGCCTGGACAATCGGAACATAGTCATAACGGAGCCGCAGATGAACTTCCCGAGCGTTCAGGAGGCCATGTTGGAGATGCTCTTCGAGCAGTATCGTGTGGCTGGCATGTACAAGACGACGGCAGCCGATCTGGCGGCCTTTAACTATGTCGCTGACAGCGAAGAGCGCACCACGATGCAGACCCTCAACTGCATTATCATTGATGTGGGCTATAGCTTCACCCACATTGTGCCATTTGTCCTGGGCAGGCGTGTGCTCGAGGGCATTCGTCGCATCGACATGGGTGGAAAGGCGCTGACCAATCACCTCAAGGAACTCATCTCCTACCGCCAGCTGAACATGATGGACGAGAGTCACGTGGTCAACCAGATCAAGGAGGATGTCTGCTTCGTGGCCGAGGACTTCAAGGAGGCCATGCGTGTGCATCAGTGCGAGAAGAAGCGCAAGGAGGTGGCCATCGACTATGTCCTGCCCGACTTTACGACAATCAAGCGTGGCTATGTAAGGATACCCGGGCGGCCACGCATGGACGAGGAAACGATGCAGACAGTGCCGCTGTGCAACGAACGTTTCACCGTGCCCGAGCTCCTCTTCAATCCCTCGGACATTGGCATCCATCAGGTAGGTATACCGGAGGCAGTGGCCGATTGCCTGAAGGCCTGTCCCTGGCAGGCCCATCGGGAGCTCCTGCTCAACATCCTGATTGTGGGCGGCTGTGCCCAGTTTCCCGGCTTCTTGCCGCGCCTCAAGAAGGATCTGCGCGCCCTGGTGCCCGACGATCTAGAGGTGTCGCTCATCTGCCCCGAGGATCCCGTCCGCTATGCCTGGTACGGCGGCAGGGAGGTGGCCACCAGTCCCAATTTCGAAGAGTTTGTATATACGCGCGACGATTACGAAGAGTTTGGCGTCCATGGCCTGAATCAGCGATGAACGGGGGAGCTCCTTCTCCCCCTCTGAATCCCTTTTATAGATGCAATTTTTAGTAACGTGCGACAGATTAGTTCTAGAACATTCCTTGCTTGTGTATTCAACCAGATGTCTAAGAGAAATGTCCAAAATAGACCAAAGCGAGCGCACTTTTTTCGTGTACTATGTAAATTGCCTAGACATTGAGTGATTGCCTAGAGCCTAAATCATTTTTATCAATATACAACTAAATTTGAACTACAGAGAACACAACTTAACTTTAGCATTCGTTTGCGAAATAGAATTTACATACAGATACAGACTGCCAACAGAAGTGAGCGATTGATTATTAGGCGTTGGGCCATTATGGGGTAGGATCTGCATCTGATCTTCGTTAGGCATAAGCTTTGGAGGGGGGCTAGGGGGCTGCGAGGCGGGTGTTGCCGGCTCCAGAGCCAGTTTGTTTACATGCTGAACGACTCGCCACAGCCGCAGGTGCCTTTGATGTTCGGATTGTTGAACACGAACTCGCTGGACAGCTTCGACTCCACATAGTCCATTTCCGTGCCTGCAACAAGAACAAAAACAAGATGTTGATTGATTCGGCTGTTGGAGATTACATAACCTGGGACCACTTGCCTAGCAATGAAAGCTGCGCCTTCTTGTCAATGAACACCTTCACGCCGTCCTGGACCACCTCCTCATCCAGTTTGTCTGCTGGAAACCAGAATCAAATAAAACGGAATCTTAGTTCGCTTCTATGCACCGCCGCTGTGGCTTTTGGGCGCACTTACCTTTGCCACTGGCATAGTCCAGGGTGTAGGAGAGGCCGTTGCAGCCGCGCTGTCGTACGCCCACCTTCAGGCCAATCTGCAGGAGAAAGGCTGTTAATTGATGGCATGATTACGATGGTGCGATTCACTTACAATGTCTGGCTTGTCCTGAAGCATAGTCTTGATGCGGTTCACTGCAGCCGGGGTCTGGAGGGATGAGATGATAAGCAATGGATACAAAACAACAAGAAACAAATGCTGGCTGGCGGGACTGTTACTTCATCAGCACACAGCACGCGCGTATTTCATCACGTTCTGTCGATTCTTACCAGGGTCAGGGCAGCCCGTGTGGGCATCAATTTTCGTCCCTTCAGGGCACGCACCGTTGCCGTTGCCACCACGCGTGTTGCCATTGATTCTTCGCTTTATATAATTTGTTTTTTCGCCTAGAAATTCCAACGATTTGCGTTTCGAAAAATATGTGATTGTGACTGTTTTGGTAGAGCTGACAGGAATCTCGATATATATGACTATTGATTGCAGGACGATAGTTGCTATCTGAATTTATCGTTTCTCTGCTTCAGCGCTGCCACCAATTCAATAACAATTCTTCACATCTCTAGGTGGTGTTGTAACAGCTGTGAAACGTCCATCTCTAAATGTATTTCGCATACCTCGCTTTCATTGAATAATATTCGGGGCATAATGAGGACATTCAGGCAGTTGTACAATCTGTCTGCTGGCTTGGGTCGGCGGGCGCTACAAGTTGCAACAAGAATATCACCAAATGAGCCACGCACGCACAGTCAGTTGCAGTTCCAAGTGCAATTTCCCAGGAGACAGGCATCCACAACAGCTGTTCCTGCTTGGATCGGCACGAACAGATGCACGTGCAGTGGGAGTGGGACGAGGCGATTTCACAGCAGCACCAGCAGCAGCGAACCAGCCGTAAGTCTAAAGAAGAAACAGACCCTTTGGAGACACACCATTCATTCATTTAAATCTTAAGTTGCAGAAAGATGCAGGAGAAAACAAGGCCACTAACAGCATACCGCTGGGCGAGCTGCAAACGAAAATGCAGCTCATTTACACCTGCAAGATCTGCCAGACGCGCAACATGAAGACCATTTCAAAGGTGGCCTATCAGCGTGGCGTTGTCATCGTAACGTGCGAGGGCTGTGCCAATCATCACCTGATAGCCGACAATCTGAATTGGTTCACGGATCTGAACGGCAAGCGCAACATCGAGGAGATACTGGCCGAGAAGGGCGAGAAGGTGATCAAAATGGTCGACGGAAACTGCGAATTTCTGCCCGAACACAATAAACCAAGGCGGAATCCTTAACTGTACACAAATGCAACTTTATTGAGGAGCTCCATCAGCTGGCTGGTCATGGAGTGGGGTCGCAATTGCATGTGGAATTGCTCGCGGCAGGGTGATCGGGGCGTCAGCAAAAGGTGGGTGATAAATGTCACTTCGTCTAGGGGCAGTGGCGTGCCGACGCTGGCGGTCGTGGGAGCGTCGGCCGTGATTTGCATGTCGTCCTGGTCCAAGTAGGGCATGTGACGATTCCAGTAGCCAATCAAGTAGGCAATGAGGCTGCCAGCCAGACGGGCATGGTCCAGGCAAGTCCAAAACCGCGACTCATTGGCAGGGTTTTCCAGGAAGAGGTACATGTTGTGCAGGAAGCCACAGCAGGGGGCAGCCTGGCTCTCGGCCAGCATATCACAGATCATGTGGCGCAGCAGATGGCAATCGGAGTGGATATTACTGTGGCGTGGCTCGCGGAATAGACACAACCACACGCTGAAGCCGACCAGCTCTAGGGCACGGTGCAGAGCGGTTTCCATTTTCTGGAGCGTGGAGAGACGACAGATGCGCTTAACCAGGCGACGCATTTGCAGGAGATCGGTGCTGAGCATTTTTGCTGGGTCGAAGGCAGCCGGCTGACACAGCACTGCCCAGTCCAACTCCCTGATGACGCTCCACGCCGGTTGCACGTCCGCAAAGGGCTTGTGCATCAAGTGAAGCAACGCGGCATGCGCCTCGCCCTTCCTCGTATTGACTATGCCGGCACACAGCTCCTTGATGTTCTGTTTGCGTTCGGCCAGAGTGGAGCACTTGGCGTAGAAACTGTGGGAGTTGCAGCGCTCCGTCAGAGCCTCACCGAAACGGTCGTGGCACTCGAACAGGTACATGGTGGCCTTCATCATCGATTCGATTAGATTCGGTGTCAGCTTGAGGAGCTTCTGTTGCGATTGGATCTCCACCTGGCAGTCCAGCAGCCAGTCCAGCAGTTTGATGCAGTTCGGGGCGACATTTTCGAGGCTTGTGCCAGCATTTAAGATTAGCTCCTTTCTAATAAACGCATCCATTCCAAGTCTCCAGTCTACGCCACCGACACCATTTTTGTAATGCGAATTTTGTTGATATTTTAATTTTGGCGCTGCCAACTCAATTTTGAGAAGAGCGGTTCGATATCCAACCCGATTTCGATAAGAGCGATATCGATAGCCAGACAGTGCTGTCCCGCCAATGGATTAAAACCTTATCTGGCTAATGGTCCATAAACTTAGCTCTAAAACTAAACATTAAATACAAAATATTCCCTAAGCGCTTGCCTAAGCACATCCTTCTTGGATCCCCAACTTAATCGAATGCTTGCTGGCTGGGAACTAAACAACCGGAACTTAAGAATGTATCACTCCGCGCATAATTGGTTCTAGCAGCCCTTTCATTAAATGGGCTCGAAATCGAAAAACAACTTTGCAATGGTGCAAGGAAACGCAAACGGCTGCATTAATTAATGCCAATGCCTCCTTTGCCTTTCATTTTTTACCGAACCTACCTAACCTAACAAGCGCTGCGTGCAAACGCTGCTTCAAAACTACTCAAATCTGTTAGGCTTTTTCTTCCTTTCTCCTAAAATCGTATGATCGGTATTGTTTTATATAGAGCCCAATACTGTAAACCGGTAAAATGCAAACTGAGGCACAATATATTTCCTCACATGAATGTATAGGAGTAGATTTCGATTTTAAAAAATATCAAAAGAAAAATGTTCAACCAATCAATAGTCTGAATTATTCCCCAATCAGATACAGAAGTACAGAACTAGAACAAAATGAGCTGGTTCGGATCTGACGATAGTCAGACCAAAGACATTACGGCCAACGTGGTCAACAATGTCAAAATAATAGACCACACAGATAGCATTCAAGCCCTATGGCTTTTACTTTAGATTCTGACTATTTTACATATATATACCAAATACGATGAGATCCAATTTAGAAATGAGGAGTTGGCTTTCACTTTGGAAAGTTTTGCTTGTAAGGCAGAGTGACGGACCTTGTCAAAATCCGTATAAACTGTGTCACCCAGCGAATGGACCTCCAAGGCTTGTATGCCATGTTTACTATTATTCTATTCGCTCGAACAGCTTTGCGATATTGCTTATTTAAGCAATAGGCCTGTTATGGGAAATCTCAGACCTACTTCCGCATTTATGGACCGGTAGAATTGTAGCAACTCTCCATCTAGTTACAAATTCACCCTAAGACAGCGAAGAAGAGAAAATAATTTTAAGGGGTTGAAGAAGACTAGAATGGCATTTTTTGAGAAAGAATGAAGATACTCCATCAATATGAGGCTTAGTGGAAAAGCTTTGGAAATGTCCTCATCAGCTACATCAAAGGACTCAATATTAGAAAATTCTGGAATATTGTCTAAAGCTTACTGGTATAGCTATTCAAATTATGAAACATATTTGAGATTTCTTTGAAATTTATTACGATAAATGAGCTTACTTCTTGAATCCACTCTCTTTAAGTTATATTTAAGGCTCATTGCACAAAAATAAAATGCATAACACATAGACTTATATATGTAACATCGAGATACTTGAATCCATTTGAAATATTCCTCTCCTTCGTAGTCCTCCTCCTCCTCCTCTTCCTCTTCGCCATTATCGTGGCTGTGGATTCATTTCAGATAAACTCTAGAAACCAAAGGCGTAAGTATACTGTGAATTTCCTATAGACTATTGTATATACTAGGGCTTTTTAATCTCTTCTTTTCTTTATTATAATAAATAAAAATAAACAAACAAAAAAGTAGATGTATTGTTTTGTATTTTTTATTGTTATCTTGCTTGTTTAATGGGAAATGTTTGAATCGACAGAAAAACGAAAATAATATTTAAAACGATTTACGCATACTAAATTTAGATCATTATTCCTTCTTTCCTTCTCCTCTCCTCTTCGCTTCTCTACTCTTCTCCTCTCCTCTCTTCTGTCCTGTTCTGTATGTAATTTTCTTCTTTCTTTCGTGTGGTTTTTGTTTTGTTTTGGGAATTCTATCCTTTCTCTCTACACTTCCTAGATTTTTCGCCGACTTTCGTTTTCCTTTTTGAAAATTTAAGAAAATATATATTGTATATATATAGGCGCGAAAATTAATAATTAATTCAACATTTTTTATATATACTATTTAACTATATGTATTGTATGTTTATGCATTTGCTGTTTGCTGCTGTTGCTGCTGGTTTTTTAATTCTTAATGTTTCTTTTTTCTTGCTGCCTTACGCCGCGGCACTCTCCTCGCTCTCTCACATCTGCAGTGGCTGTTCTGTACTCCCTTCACGAAAATATATGGATGGGGGCTTAAATTAATTCAAATTTCATTTTCGGGGGTGTTCGCGTAGCGCTACGCTGTCGTCTTCGTCTTCGTCGTCTAGGAATCATCGAGTGCTGTGTGGGGGCGACGTGGATGTGGATTCGGATTCGCTTAGGCGAAGCCAAAGCCCTCGGAGCACTCATGAATGGCCTTCAGCAGGCAGCTGCGCAGTTTATCATATGACTTGTACATCGGCAGATCCAGTTGGTTAAAGCTAACGATCGCATCGGATCGGAGGGGGAGAGAAAGAGAGATATATGGTTCCATTGGTTAGTAAAGGTAGTTGGAATTATATGCGGAATTATCTCATTTCCCATAGCCTCAAAGGCAAAACAACTCCATAAACATTAGACAACCAACCTGTAAATATCTGTACATGCTGTACATTAACCAAACCCATACAATATTTAATCAAACTATCTAGCCTTGCATATATTCCAATAACTCTACAGTCGACGGCCCTCTATCGATAGCTAGCACTCTTAAGATCTAACGTTAGACTTCTCTATAAGCCATCATACCTGAACAATCGAATCTCTCAATGGCATTGCCTTTCATGGCCGTATTTCCATATCCCAGAATGGAAAACCTCTATAAACTCTCTATAGCTTAATATGCGAACAATCTATATAGCTCTGGCCCTTCCCCGTCTTCTTGTCAATTCCTTTTTATATTCTGTCATTTATCTGAACAATATGCATGGACCTGCATGGAATATTCTCACTCACCAAGTGTGGGCACAGGGCAGGCGATCTGTGGAACGATCGTCGCGATGGATTTGGAACTTTTGTATGCCGTTCATGCCCTCCAAGGAGCCAAAGCCCTGCAGTGGGACCTTCGAGGTGCCGGTGACAAACTGCAAGAATTTGGCCCTATCCGCTTGGTCGAAGCTGCGCAGCGCACGCCAGAACCATTGGATCTAATCGATAGACGGGAAAAGAGAAATAGTACATGGTTTAGAAAGAGATACAAGAGAAATTAGATTGGAAATAGAAAGGACGGAGCAATAGAAGGGAATCCTACCTGTGCCGATTTCGACGTGTACTTATGATATTCGGTATTGGCCTTCAGATCTTCTATATCAATATCTGGCAGACCGGATATGAGAAGTTCCAGTTCCTGTTCGTTGAAAATCGAGATTAAATGCTTTGGAATTATATCGTAGAAGCCCTCGAGGAATGCATCCAATCTGTAGACGGGTGGGGTAAGGAAAGAAACATTTAATTATGGATTCTCATCTATTCTCTCTCTCTCTGTGTATGTGTATATGGGAATACTCACTGCTGACGTATGGAGCCGCTCATCTTTAATTGGCACACCAGCTGCACATACTCGAACTTATTGTCCTCGGTTACTGGGGTGTCGCGTCCATTTGGCTTGAGATCGCGGATCTGGGTGACGCCAAACTCCTGCACTTCGGTGGAGAAGGTCAGCTCGTAGCCCAGATTGGAGATGTCGTTCTTCATGAGATAGTCGAGGCCCTTGTAGAATTCGTAGTCCTGCGACTCCATGTCCGTGTGCTTCACCTGCTTGCCAAGGATATGCTTGTAGAAGGAGCGCGTAAAGTAGCATTCCAGCAGCTTGTTGTCGTGGACAGCCTTGGCTATAAAGGAAAGGAGATTAGGGGGAAGCGTTCTCAGAGTCTCCGAGGCTAGTGGCTTACCAATCACGCGTCCGACAAACTTAAAGTAGCTCAAATGATTGGGATTGGCATGGCTGGAGGGATTTATCATGTAGGTGACGCGATCGCCCGGCGATACGCAGAACAGAGCGTACATCGGATTGAAGATCTCGCGCGATATGATCACATACCATTCACGCAGCAGGCCGCCAGCGTCCTGACCCTCTTCATCTGTAATTGAGGGAGACGTGTTCCTGATGAGAAACGGAATCCTCTGCAGAACACGATTCGATTGTCTTACCTTCAAACACAATGTAGAAACGATTCTTCCATTCCTCGGGTCCCAAACGGTACAGGACACGGAACGAATCCTCAAACACGGTCACGCGTCGAACACTGACCGTGTGCTCCTCGCGGCGTATGCCCTCGTCGAGGCGCTCCAGTTCGGTCTGGAAGTACTTGCGCTTCACATCAAAGTCCAGGATGCGCGTGTGGTCCACGAGGACGGCGAAGGGGCCGTCCGACAGGTGGGTGGGGGACTGGCGCAGGATCTGGTTGAGCACAGTTCGATGCTTCTCAGCGAACTGAAGGAACTTGTGGCGATCCTGCTTTAGCTGTGCCTCGTGGGCACTCAGACCGGCTGTGGATGCGGCTCCGGCTCCAGCACTGGAATTGGAATTGGGATTGGCAGCATTGCCGATGGACGTATTGCTGGCATCCTGGGCATCATCCGAGCCGAAGGCTGTGCTGCCGCTGCCCTCATCCATCAGGGGACTGATGTCCTGCACCGAGGATGTCGAGGCACTGCCGCCAACGGAACGGCCAGCTGCGGCTGCACGGCCGCCGCGTGCCCCCTTCTTGGGTATGCGATGGGAGGCATGGATCAGGAAGAAGGCCTCCACTGTGGGCTGCAGCACGAGGACGGCAAACTCGTCCTTGGACTCCTCCAATGCCACCAGGCACTCGCTCAACGTGTGCCACAGGACATCGAGGCACAGGATCTGGCTGAGCGTTGGCTTCCCTGGCTTGCCGCTGCTGCTGTCCGCTGTACCGCCGCCACCAGCCCCGGCAACGCCGCCGCAACTGCTGGACGACCCGCCTCCCAGGGGCATGACCTCCTCATCATCGTCCTCGTCATCGCCGTCGCCATCTGCATCGATGGCCCCCCCATCCGAGGGCTGGTGCTGATTCGTCTCCATGCGCGAGCGGAAGCGTGAGGCATACGAATTGCTGCCGCTGGCGGCAGCGCCATCGCCAAGGATGTCGATGAAGTCCTCCTCGTCGTCGGAGGCCACCGTCTGGTTCTCGTACATATCCCGCACCTGCATGAAGATCTTCAGGGTGCGCAGGAAGAACGGCTGCGAGGATGAGTTCGACATCAGCTTCTTCATCGACGGCAGCTGCAGCTCGCACGTGGGCTTGGCGTTCTTCGGTGCCGAAATGATCACATGCTCTGCGGTGAAGCGATCCTGCATGATGCCCTCGTTCACGGCCAGATTGGGCAAGAGACCAGCGGAGGTGGATGTGGAGGTGGAGGGTCCCGTCGCTGCCGCTGCTGCTACTGCAGCCGCTGCCGCCGCCGCCGCTGCTGATGCCGCAGCTGCTGCGGCTGCCGCTGCCTGCTGCGAGGTGCTGGGCAGTCCCGCTTTGCTGTTATACGCCCGTATCTCCTGGAGCAGCGTCTGGATGGCCTGGCGCACCTCCTCGGCGAGGCCGAGAATGGCGGCGGTCAAGTACTGTATGAAAATGGCATTCGATGCCTGCGAGCACTGCGTGAGATTGACAATCAGCTTGGCCACATTGTCCAGGCCCTCGGTGGTGCCGCACTGATGCGTCAGCACCTCGATCACGAGCTGCAGCTGCGAGAAGTTCTTCGCGTAGATCTTGCGCTTCGGCTTGATCGGCATCTGGAGGGTCAGCGGCGGTGGGGGCATCTTCTTGAGCTCTGGCAGGGGACGATTCGTGTGTGGATGGGGAGTGTGACTGTCGCCGGAGGCATTGGCTCCCGTCAGGGCGGCCGCTGCTTGGGACATCTCCTGATTCTGCTGGGCCTGCTGATTGAGCACCGCCTGGTTGATGGGTATCAGCGTGGGCATCTGGGGATCGATCACCGGCCCGGGCTCCTCCTCCTTGGGCAGCTCTGTGCTGAGCGAGGCCAGCAGCTTCACGAGCATATCCGTCAGATGGGGCGACCGACAGATCACCTTGTACGGCAGCATGGCCAGCAGTTGCCCGAACGGAGAGTCGCTGAACGACAGAAAGTCCCCTGTCTTGGGCAGCCACTCCCAGGCGGGCTGCGAAACGATCGGAAATTCGGCCACATGCTTCATGCGCTCCTCCGTCTGTCGATCGATGTTCAGTACCACGTCCCAGAAGTTGTACGAATTGGTCTGGTAGCCGCTTCCCCCGCCATCAGTTGTCGTTGCCGTTGTCGTGGCTGCCTTCGCCGCCTTGGCGGCAGCTGCCTTCGATGTCGAGGGAGCCTCGTCATCCAGGGGCGTGACTGCTGCTGTGGCTGTAGCGGTGGCCGGGACTGTGGCTATGGCCTGGACTGGGGGTGGTGTGGGTGGGGCCAGCATGCGTGGATGATGATCTTCGATCATGGCACGCATCCGATTGGCCACCTGGTAGCGATAGAAGCGCGAACGAAAGTCGAGAGTACCGCCAGCGGGTGGGGTCTGCTGCTGCTGCTCTTCGACGCGCGCCGCTCCCGGGATGGGGGGCGGAATGCCGAAGACGGCGCTGAGCATGCGACGGGTCTTGGACTCGCGATGGTAGGGCACAAAGCTGGACGGATAATGCTTGGCCAGGACGAACAGCAGGTCCAAGCAGTTGCGAACAATCATTTGGGCCGCCTGCGGATTAATGCTGATGCTCTTGGCACTGGCACTGCCGCTGCTGCCGCTGCTGCCGCTGCTCCCGCTGGCCTCGTCGTGGATGTGATTGATCAGAAATATATTGCTCTTGTACCCAAAGGCAGCGTCGACGCGCAGCTTCAGCCAATCGGGCTTGCTGCCCTTTCCCTGACCTTGGCCCGCCCCAAAGTTGGCGCTCTCCTCGTTCGTTTTCTGGACAATGTTGATCAGGGCATTGATGATCCAGTCCCGGGTCGGCTCGTGGTGGCAAAGGTTCCGGATGACCCGATGAAGCCGCATGCTGTTCACCTTCTGATCCTCGACGAACAAGAAGAGCAGCAGCGTGGCCAGGGAATCGGGATCGAGCAGAATGTTCTCATCCTCCATCATGAGCAGAGCCAGCGGCTTGCCCACATTCGGGGAATGATGATGGGCATGGTGGTGCACAATCGTCGTGTGCTGGTGATGCTGCGGCTGGGCATTGCCGCTGGCATCGTACCAAATGGAGCTGTGCCAGCGTGCCTCCTCCAGGCTCTGCAGCGTGTTCTGGAAACGGGCTGCGGATAAAAGAGAATACAAGCAAGGATCAATAGGATGAAAGCCTAAGCCTAGACTAGGAGGATAGACAGACAAAACTAGACTGAAATCGTCCATGGAAATGGAAACTGTTAATCAGACTCGAGAATCGAATTGAAATATCCCCCAACTCAGGGATATACCATCGTCTACATCGTGTGGGGGAAACATGCACCCCCCCACGTAATCTTGGACAGCAAGCAGAAGCTACTGATCTGAGTATGAGGAGTCATGTGGGTTGACAGTATGAAGATTTTGTGCAACAGACAATATAATTATCTACGTTAACGTGACATGTTTTAGCACTGTTTTTATGCATGTTACGTCAAGTCAAGTCAACACCGGCAGAACCATTTAATTAAATATAACCAAATCTATCGATAAATTGAAGAAGAAAGAAATTTAAATTCTCCAAGCCTTCAGCTAAGCGCAGGAAGCAAGAGGAGGCCAGTGAAGGCTCTGAAAATAAATACATTTTCTTTTTCTCTTTATCTGTGCTGGTTTCCTCTCGTATTTCTTAGTTTTTAGTGGATTTTTCAAGGCATTTTTCAATGTTCACTGCAGTGAATCCTTGATAACTTTTTTCTATTCGAAGGAATCAGTTTAGTTTCTTCACTGACGTTTACCCAAGCTATCTAGCTTTTAATTCGTATACATTGGCTAGCATAAAATGCTCTTGGTCAAAAGTTATGAGGCAAAAACGAACTCCCCTACTATTTATTTTCTATTCCTGAAAATATTCGCTTTTCAGACTTACACAGCGCATTGCTGGGGGGATGGGCCTCCCCCAGGCGTGGCCCATTGCGTGTCTCCCAATCGCGACGTAGGAACTGCGCCTCGGCGGCCAGCTCTGGCGGCAGGCTTGCAATCTGCGACTCCTCCATGTCCGAGAGTATCTGAATAGTACAAGAAAAGAAAAACAGAGATGAATATGGATAGGGGGTGGGGATCCTGCTGTTTCCTCCTGGGGGGCCACCACTCACCACTTGACGCAGATTTTCGGGTAAATTTTGGAAAAAGGCTGCCGTATCGACGGGATCCTCGGGATTGGCTGTCTGGGCTGCCTGGCGCTGCTGCTCGATGCGCTGCTGCATGAGCACCTCCGACTGGATGCTCAGCGGTAGGGCGGCCAGGAATTCGGGATTCACTTCCACGAGCGAGTCGTGTGCGATCTGGATGGCATTCTGCTGGGCCCGCTGGCGGATGCGCTGCATGCGCAGATGCTCCTGGATCACCTCCTCGCGCATCTCGCTGGGCAGCGCTGCCAAAAAGGAGGGATCCACGCCCTCTGGCACCTCCAGATCTCCCAGAGCGGCACGCACCTCGGGGCTCATGTCTGTGACGGTTCGTGTAGCAGTCCCGGAGGCACTTGCAGCAGCTGCTGTGGCAGCAGGTGCAGTACCAGAAGATCCTCCTTCGTCTGTGCTGGAAGCAGCTGCAGGTGGGGCTGGAGCTATGGGGGCGGAGGAGGAAGCCCCTCCTCCGGCATTAGTGGGAGACGATCCCAAAAAGAGTAGCCCATTGCGACCTCCAGGGGCTGCCGGAGTCCTTGATGACGATTGCTGCTGCTGCTGCTGCTGTTGGGGATGTGCTGTGGTCGGCCGGGGGGGACGGGTGAGTGTGGCCGCTCCCCACAGCGGCTCATCGATGATGGCCACCTGAATGGGTGGCGTTGTGCTATCACTGGGCGGCGGTGGTGGCGGTGGAGCTGGTCGGCTGCTGCCACTCACGCTGCTGCCCATGGTCTCCGGCTCCTCCTGTTCCTCCTGCTGCTGGCGCTGTGACTGTGACTGCGACGACGCCTCTGGCTCGGGCACATCCAGTATCCCGGGCAACAGCAGACTCACATTCACTTCCTCCTCCTGCACATTATCCTGGCGGGGTGCCTCCTCCCGAGGGGATGACGCCGCCAGATACGGATTGATCCGCTGCATCTCTGCTCCGCCAGAGGCAACGGCTGCCACTGCTGCCGGATAGAAATCGAGCACTGAAGCCGGTGCGGGGGCCAATGGTGGCGGCGGTGGTGGGGCCGGGCCGCGTCCCGCATGATTATGCAGCCGCTGAGGATGGCCGTACATCAACCGATGCGTGCGTCCATTCAGGATACGTGGGCCATTCTGAAACAATAAAAGAGGCACAAACGAGACGAGACGAGACGTTCGTTAGATGGGGCAGGACGGGGGGCAGGGGGCAGTGCTGCGGCAGCTCGGTTTCTGCATCTCTTACCTGTCCAAACTCATTGAATATATTCATATCCTGTACACGAACATGGAGACGTTGTGGTCTGCCCCCGATTGTCGGCATATTTGGCACTGGCGGATGCCTTGGGCTCACGGCCAAAGGATCTGCCTGTTCTGCCTGTGCCTGGGCCTGCGGTGGCTCCTCTTGTGGGGGAAACAGTAGCTGACGTGGTTCGGTTGGTGCATTCTGTGCTGCAGATCCTGATCCCGCTCCTGCTGTTCCTGTTGTTTCTACCACGTCGTCATTGTCGTTATCCGGATCGTTGGTCAAATCAATCTCTGCATAAATATTGAAGGGCGGCCGTGGCTCGTTCCGGCGCAGTGTGGCATTACGTATCGGTGCACGCAGCGGCCGCGAACGCGCTGATGTGGCATACGGCTGCTGTGGCATGGCCACCCCTTCAGCTGGAGCCGCAGGAGCTGTTGTTGGGGGGAGGGAATCAGTCAATTAGAGGGTCAATCAGGAAACATGGTACTAAAAGTATGCAAATAGCTAAATGAGGCCGTTTGGTATCTCAGAAGCAGTGCAAGCAGTACAAGCAGTACCAAAATCTACTGCATGACGGGAAAAGGCGGACTGCACCGCGCCACCCATTGAATATGGAATTGAACGAAATAGAGAGAGACAGAGAGCGAACCGCTCGCTCTCTCGTCCTATACATGAGGCTGAGATTTAACTGTATGTGTGCACACATGTTAGATCTGCTTGTTCGTATTGGTTTTCGACGACGCCGCTCTCAAAGAAAACACCCATTACTTTGGAATTCATTGGGGACTATGACACTATTTGAAGACGCTTGCTCATAATACAAAAAAAATAATAAATCCATGTCATACATGACTTCACATTAGATTAAATGTCTGTAGGGTATTCGTGGGTCGAGTCACCCCACCCCAATTCCCAGCAAATACATTTCCGTCTCAAGAAATGTTTTGGTTTCGTAAATTCGGCAGCTCGGCGCAAATACGCACACATATGTATGTGCTGGCAGCTCTGTGTGTACTCACACATGCGAGCTCATTCTATTTTTAGATCCGTGAGCTCTTCTCAACTTCGTGCGAGCGCGTAGCGTACTTGGGCATATATGGGCGATGCTTATCTTACTATTTATATTGTCTTTGGCTTAAACCTGCATCTGAAATCTATATCGCGAGTTGTGTACGAGAACGAGGCGGAGGAGACCAGACTGCCGAACATCCTAGCACGCCATATAATGGAAAAAGACTTGGATTGGTTTGTACGACTTGAAGCGGCACTTCGAAGCTGCAACCTCACTCTCGATCAACGGTCAACGCACTCACAGTGGAACAGCCCGAGCGTCAAACCACTCAGCAGCCTCTAAAAAGGACCATCCAGGTCCTCCAGCACATCAACATGTCTGGGTCGAGCGGTTGGCGAATCTATAGGATCTATGGACCACGAAATTGGAAATGGCTTTTGCAGACCACCATAAAATGGATCCTAAAAGCGCGTGGAGAGCTCCTTTGGCTAAATAGCAGCCTAGCTGCCCATTGAACATGGCAAATGGAGGAGTATGCTCACAGTGCAAGCGAAATGAGCAGGAAAACATGCAACATAACTAATACTACTACTATTGCTACTACTATTTCTACTACTACATCCTCTGGGAGAGGGAATACTCACTGCCGCTGGTTGCTGCCACAGTGGTCGCAGCTGTAGCTGTGGCTGTGGCTGGGGCTGGGACTGTTGCCGCTGTCGTTGTCGTTGCCGTTGCAGTGGCCACTGTTGTGGCAGTCGTTGCTGTGGTGGTGGTTCCATCCTGTGGGTTTACTCCTCTGGTGGCCAATGATTGCGATTGCGGTTGCGACTGTGCCGCTGATGCTGCTGCTGCTGCTGGCGCCAACGAAGAGGGTATCAGCATGGGAATCAGCACGGGTATGGAGCTGCGACGATTGTTGCTGCTCGAGCTGGAGCTGCCACTGGAGTTGCTTGTTGCTGTGGCAGCTGCCACTCCTCCTGCTGCAGTTCCCGCGGCCGCTGCCGCTGCCGATGTCACTGTTGCTGTGGCTGTGGCAATCGAAAAGGTCGTTGTCACAGATGTCCCAGGGGGTGTGGGTGTAGTGGCCGTTGGCGTGGCTATTGTGGTGGCCGTTGTGGCGGCTGCGGCAGCTGCCATTGCCGCCTGGCGTGCGGCTTCCTCCTGCTTTCGCTGGTGGTGGGCCGCCTTCAGTTCACGGATCAGATGCGGCAGCAGGAAGTGCGCCGCGTACAGGCAGGCGTCCGTCTGGCTCTCCATGTCCAAGGCCTTGGCCTCCTCCAGCCACCAGTGGAGCGCATCCTGGGTGAATATCTCGATCTGGGTCTCCTCCGTGGGGTTCTGGTGCGTGGGCATGCACACGCAGTACTGCTGGTCCAAGTACATCAGGCGACGGCGGACTCCATTGTTGCACAGAGACGAGGAGGGGGCAGAGGCAGAGCCGGTGCCGCCGCCTCCACTGCCACCGCTGGCCACTGTTGCTCCTCCGCCGCCGGATCCTCCGCCGGCCACCTGTTCGTCCAGGAGATTGCTCATGTTCTGGTTGCTCGTAGAAGCGGTTGCTGCTGCTCCCGCTACTCCGCCGCTGGGTGTGTGGAAGCCTCCTCCGCCTACTCCGTTGCCTCCGCCGCCACCACCACCTCCAGCTGCCTCGCTGCTGCCATTGGCGGGAGCAGCATTGCCGCTTCCGCTCGCCCCTTGGGCGGGTAATGCTCCCGCGGCGCTGATGAAACTAAAGTCCGGGCCAATCCATGAACGCGAAGAGGGACGCATGGCGGCAGCCACAGGTCGTTCGACGCCGCTGCTGCTGCCACCAGTCGCACCTCCGCTGGAGCCACCTCCAGCTGCGGCGGCGGTTGCCGCCCCTCCTCCTGCAGGGGCACCGCTGGAACCGCTAGCACCACTACCACTTCCGCTGGCATTGGCATTCGCATTCGCACCCCCTCCGCCGCCGTTCACATCAATGTCCAAGGGCTGGGCAATGGAACTGTTCATCCGAACGCGGAAGCTGGTCGGGGGCGTGGGCATCAGCAGGGGATTGTCGACCACGAGACGCTCGAACAGGAAGGCCTCGGCACGGCTGGCGGCCTCATTGACGGCCGAGTCATCATCATCGTCATCGACATCCTCGTCATCGTCGTCATCGTCGGGTAGCGGATCATCGGGCACTGGCTCCCCGGAGGCCGTGATGGCGGCACTGCGTCTGGGACGATTGTTGGAGTTGCTCAGGGCCAGGGCTATGTCGATCTGGTTCTCTAGCTCGGGATCATCGATGGCGGCACGATGATCCTCATCATCGGCATCGTCATCGTCATCATCATCGTCATCCACATCCTCGTCATCGTCGTCGTCATCGGCGTCCACATCGGCATCGTTGGAGGCCGTTTCGGAGGACTCCGGCTCGTAGATGTGATCGAATACCTCGATAAATTGGCGGGGGTGCTCCTCGTCGACATCCGTCTCGCTGTGCTCGTCCGCATCCTCGTCGGGGGCATCGTCCTCGTCGTCGTCCTCCTCATCGTTTCGCTCATCGTTCTCCGAGGAGGGATCCGAATCGGTATCCGAGCTGCTGGCATCTCCCAGCAGCGAGGCATTCATCTCGCGGCGATTCTCCCGGGCCCCCGTATCGGAGGAGGTGGAGGCGCCATCGCTGTTGCCACCGCCCAGGCCGTTATCGTTGCCGGAGCCACCGTTGCCGTTGCCGTGTCCGCCGCTGTTTGCATTGGGTCCATCGCCGGGAGCCAGCAGGAGCCCGTCGGATTGGGAGCCACGCAGACGGGGATCCACATTGATGGAGCTGCCAGAGCCAGAGCCAGCTCCTCCGCCGCCACTCGTCCCACTCGAGGCTGCACCGTTCTGTGGGTGCTGCTGCTGCGACGAGCTGCCGCTTCCGCTGCCTCCGGCTCCGCCGGCGCGCGAGGCCAGGCGCAGGCCCTCGCTCTGCAGAAAGTCATCCCAGAGCTGGTCAAAGTTGAGCACGGGACGGACGGGGCCTCCAGTGGCCCCGGCCGATCCAGATGGACCATCGTTGGCTTCTCCTCCGATTCCGCCGCCGCCTCCGATTCCGCCTCCTCCTCCGCTGCTGCTGCTGTTCCGCTCTCCCACAACATCGATGACGGAGGCGGCGGCCGCACTGGTGCTGCTGCTGCTCGATCCCAGTCCGAGGCCCATTCCCAGGCCCAGGCCGAGACCGGCTCCTGCTCCTGCGCCAGAGCCTCCTCCTCCTGCTGATGTTGGGGGGGCCGGATCCTCTGGATCCACGGCCATTTCGTCCGAGTTGAAGATGAATTCAAAGGCGTGCCGCCTGTCCGACAGCACGTTGCGGATTATGTCCCGCAGGACATGCTCCCCGCCCATCCCATTCGAGCGCTCGACGGCCGCTCCGGCGGCGGTGCGTGCGGCCAGGCGGGGATACAGGCGTCGGTTGATGATGGCGCCGTAGGTGTTGTTGCTGGCGCCGTTTCCGCCTCCTCCGCCTCCCAGGGTGGACACAGAGGATCCGCCAATGCCTGTGCCAGAGGCATTGTTGCCGGCGCCCGTGCCTCCTGCTCCGCCCGTGCTGGCGCCTCCGAAGAGTATCCGCTTCGATCCGAGGGTCGTGGTGGAGACGCTGAACCGCAGCAGGATCTCCATGGGCCGCAGAATGGAGGCCAGAGTGCAGAGGGTGTTGTGATTCGACAGATCCTTGTACTGGGCGATCTTGGTGAGGTACGTCATGACGCCCTGCCGCAGCAGGACGCGGTACATGTTGTTCCGGTGCATGTGCACCTTGTCGAACAGCATCGGTGACTCGATGAGGTTCGGGAACAGGCTCATCAGCACCTGCAGCCGCGTGTGCTTCTCCGAGGAGTCCGGCTGGGCCAGAGCCCTCGCCACCGCCGCATGCAGCTCTTCGGCCACCTGCACCTGCACTCCCGGCATCTGGTAGCAGTCGGAGAGCGAGCAAATGAGCACACGGGCCATGGTGCTCACCTCGGGGACGTGATGGCGCTTCGTGATGGGCAGAAAGCGGTCCAGCAGCACGGCCATGAATGTCATGTGTGGTTCCTGGATCAGCGGACTGTCCTCTGGGGTGTACACATGCCCGAGCAGGACTCTGGGCAGCAGCGACTGGTAGGCCCGTGTGGCATCTGCGAGCAGCTTGAGGAGCGTCGCCCGGGAGATTGTGGGCTTGGAGTGGGTGTGGACGGCGGTGGGCACGTGCCAGGTGCAGCAACAGGGCTCATATTTGCCATCACCCGACGGGGGGCCAGCAGCGGCAGCGGCAGCAGGAGCTGGAGCTGCTCCACCTTTTTTGCTTGCCTGTGGCTGTGGCTGTGGCTGTGCCTGTGGTTGTGGCTGTGTCTGCTGCTGCGTGGCTGGCTCATCCTCTTCCATGGCCCCAAACTGTTGCTGTTCTTGTTGTTGGTGTGTGCCTGGATGTGGCTCCGTTTGGGGAGGGAGCTCCGCCGCTGCCTTGGGATGATCGCTGGTGGGTATGGCTGTGGTGTAGTGGCAGCACGGCTGCACCAGGGCCAGCAGCAGCTGCTTGAGCACGGACACTGCCGATTGGACCATCGGATCCTCCCACATCTCTTCCTTGACGGGCGAAGCCGGGGCCGGTGTCTGTGGATTGGGTCCCCCGGCGGCAGCCGTCGGCTGTTGGCCAAACTTGGACTTGACCATCACGCGGGCATCGTCCGCCAGGGCATTGCCGCTCGAGCTGTTCGAATTCATGAGGTACTCGCCGCGCAGCATCTCCTTGGCGGCGGCCACAAATATCTGCGGATTGCGCGACACTGCCGTCGACACCTGGGTGAGCACGAAGATCAGATCGCGCTGTCCCACGGGCACTATGCCAGCGGCACGCATCCCCAGGACCCTCTCCATGGCCTCCTGCAGCACTGGCGGTGCCTCCAGCACGTGGCGCAGGATGATTATCGCGTACGTCGGGAAGCCCATGAAGCTGCACGACTGCTGCAGCTGCAGGAGCATCTTGACGCCCCCGCGGCGTATGAAGGTCTCGGCGTTCTCGTAGTTGCGCGTGAGCCGCGCACAGAGGCGCAGCAGCGAGAGCTTCGTCTCGTGCTGCAGCAGGTTCGGTGGCTGGAGGAGCGTCACAATGCTGCCAATGATGCGGCCGCAATCGAACTTGCTCAGACCCACATTCTCCTCGCTCAGCAGGATCCTCTGCGTGCGCTTGGGTATCGATGGGGTGGCCGTTGTGGCCGCTGTCGTGGCTGTTGTGGTGGCCGTCTTGGCCTTGGCTGCCGCTGCAGCGGCGGCATTCTTCTGTCGGGACTTGCTGCGCGTGGTCATGGGTGCGGGTGTGGGCGGGGAACGGGCACGTGCTCTGGCCCCCCCGCTCGTCGAGGATGTGGCTGCTCCGCCCTCGTTGGAGGTCTCATCTGGGCTGGTGCCTGCTGCCGTCGTGCCGGCTGGTGGCTGGACCATCGTGGGGGTCGTGTGCTGGCCATCCCCGAATGTCATCAGATGTCGCAGCGAAATCAGTTCGTCCGTGTGGGTGGTGCCGTGGCCATCGGCCGCTGTGCGCACCACCCGGTTCAGCAGGTGCTCCACCTTGGTGACGGCCACCGGATTGTTCAGATTGGAGATGGCTTCGCTCATCTTGAGGGCCGGGAACACCGGTCGGTGGCTGCCGGAGGCCTCGCTCACCTGGGTCATGCAGTTGAAGGACACGGTGCACCGCTGCCGCCCAATGTTGATGTGCAGCCAGCGTTCGCCCGAGTTGTAGGCATTGCGTATCAGCTCGTTGTTGGCGTCCGAATAGGCGTTCCACTTGCCCGTGGAGGCGTCATACCAGCGCCAGACATCGCTGCACACCGCACGCATGTTCGATTTGCGCTGCAAGATGTGGCTGATGCTGTCGATGGCATCGATCAGATCCACGAGATTCTGCACCCAGCGGGGCACTGCGATGCGCTCCGCCTGCGGCTTCTCCGATTGCTCCATCATCCACTGGGCCATGCAGTCGAGCAGCTTGACCAGCGACACCATCGCGTCCTGGGAATTGATGGCCTCCACCAGCGGCCTGTGCATATCGCTAAAGTTCTCGTCCAGCAGGAGCGTCGACGTCTTGAGTCGCACGAACAGGCGAGTGGCCGTCATGCCCGTGAGGCACTCCTCCAGGCGCGTGCCTCTGGCGGGGGCCCCCGGCAGACGGGGGTTCTCGAAGAGCTGCAGCGTAAAGTCCACCCACTGGATGATGTTGCGCACAAAGTTCGTGACAAAGACCTGCTTGTTCAGGTGGTTGTGGCGCCTGTACAGCACCGCAATGAGATCCGAGGCACTGTTCACCACATCCGGTATGGCCTCCATGAACTCGAAGGCCCTCGAGATGGCCTCGTCGCAGAACCGGTCGAAGATCATCGGCGGCATCAGCTTCAGATGCTTGTAGTCGTAGCTCGAGGGGTTTCCGCCCGATTTGTACTGGCTGAATGTGGGCGTCGGGGTGGGGCCCAGGCTGATGGTCGAGCCCGAGCCGCCGCCCGAGGACTCGCCCCCCTCCATGCCCGTCCCGTCCAGGCCGATCTCCATCGCAGTGGGCGGCGGGGTGGGCGCCGTGGGGGCAATAGCGCCAGAACCAGCAGCACCAGCTCCAGCTCCGGCAGCACTCGTCGTGGCATGCGCACTGGCCTCGGGATTGTTCAGCAGATAGTCGGTGGCCTCCTCCAGGGAGCCGTTGTTGCGCAGGGCATCCACCACATGGTAGTGCGTGAATCCCATGTCCGTCAGCGTCTTGATGTGCTCCACATTGAGGCCGTCGTCGGTGCTGCGGATGTACAGGTTCTCGAACTTGATCTCCTTCAGGCGCGTGTGGTAGCGCTCCAGGAGCGTCGCATGCGACTTGACCAGATGCTTGACGATGAGGATCATCGTCTCGAACATGCTGGCCCCGTAATTGGCGATGGGTCGTCGCGCCCAGATCCGGCGCAGGGCCTGCATCGCCAGCTGGTGGATGTGGATCAGATAGAAAACGGGCTCAAAGGGCACCGTGTCGGGCATGTAGTTGAGGCGCGGACTCATCGTGTAGGGCGAGTCGAGCATCGCGCGCGGATTGACCATCTTCTCGAGCAGCTGCAGCCAGGCATCGAGAAACTCGCCCGTTCCCTCCGGACAGTCGCGCTTGTCGTCCTCGTGCGACTGCATCAGATCCTCCATGGAGGCCCATTGCTTGAACTCGAACTTCGTGGACTCGGCATCGAGCGACAGCGCCCAGTAGAACATCTCGAAGAACGCCTTGAGGCCGTTCTCGGCGCAGAACTGGGAGATCATCAGGTGGAAGGCGCTCCGCTTGTCGTCGAACAGCATCGGCCCGGTGAAGCCCACCGAACAGATGAGGAACGTCAGCTTCAGCTTGGGCACTGGCTTCGGGAGGATGCTCTCGTGACTGAATCCGTTCACCAGAATGGAGCTCAGTATCCGCGCTATCTCGCGCGCCTCCGGCGTAGGAACTTTGTTGATGTTGCTGATCAGATCGTTGATGCGCCGCTGACGCGTCTGCGGCGAGCCCACCGACAGCTTCACGAGCGTCCCCAGCAGCTCGGCGAGGGCTCGGCCCAGCCGAGAGCTGGCCGCCAGCAGGCTCTTGATGTACCGGAACTGCTCCTCGGGCGTGTACTTTGTGCGAAACTCGGCGGCACGCTCCAGCTTGCGGGAGAGCTCTGCCTCCGTCAGGGGATCGGCGGTGCCGGCAGCCGCCGACATTTGGGCGGCAATCTCGTCCCAGATGAGATCCGGATGCTGGGTGGGCTCATCGGAGCACAGATTCAGCAGGATGGTGCTCTCCCACACCAGCGAAATGTACAGTTGGACGAGCTGCTGCAGCAGCTGGACGCCAGTCTCGCGATTGACGCCCCAGCGCTTGAGGAGAATGGCCCGCATGTCCGTGGAGGCGTTGCGGCACAGATGCACCAGCATCACCACATACCCGTGGACGAAGCTCATGTTGTGCAGGATCGGTGTGTATTCGGCATTGGCGAAGCCGTCCTCCAGCCGCTGGCAGCACACGAGCTCCGCGAGCAGGACACTTCCGCCCGGAAAGGTGAAGTGCTTGATGAGGGGCTTCAGCTTGCCCACAATATCCGCCAGCTGCTTCAAGGCCACGTCCAGGACCTTCGTCTCCTGCGCCTGACTGAGGATCGCCTTGCAGACATTCGCCACCGCCTGCGAGGTGGTGGAAACGGGGGAATCCACGGGCAGATTGGGCAGCGACAACAGCTGCAGGATGGGCTTGAGGCCCCCGTGCAGGACGAACTCCCGGCAGTGGTCGCCGTTCGGGCTGTTGCTGAAGATCGCTTCGATGAATTTCATTACGTTCAGGATGTAGTCAATCAGGGGTATGGCCTCGCGCTCTGGCGGCGTCACGGACACACGGACCAGTGTCGAGGACGAAGAGGCGGTCACGTTGAGGCATCCTCCAGCCGCTCCGCCAGCTCCTGTTGCCGTGGACCCGCCTGGTGTCTGTGAGGCGGCACTGCCACGTGATGTAGAGGCCACGACTACGGGGACTCCTCCTCCACCGACCGGTCCTGGTGGTGGCTGCTGGAGCTGCTGTTGCTGCGAGGCGGAGCTCATCTCATCATCGTCATCGTCGTCGTCGCCGCTGCTGTCATTGTTGTTGTCGTTGGCCGCACTCTGCAGCACAGAGACAGTGCCTCCTCCTGCTCCCGCCACCATCACCATGGGGGCGCCTCCCGTCACCGAGGGCAGGACACCGTGGGATCCATGAGCGCCATTGGAGCCGCCGCTGCCGGCACCGGAGCCGCTGCTCTCCTTGTTGGCCCGCCAGCAGATGAATGAAGGATCGGAGCCAAGACGCACCAGTTCGTTGAGTAGCCGGACAATCGCCTCGGTGGCATCGGCCCTCAGATACGGATGATGTTTGATGAGATCGTCCATGGCATTGCCCAGATTGGTGGCCGTGTCGCCCAGTGGGTCGGAGGAGCGGCGCCTGCGCATCGCCACCAGATAGTCCGGGGAGAGCAGCACCTTGAGCACCTTGTCGAACGGATCGTACGAGAGGAACTCGAACAGGCCGCGCTCATTGAGGCACAGCGCCGAGAAGACGTTGGGCAGGGAGCCGAGAACTTCGCGCGTGGCTGGGACATCCTTCTGGAGGAGGGCCTTCAGCATGACGCTGGTGATGCCCAGATCCTGGAGGGAGGAGAGCAGCGAGGGCTCGTTGAATACGTAAACGGTGACCACGTCGGTGGCCAAAAGGAACAGCGAGGGCCCGTAGTACTCGGCATTGGCGATGATGTGACGCAGCGACTGCGTGAGAGACGTCTCCATGATGTTGCGCATGTTGCTGAAGTGCGCATGATCCTGGATGCTCTTCTTCAGGAAGTTGAGCATCGATTTGAGCAGCGCCGCGCGCTGTGTCACGCACGATGGCTTCTTCGGTTGGACGCTGCTCGGCGGCAGCTGGGCCTGCAGCAGTTCGGCCTTCCGTTCGGCCAGAGGACGGGCATAGTAACTATTGGCTGGATAGACGACCACAGCGAGGCCTGCGTCGGCCGGATCACGATCACTGCTGCTGCCTGCGGCACCGCTGCCCTCTGCGCCACCCTCATCGCTGCCACCGACGGCAGCCCCGGCCGCCAGGTTGTTGGAGCCACTGGGTCCAGCCGCCTCCAGATCCAGATCCTCCTCCGCATCCAGCTCCTGATCCTCCTCTTCCTCGTCGAGAGTGCCGCCACCCAGACGGTCATCGGAAGCATCGCGATGTGGGGAGGAGCCGCTGCCCTCTGAAAGCAAAGAGAAAGCAGAAAGGGTGTTAAAGGAAAGAGTATTCCGTTTTGTGGAGAGAGCAGAGCCGCACCTTCGAGATCCACATCCACTAGATCCAGTGACATGTCCAGCTTCCCCTCGTCATCCCTGAGTGTGGACTCCTTCAGGGTAATGCCAATATCCGCCAAAGCCTTGCAGCAGCTCTTGATCTCCTTCTCCAGTCGATCGATAAACACATTCAGTCCGTTGTTCTGATGGAATCGGGCAATATCAATGTTCGTGATCAGATCGATCACCCGCACGGCACGCGTCACAAAGGTTATGTGCTCCAGGTCGACACCCGGCCAGCTGATGACACACAGCAAGGACTGCATCATGCCGCTCTTGACGAGGGCAGAGCCACCCAGCTCGTAGCTGGCCAAATGGTACAGCAGCGAGAACAGCGAGGTGGCCAGGATCAGGGGATAACGTTCTGTGAGGCCGTGTGTCGTTAGATTATTGATGCAGTCGCGCACTAGGAGCGGCAATGTGCCGCCCTGTCGCTCAGCGCCCGTGTAATGGACAATCTTCATTAGCCGTGATCCGGCCCTGCTGCAGAGAAACCACGAGAAGAGAGGGGGGGAAAAAACAATCATCAAATTATGGAAAATCATTCGCTTTGGAGGATGGGGTTGCATCGCACCTGGGCACATTCGGATTGCGATCAAAGTGCAGCATCGATGTGAGGGTGCGCAGGACGGCAGCGCGTATCTCCACTAGGATCACGTCCTCCTTGTCGATCAGTTCGCAGAGCTCTTCGCCAAAGCCCGGATACAGCACCTTGTCCGTGTTGTCCTGCAGGGCATTCGAGTAGATCAGAATGGAGACCGCCTGCAGGCGGGCCTGGACAAACTGCAAGCGCAGCTTGTAGTTGTTGAAGCCAGAAATAAGACGCACGCGATGGGCAATGCGCATCTGAAACGAGGAAAGCGAGGAAAGCCGTTCAAGAAACAGGGAAAAATGTAAGGAAAGGCGGCGCACGGTACCTTTATTGCCTCACTGGGCTTTGAGATCTGTCCGGCAATCGTTTTGATCACCTCCGGGGCCGATGCCGTGTGGCATAGGTCCATCATGTCAGGGATTTCCAGCTGGGCGGCATGGCCATGCTCGTCCACATAGTCGATGCACAGCTGATAGAGAAACTCCAGCTTTGGCTCGCCAATGCAGCAGTCCTTGAGCGAGAGGCCATAGTTTGGATCGCCCCAGCGCTGAGAAGAAAAACAACAGAAATTAGAAATCAGGAATCAGAACGGATCAGAGAGTCTCCTGGGCATTTGGGTCGCTTACCTCTGCTATATTAAATAGTTTCACAATCAGCAATTCCTTCTTTTCGAAGGGCAGGCGCGGTATAAAGTTGCTGCGCTTCGAGAACATATACAACAGATTGAGGACCGCCAGGACAATGTCCATGTTCTGTGAGGAGAGCAGCTGTGTCAGATGCTCAATCGAGTTGTACAGGTGTCGCGAGAACGAGTGCTCGATCAGGAGTGTCGTGAAATTTAGCACGTGCAGCAGCAATGTTACATCCTGCAGGATACAGAATGCATTCCGGGTTAGAATCTGTGTCGTATCTGTGTGTGTTGAGGTCATGATGTGGTGAGGGGGAGGGTGAGGTTGAGGGGGAGTGTGGGAGTGTGGCAACCTACCGTGGGTGGACCTACCGTTGAGTGGAATTGTGTGTCGCATTGGAGGACGAATTCGTTGGAATTCACATGCCTGGCTGCCTCATCCAGAATTTTGTCGAAACGATCGAGTATCTCGATCCAGTGATAGAGCTCGCACTTGCCATAGATCCACACATGGATTTTGTCGAGGAACTCGAGCAACTCCGCGCGGGTCCGGCGCTTTGTCAGCTCATCGATAAGTTCACGGCACTCGGAAGTCAGCTCCGAGGAGCCCTTCTTCAGCTTTACCGTGTCCACCTTCATGGCGGCGATGGATGGCCCGGGTCCAGGCTCTGGCTCTGGCTCTGGCTCGGGCGGCAATCGCCTCTCGCCACGCGCCTCGCCGCTCCCGCTCCCTCCTGCTGGCTGGCTGTTGCTCCTGCTCGTCCTTCTACTTCTTTCTCTTTCTCTCTCTCTTCCTTGGGATGTCTCTCTGTGTGGGTGTCTGTGGCGATGCCTCTGGTGGTGGGTGGACGGTGGTTATACCCTCCACCTACTCTCCGTCTCCTGGGTCGGTCGGGTTTCTCTTCTCTATGTCTCTGTGTGTCTCTCTACTGATTAAGCATTGAATTTTGCCTCAAAAGTTATGGTCAGCGTGTTTAATGAACTGCAAGATTTTACCAAAAGAAAAACACGAATAAAAACAACATTTAGCATTATTGTTTTCAGAGATTTTTTACAAGGATTATTTGGCCTAAAACGGAAACAACAACAAAAACTGTCACAAACGCACATATGTATGTATGATATGTATATGGGTAGGGGGCGAACACAAAAAACAAACGAATAATCACCGAAATTTGACTGGAAACGAAAATGCAATCTCTGCTTTTTTTTTTTCTCTCTCTCTCTCTCTCTTTGAAGGGAACTGCGTTCCGCACACACACACACACATTAACACTAAATACGCAGCAGAAAAGAGTAACTGCACTTGGTAGCTGTGCGAATGAGGAGGGACGACGAGATTGCAAATCGAAATACGTTGGGTCAACGCTGCCGGAATATAATCTACCTGTCTATCCAATTAAATGAAAAACGTTGTGAACGCACTGCCGAAATGATGGGAAATGCTGTCAAAGAACACACACGCGCACGCATAGCACACAGAGCCGAATAAGTAACTGCACTTGTCAGCTGTGAACGGAACGGAACGAAACGGAACGGCACACGGGACTACCATTACATTGGCAGAAATGCTGCATCCCTTCCATACTCATACACACTCACACAAACATACACATATCCCAATTGGACGCACAATAAATTTCCAACTGGCAACAGCCGCAAAACAGCACACAACACACGAAGAAAATACGCGTAAGGTAAATCGGAAAAAGAGCGCGCGCGCATTAACAAGAACTTTCCGATGCGTTAGGATATAGATATAGAGTAAAATGCATTTGTAATTGTATCAATTTTGACAGACACTCACACACACCTAGACACAGACCGGACAGGCACACAGTCCACACACAGTCTATACAGGCTCAAACGCAACATGTTTGAGCGAAATGTCAAATGAGCGCCAACCGTACACCAAGACGCGTCGCCGAGCGATGCGTCGAAGAGTGGAGGAGAGGAGAGTACTAACCAGGGGGGTGGGGGAGAGGAGCGGAACGGAGCAGGGAGTTGGAGCTGGGACGGTGGGTCTGTGCGTAAGTCAAGGTTGGCCTGCGACGCAAAACAAACGGTGAAAGGGGTGGAGAAGAGGGGGCTCGACTTGGGAAGGGAGCCTTATGCAGCCAGAAGCAGAAAATGGTTTTTCCTTTTCATCTTTTTTTTTTACTATAAAACTTACACTTTTGCGTGCATGTATATGTATGTCTAGGTGCAGGCGTGTGTGTGTGTGTCTTGCGGAGCACCCCGATTTCTAGAAACACTTGGGCATTATTTTTCCGTGCGGCATTTCCTAAGATTTCTACCGACCCAATATGCATGTGTATGCGTGCGTGTATTGAAGAAGTCTGTTTTTTCGCCCCAGCAACAAAAACAAAACCAGCTCCGCTCCCTGTCTCGCCCGATGCAATGCATTTTTTTTTTCAATATGCCTTTTTTCGATTTATTTTTTGCACAAACCTTAGTCTCTTTTGTTAATATAACGTTCTTTTCACAGACAGACACACGCGCAATGGTAATGCATGAAATGCAAAAAAAAAGAAGACGAAATATGAAAAAACTGCCGTGAAAAAAATGAAATTTCCACAGTCAGAACGCAGAAAACAATTAGAGTAGAGTAGTAGAGTGTGTTCGTGTACGGACGGTTTCCTCGAAAAAATAACTCTGATGCAATACTCACATTAATATTAAACTGCAGCATTGCTGCTATGTTATTTTCTCTGTAAAACGTTCTAATTTGGTATATTTAACAATCCCGTTTCGTTTTCTTGAAATTTCAACAACCAGCAAACAAGGCAAATAAACAGTGTGACCGCGCCGATAACGATACATAATACCACATCTGGCCCAAAAATAAATACTATTAAATACCATTTCATTTTCTAAAAATACTATTTAAATACCATTAATTAAAATCGATTAGTTTTAAATGTTTCGATATATATTACTGGACTGGATATATATATATTTTTTATAATGGAAACATTTACTGCGCTTGGTCATTGGTCATCAACTTTTCTAGATTTTATTGTGAACATATTGACAATAATTTTCTGTTGTTTCATTTCTTAAAATCATAAACCCACGCCTTTTTATATATATATTTATTTATATATATATATACATCGATGCACAGGGTTGCTTAAAAAAAATGTCGATTTTTTGTGCGATAAATGGAACTTATCGACGTAATGTTTTCAAAATCACAATATTCGAGCCGAATCACCATCGTAACTATTGTTAACCTTGATCAAATTGTGCACAAAAATCACACCAAGCATTTTCCTACGATTAACTAAGGATGGAAGGTTTATTAAGAGCAATCTATTAGGCTAAGGCGGCAATCTCACAGTTGCATCCCAGTTGAGGCCGCGCAGAGCGAAAATTAAAAAGTTTTTCTGGACTGATTCTATACGGTCCTCCTAAAGGGTCAAGTTTTTGTGCTAGGAGAGAGTGGTTTACAGAGTCGAATGCTTTACTGAAATCTGTATAAATGACATCCGTCTCCAAGGTAATCTTGGAAGCCTTTAATGATGAAGGAGATCAACTCCAATAAATTCGTGGTTGTTGATCTGCGCCTTATAAATCCCTGCTGAGCAGGAGATATAAGAGATCTGCAAAGATGCTGCAGGTGCGTAGTTGAAATTTTCTCAAACACTTTAGGAATAGTGGATAACTTAGATATACCTATATAGTTCTTCGCGTCAGTCTTACTACCTTTCTTATGGAGAGGAATTAAAAACGACTCCTTCCATATCGAGGGGCGCATGAAGAGTTAATGGACAGGCTGAATAGTTTGAGCAAGAGTCCACACAGGGACTCGACGCAGTACCTGAGTACAGGAGATTTCTTGAGTTCTTGAGGCAGGAGATTAAGACCACACATCGTCCGTTGTAGTCGAATGCCGATGAACTGCCGGATCAAAGATCAAATGGAGAAGGTCCAGCTCTAGAGTGGCCATCAGATGTCTCCCACAGATCACCCCTCATAATGCCGTTGGACAGGAGCTCTACGTTTTCGTTGAGGTGCCAGCCATGCTGTTGGTGCCAGCGATGGATGCAATGCCCTGCGCGAAATCAATGACGGACGCTGATTTCTTTGACAAATTCCCGACACGCCTTTAGCCTCTATTCGGATTGTATGATTTTATTTATTTTTTAAACTAAATTTAATTATATATAGGCGTCACTCGGCGACATCTCTCTCAGCAGACGAGTCGGTAGGAGATGTATTTACCGGCTGTCTCCGAAGAACGGATGATTTTCACCACTTGGCCACGCTTAAGGCCGAAATATCGAGCCACGGGATCGCCGGCCTGGATGCGCATCAACATGTTCTCCTTCAGTTTGTAGCGACTGAGCAGCTCCTGCTTCTCCTCCACCGTCATCACCACATGCTCCGGCACCAGTTCGTGCTCAGTGATGTTAATGAGCAGCTCAGACTCGAGAAACTGTTCCAGAATGTACTTGGGGGCCATGTCCACGAGCGATTGCTTGGCCGAGGGTGTCATGCCGCCCTGGACCACAACGATGGCCCTATGAATGTTCTCCTCCTGCATACGGGTGCAATAGGTTTTGATCGTCTTGATGCCGATCTTCGGCTCCTCCGGAAAGAAGACGAACATCTGATCAGTGGGATCGTCGTTGTGGGCCACCAGTACGATCAGGTCGGACCTCGCGGGCCTTTTTTCACTTGGCTTGTCACCAAACATGTCTTTGAACTGCTCCAGCGTCTGGTCCAATTCGTCCTGCGTCACCAAATATCCGCGATCGTGACTCAGTTGCATTATCGTCTTGCGAATGCGCCACAGTTTGTATGTTTCAGCCTCGTCATCCATGGCTATTTGGCTATTTTCTAAATATTTTTTATTAATTCAACAAAAACACGAGCACGCGGACGCGTCGACTAGGGCTGGGAAAACAAACGGTAGTGCTACCGATACTATCGGTGGTTGAAAAATTAGCCCACTCCAACCCCCCCAAAACCAGCGAACAAATTGAGCTAAAAGTTTAACAATTAATTACAGTTTAATAAAATGCAATATTATTAAAAAAAAATATGTGACTACGTATTACCGCCTGTTTTGAGTAGAATCCTATTTTTTCGTTTGTCCTCTCATATATTGCAGGTTAAAATCTCCATAAGGATACAGTACTATCGATTTCGAATGTATCAAAATTAAATAAATAGAATAAAATGAAAAGACAAAAATAAATTGGAATATGGTTAGGGATTTTTTGATTAATTGTGGGGTATTTTTTTTTCATTTTTAATTTCTTTGGTTTCAAATTGTTTTTTACAAAATATTCGCTCTCAGAAGACCCTTATAAATGTTTCCATTACCGATGTTTCCCAACCCATGGCTAAAGTAACAGGAAGCCATTTTATCGCTTTTTAAAATTGTTTTTTACAAAATATTCGCTCTCAGAAGACCCTTATAAATGTTTCCATTACCGATGTTTCCCAACCCATGGCTAAAGTAACAGGAAGCCATTTTATCGCTTTTTATTTAGATGTAATAATAGAGAATTCAATAAAAAAAAAAAAAAATATAAGAAGCTATTCGAAAGAAAACAAAACTAATGTAATTTTTGGGAATTGTTTGATAAACTATAAAGCTAGTAACTTATAGCTGCTCTGTTGGCTGAGTTGAAAGTACCCTCATGCAAGGGTACATAATACTAACAAGGAACCCCTGCAATCTGCAATCTAAACTGGTGCAGTGAAACTTGTGGCATCAACTAAGTTCCCTGCGGAGCTTTCAAAGTTTCCGGTCTCAGCGGAGAACAGTATCTGCTGAATGCGCAGCTTGGCCCAGGAGCGGCTGTACGGATTGGTTATCTGCCGAAGTTGCGAGCCAACGCTTTGGCCAAAGTGGGTCATATCATCGTCTGCATGCGGTGCGGCAACTGCCACTGGTGGTGGCGGTGGTGGTGGTGCTATGGCTGGTGGATCGACCTGCTGCCGCTGCTGCTGCTCCGGCTGGGCAGCTCCTGGAGAAGTGGATACACGTTTTTTCGGTTGGATCTGGCCCCTGAGCTCCTCCTGTTTTTGTGGATAATTCTCCAAAATGGAATCATCAATATTGAGTTCGTAAGTCCATTTGCCTCCGCTGCTATTAGTAGTGGAATTATGCTGTGACCGAGTGCTGCGATCGTTAGAAGTGGACGGTTCCACAGAATTATTTAGCCTGGTGCTTTCCATATTGCTCAAATCATCCGTTTCGTCACCACCCGCCTCCTCTATGGCATCCTCGCTCATACTGATGTCCGAAGTGGCATTGAAGAGGATTCTGCTTGCTGGATTCACGGCTGGCGTTTTCTTTCGCTACGGATGTGGATTATGTACATTATAAAGAGACATCCCTATGGATGCATGCCAATTAGGGTTTGGGTGCGTGTTTGGTACTCACGTTCCTGCCGAGGGAATGCGAAACGTTGCTCAGAAAGGAATCGGCCATATTGAACCAAATGAGTTTCGTGTCGTAGGGCCTACCCTGCTCCTTGAAGCGCCTGCGAGTGCCCAGCTCCTTGGAGTAGACGGTGCGTATACTCTTGATTTTCCGCTTGATATCGTTGATCGACAGTTGTGGGTTGAGGTCCTCGATCATCGCGGTGTAGGCCTCCTCTCGGGCCACACGACTCTTGTACGTCTCCAATTGGGGGTCGTACAAGCAAGGCTGCTGCTGGTAGGCCTCCAAGAACTTGCTGATTGAAATGCTGCCATTGCCCGATTTCGACATGTCTACAGTTTCCCGTTTTCCGTTTTGCCACAGGGTGTAGGTGTCTGCCTCTATAGATGGCTACCTGTATTCAGTTTTTTACCTTTTAAACAAAGTTTTTGTTTACCAGTAGGATAGGACGATATTTTTTATTTTTGATACGATAGTATTGGTGCGATATTTTTGTCTACTATTGGGGGCTAGTGGACCACTCCTTCGAAGGAAAACCATAAATTAAGGTTAAAAAATAACATCACCGAACAACTAATCACCCTATGAAACTGTTTACTTTGATTTTATCAACTCTATTATATTTGAAATTCTCTCGTGCATTCAAATCCACCCGCTGGGAAATATCTACCCGTGAAGGGAAGTTTATATAATTTCCCGCTGGGAAATTGCTGGGGAAGTGAAGAAAAAGCGGGTATGGACAACTGACAAAGCGCCCAGAAAATTCAACGCCTTGCAAGGTAAAATCCACCCCATCTGCTTTACATAACGTGATGACAGGCCTGTCCTGACGGCTAGGTGAGGTTCGTACGAGCTTTGGAATTTCCCTTGGCTGTTTTTGCGTGTTGACCATACTTTTCGTTCGTTGAACTCAAAAAATAATAATGATAAATAATGATACTTTTTTCTCGTATTGAAATGTTTTTTACTTATTCATGCATTTAATTAGATTCCCGTTTATATATCTTGATCCCTTTACATATTTTTGGTTATTATAAAGTGCAAACATAACACTGTCGTAACATAACATAACGCTTTCGGGAAATTTTGACTTGTCAGTGAATACAGCTCTGATCAGAGCGCACAAAATTGATAATTTCAAAAAAAAAACATTGTTTTAAACCACGCTCTTGTTTAGTATCTACTTGTCAGCTGTTTTTATGATTGAATGAATATCTAGGCTAAACTTGTATCTATAATTTAATTAGAGATGAAATAATATTTATCACAGCAATTAATTCTACATTTTACATTTACATTTCATTTGCATACATTTCAGCTTGACATATTTTCTCACTTTTGAACAGACTGATTTATATTATTTTCGGTATATTTGGACGTCGATATTGAGCTGAAGGTATATTTATGTAAGGTTATATGGCTATATAATGGAATATTTAATACGTTCTTTGGTCTATTACGAAATATTTTAATATCGGTTTAAAATATAATGGTAATAAAATTAGCTCTGACCATCCATTCCCAGTTTCAAGTTGCCATTGCCAGAAAACTAAGCTAAGGTCTACAAGACGAAAACATTTTGAACCGGCAAAGAAAGAAAATAAAATGTACGATATATTTATATTTTAGACGGTATATTCCGATATATTTCTGAGGGTCACACTGATCCCGAACCGAAACACGTGCGTCAAAAGTGTAAAGAGACACCATGTCTAGCTCACACACCTTTCACATTTTTATACTTTTTTAGTATTTTTCATTATATTCTCATATTATTTGGTATTTTCAGTCAGTTGGTCCGCTCGATAATTACATACATATGTATTTCGTATGTAGCAAATGTGTATTTACTGTGTAGTTGTTGTGTAATAAAATAATTTGGTATAATATTTGAGATTACCCTTATTGATTAAACCTTATTTTATGAAATAATCAAATAAAAATGAGTACTTAAACTTAGCAAGTGGTGTAGAATATAGATTAGATTATCGAATAAAATTATATAATCAGCGCTAAAAGTTCTAGCCAGGTAGTAATTCTAAACCGAATATCAAAATCGATGAATATCAACGCAATCACGGATGGCAGCGCTGCCAGCTGAAAAGCTGTGATCCCAAACCAAACCGAAACACGTGTAAACGCCTTTCAGCTGCTCTGCTCTGTTGCGTGTGTGTGTTCCGTTCCGTTCCCCCCTCTAAGCGGCCCAGCACCAGTCCGTGGCAGACAGCCGATAATTTGCGAACCTGTGTTTTACAACTTCGATCCGTTCCTGTTCGCGACACCTCTTTTATTTATTAAAAATTAAAAGGTAAGTAATTGCACGGTCAAAGCTGTGGAAAATTCAATAATGTGCGCATCCCACATGCACACATGCACTTTTCCCTGCCTGTGATGTCTGTGTTTCTGCGAATGTCGACATTCGCCGTTGGCCCTGCGTGTGTGTGAGTGGTGTAACATCAGTCAAGTGTGCGTTGCGTTGCCTTGTGTGTGCGCTACAGGGGCAAGGTAAGGTAAGGTGGTAGATCGGCAGTAGTGTTGTCTAGCGCGTGTACGTACACGAGTGCTGCAATTTTTTTTTGCACATTTTCTTTTTATTCCCCCTTTGCCCACCGTCCCCGTTGCAGCAACGGAATTCCTTGGTATTGTGTGTAGTGTATGCAGGCGCTTGGCTAACTGTGAACTGTGAATCATCGTGACGCGCGCGCGGTGAGGCAGACGCGACGCGGAACACGAAGTGGTCCGCTCAGCAACAGTGAAACCCGCAAGCACAGCACACGCCTGAGGTAAAGGCACAGTGGAAATTTTTCCGTTTTTGCTGACGCTGTCTAAATTTAAAATCGAGACCAAACCAAACATTTGTTGAAACAGTTGTTCGCTTCGCTGCGCTGCGCTGCCCAGGTGCAAGGTGGGTGTTTGGGGGATCACATCTGCATGTAGCGTCTGTGCCTTGGGGCTGGAGAGGACGGACGGACGGGTCGTGACGCCTGAAAGCGTGCTGCACATGCATACGCAGGTGACCCTGATTACGCAGTGCTGCCTGGCAACCCTGCTCTCCACCGTTACATGACCTTGTCAGAGCAGGGGCTGTTTCGAGAAAATATTTATCCTTTTTTTTTGTGTTGTTTTTTATTGTGTATTAATGTACATAGTAAACCCTGATTTAGTTGGAATGTAGGCAGACTTCCAGAATCTCAGTATCAGACAACCCCTTTGGCGTGGAAAATAGAAAATACTCGGCAATAAAAGTAAAAATAAAGTGTAATAGTTAAATATATTTGTTTTATATTGGCAGCTAGAAAATGCCTTCCGACTCAAAGAAACGCGATGCGCAGCGCAAGAAGGATGCCCGCAACAAGAAGATCCAACAGATTCCCTCCACCAAGAAGGCCAACGGCCAGCCGGAGCGCGAACTGACGGAGGAGGAGAAGCTGTGCGCCAAGCTCGAGGAGGAGGCCCGCATCAGTGCCGAGGCCCGCTCCTGCACCGGCTCCCTGGCCGTGCACCCACGCTCGCGCGATGTCAAGATCGCCAACTTTTCGATAACGTTCTTCGGCTCCGAGCTGCTGCAGGACACCATGCTGGAGCTGAACTGCGGTCGTCGCTACGGCCTGATCGGTCTCAATGGCTGCGGCAAGTCCTCGCTGCTGGCCGTGCTGGGTGGGCGCGAGGTGCCCATTCCGCCGCACATTGACATTTTCCATTTGACGCGTGAGATACCGGCCAGCTCGAAGAGCGCCCTCCAGTGCGTCATGGAGGTGGATGAAGAGCGCATCAAGCTCGAGAAGCTCGCCGAGGAGCTGGCCATGAGCGAGGAGGACGATGCCCAGGAGCAGCTGATCGATATCTATGAGCGTCTCGACGACATGTCCGCCGACCTGGCTGAGGTAAAGGCCGCCCGCATCCTGCACGGTCTTGGCTTCGACAAGGCCATGCAACAGAAACAGGCCAAGGATTTCTCTGGTGGCTGGCGTATGCGCATCGCCCTGGCCCGTGCTCTGTTCGTGAAACCGCATCTGCTGCTGCTCGATGAGCCGACCAATCACTTGGATCTGGACGCTTGCGTGTGGCTGGAGGAGGAGCTGAAGACATACAAACGCATCCTGGTGCTCATCTCGCACTCGCAGGACTTCCTCAACGGCGTCTGCACCAACATCATTCACTTGACCGCCAAGCGCCTCAAATACTACACCGGCAACTACGAGGCGTTCGTCCGGACACGCATGGAGCTGCTCGAGAACCAGATGAAGCAGTACAACTGGGAGCAGGACCAGATCTCGCACATGAAGAACTACATTGCCAGATTCGGTCACGGCTCCGCCAAGCTGGCGCGCCAGGCACAGTCCAAGGAGAAGACCCTCGCCAAAATGGTCGCCCAGGGCCTAACCGAAAAGGTCTCGGACGACAAGGTCCTCAACTTCTATTTCCCATCGTGCGGCAAGGTTCCCCCACCTGTGATCATGGTGCAGGTAAGCGCATCGATCCATCAATCACTCATCATTCAGCGCATCCATCCACACATCTCTCTGATCTCTCACGTGTATCTTTGCAGAATGTGAATTTCCGGTACAACGATGAAACGCCTTGGATCTACAAGAATCTGGAGTTTGGTATCGATCTGGACACGCGTCTCGCTCTGGTGGGCCCCAACGGAGCCGGCAAGTCGACGCTGCTGAAGCTGCTGTACGGGGATCTGGTGCCCACCTCTGGGATGATCCGCAAGAACTCCCATCTGCGCATCGCTCGCTACCACCAGCATCTGCACGAGCTGCTCGACCTCGATGTTAGTCCGCTGGAGTACATGATGCACGCCTTTCCCGACGTCAAGGAGAAGGAGGAGATGCGCAAGATTATCGGCCGCTACGGTCTCACGGGTCGCCAGCAGGTCTGCCCCATTCGCCAGCTGTCGGATGGACAGCGTTGTCGCGTCGTCTTCGCCTGGCTCGCCTGGCAGGTGCCCCACCTCCTGCTGCTCGACGAGCCGACCAATCACTTGGACATGGAGACAATCGATGCCCTGGCCGATGCCATCAATGACTTTGATGGCGGCATGGTGCTAGTTAGTCACGATTTCCGTTTGATCAATCAGGTAAGAAATCAATCAGGGCTAGGGATTAATGGGATGATGGGATGCTTATGGATAATTTGTATGCATTTTCCAGGTGGCTGAGGAGATTTGGGTGTGCGAAAAGGAGACGGTGACCAAGTGGAAGGGCGGCATTCTCGACTACAAGGATCATCTCAAGAACAAGATCACCTCAGAGAACGAGAAGAAGGCCAAGGCGGCAAAGTAGAGAGACGCTACACAGAACCCATATTAGTTACATACAAAAGGAACACACACACACACCCCCACACACCATACGGACATTCAGGCAAACGCTCCTCCTGCGCTTTTCAATATACAAACAGCCATTCGATGACAATCTCAAGGGGATCGCTCTGCCCTCCGGCCCCCTAGGATTATCCCCTGCGAAATTACGATTTGAGTTTACACTACGCTATAGTCAAGTCATGTAAACACGTCCCAATCATAAAGAAACATAAATATATCCTAGCAACTACATAAGAACCACACCACACACTCACACACACACAAGAGAGAGAGAGTCCGAAACTCAACAAGAATACACAAATTTTTAGCTGAATTTTTTCTTTTTTATGTGTCGAATTAAATTAAAAATAAACATTACAAATGTATAAATATTTATATATATATATACAATATACATATGTATATTTATATCAATAATTCATCATATATGTGGAGTAGTCGTCGGAGAGGAACCAAACATCAATAACTAAACAAAAGAAAAACATAAAAACAGAAAAACAAAAGAAAAGATAGAGAAAACTACAAAAACTGCTTGTGATCTTGCGCTTATTCGTAATTTCGTTTAATTCTCCGCTAGGTTTCAATATATATTTATATATTTATATATATATATATGTATGTATGATTTTTTTTTGTAATTTATTTACGCCTTAACGATACGAGTATATATACATATACATGATAGATACGATATATACACCACAGATCAGATCTATAAAACACAGATCAAGTTAAAGATAATAGATACAACAACAAAATATACTACTACTACTATATGTAATTAAAGTTCTGATTAAGAAGCCAGAGAGTGACAAAACAAAACAAAAAAAAACAAAACAGAAGAAAAGAAAAGAAAACCAACAACAATGTGTGTAAAGAAAAAAGAAAAAAAGAGGAAAACCCATACCGAGATGATACTGCCTATCCCCCAGCCCATTCCGATGGATGGCGGCTCAGGCGTTCAGCCGTTGCTTAGAAATTTCAATATTCAATATACGATTTGATAGCGGAATTCGAATGAATTCGAGACGTTCGAGATGGAGTATTCGAGACGTTCCGAGTATTACAATGCAAAATAAAAATAATAACTAAATATATATACAAAAAATTACAACAGGAAGAAGAAAGAACACAACACATATAATATTATTTATAGGTTATTTAACAAATTGGAAGAGTTTTGATATACGAGTATGCCACAAAGATATATACAAATACACATACCCGTATCCCACATACAACAACAGCAACAATCTATGCATAGATGAATGATTTTAAGCAAAAAGCAGCTAATGTAAGGGTTAAAGGTTACATCAAATCAGTTAGCCATTAGCTCCAAATGTGAAATTGCTCCGAGAAAGGCATACAGAAAACAGTTGCTTGAGACAAGGTAATAAACGAAATAATTGACCAAAAAACAATCGACTAATTCACTCATTTTAATCCGTTAACGGATTCTGGGGGAATAGAATGGAAATTTCAGGTTTATGGTCATTTATAGCACGTCCTTAAAATGTGCCTGTATAACTTCATAACTCTTATTTGTGATCCCTGATAAATACCTTTTGTTCTTCAGTAACATATGGATCGTTCATCATTCCTCTTAGAGTGTGCATTTCAGGTCTGGCCTGTGATCTTTAGCTTTGGTTAGAATAATTCAAACTTTAGAAATTCCATCGACTTTCCCATCCTCAGAAGCAGAAGCAGTTTGCGATACAATCTATAGTTAATTTTCAATGACTTTTCAAGAGTATGAATTCTGACTTCTTAATTCATCCGTTCCAGTCATATGCTTGGTTGTATATGCATGAGTGCATCTCTAGGTAAAAGCGTTCCTTCTAATATATAATATAAAGTACATTTTTCGAGCAGTATCCCATTCCAAAACAAAAATAAAGTCGGATGTTCTTTGAGGTAATCTCCATTTGCTTTGCTTTATTGTACAATTCTCAAATCTGTGTGCTTTTAGATGATTTATAACATTTGTTGTTAGCGCATTTACATATGTATGTATCATATATGATTCCCGTTATTGTTACATGTTTTTTTATATACCATTGCAGAGGTTATTTTTCGTTTTGTTATTGGTCAGATGTTTTGGGAAGCAACAGGATAGGGGCTAAGGGATAGCTTAAGGCTATCCCTCTATGCTCCTTGGCACATGGTCTTTATTCCTGACAGATCTAGCACAAAGTATATATTCTGCTGGAGTGCAACGGATGGTAGCACTATGTATAAAAGCTGCCATTATTATCATTATTGTTACAAGGCCTTGCAGCACCTCGCCTATATATTGGCATTTTGTACTGGCCAGTAGAGGATTATGATTATGAAGAGCAAGATGCCCGTATGTTTCGGGAACTGTTGATTAGGATAGAATAGGATTTTTCCCAAAGTATCCTGCTCTATTTCTCAGAATCTACAGGAGACTATTTCTTCTTGAGGGGACATATAGCTGCCATAGGAAGAAACGTTCGAAGAATAAGAATTTGTTGTATAAGAAAGTGCAATAAAATATTTTGGCCAAACAAGGTGCAAATTGGATGACAGACAATATCATACAGCTGCCATAGGAATTAGCGGCCGAAGCTTCATTTTGAATACAAATCGGATCCCTTTGGGAATTGATTTTCAACAGCAGACAGAACAGAAGAGAAAGATCACCATCATAATATATCAATAATGTCCGACTGCAAAGGTATATAGACTTCGGTGCGCCGAAGAGCACCTCCTCCCTTACCTGCTGCATCCTGCTTTCATTTCAGTTTTCTGTTTTCTGATTTGTGGTTCGTTTTCTCGTTTCCTGCGTGTACGAGTGTAGGCACGTTCAAAGGTTGAATGGTAGACTTGGTTACACTTAAGCGGTACTAGTTACGTGTGCTAATGCTAATCAATAATCGTAATAAAATAATCATATATGTATGTTTGTATGTATCGTATCATATACTATGCTACAATCCATGGTACTGGTAATCGTACAATGCCGCGACGAGCCGCGCTCGCTCGCGGTTAGTACACTGTGGAGAGGTCCGCGTAGATGATTTTAAGCAGCTGGCGCTCGGCAGTGCTCGCCGAACTGAATTCGGCTGCAAAGTCTCGGAGCAGATGCTTCAGATCGCACATTTTGCGCTCGACCCAGGCACAGATGATCTCCGCGAGGGCGTACTGCTGCTGCTGTGGCACGAAGGCGCCGGGCCGCTCCACTAGCTCGCTGTTGTATCCCGGACAGGGGCTAGCTTCAAACTGTGCGAGGCTGTAGTAGTGCTCGATGAGCTTGATGTGGGCGGGCGATTGCCGGGCAGGCGGTAGATTCAGGTGGACCAGCAGCAGCAGACGTAAGACCTCCACACGCCTGAGCAGTTCGCTGTACATCAGCGCTCCACGACGCTCGTAGATGTTGTCCACGATGTCGTCGTAGTGCTGGAGGGCACTGCGGTAGTCCTCGCGCTGTGTGCTCAGGTCGGCGCTCATTTCCAGGTCGTGGATCTGGTGAGTGGGCGAGGCGAAGCTGCTGGTGCGGTCCAGCTGCCGCTGCAGTTGCTGCAGCTCGCGGAGAATGGCCGCCTTGAAGACGCAGCCGTCCACAACGCGCTCCGCTGCCTTGTGGTAGCAGTGAAGGGCGCCCTCCCGGAAGCCACAGTGCTGGGTGCGCAGGTGGAGGAGCCCGAACTCGTTGTGGGCCTGCAGGAAGGCACGGGCTGCCCTCACATAGGCCTCTGACTCACGCTGCGGCGCCCCGCCAAAGGACTCGCACTTGGCATACCCAATGTGGCACATCGCCGCGTACTGCATGATGCCCGACTCCTCGAAACTGTACGCCAGCCTCTGGAAGTCCGCCTGCACATCATTCACACTGGGAGCAAAGCGTCTAAATGGCCAGAAAATGAGTCAGATATGCGATTCAGTTGGGCGGAAGGCCTGAACTTTCCAGAACTCACTTGAAAAAGCCTGCACGCTCAAACTTTTTTATTTTATTGGAGGCACGCAGATACTGTTCGATCAGGTTCTTGGGATACTGCTCGACATGGTGTTGCTCGGCCAGTGGCCCTTGACCCGGGGAGGAGGTGCGTTGGTGGGTGCCTGCACTGCCGCTGCGTAGCTTGTCCATGCTGCGCCGGTGACCAGTGGCGGTGGCCGTGGCCGTGGCAATGGCGGGTTACAGCTGTAAAAACGTCTTAATTGTGCATTATTTCGTTGTAACAAAAACGGTTCCCACGGCTGGTGCTGCCAGTGCTGGAAAGTGCCGCTATATATGTGTGATTCAACATCATATGCAGTTCTGCCGAACCAGACTTTTCCCGTCAAATCTAGCTTTTTTTAAAAATTTGAAACCGCGGGAAGCGACATTTTCAGATTTATTATCAAGAGAAATATATAAAGAGATAGAGAGAGAGAGGCGAAGGAGCACCCCTATATTATTTGGCTCCCGGGTATACAAGAAAAAAGTATCATACATTTTTGTAAAGCTTTTTAAGGCTTGTTTTATTTTCAGCTTTATTTTTGTTATTGTAAATTTAGCTTTATTTTATCAACTGCTATTTTGAGCACTGATCATCATATGTACATATGTACGAGTATGTTCCGCCAGGTTGGCAGTGCTGGCGAGTTGCGCAGATACGCGCAAACTACCAGCCCCCACATTGGAAATCCCACAACACTAACACCTCATCACTCGCTACGCATTTAACAAACAAAAAACTCGACTCTCGGAACACGGAAGGGAGCAGGCAATTGTTTTCACAAGCTAGTTCTCAAGCGCCCCAGCCAAAATGGCCATTGCCGAGCATGACAACGTCTTCATATTCGTGCCAAATTTGATTGGTAAGTTTTGGCGGAGTGAATCGCGCGAATCAGCCTCTGGATTTATGGAATGTATACATACCTGAACCCGAACCCGTGTGATTGTTCCTGCTGATGGGGCAGGGGCTGGCTGCTGTTTGGGGCGGGTGGCAATAGCGCCTAATTGAATTAGCCGTGGGCATGTGTATTGCCATGCAACCTGTGAAATGCACAATACCAATGCATGGACCAAGCCCGAACCCAGCGACGGAGTCAGCCTCACGTCAATGTCACTTCCCGTATCGATTGTGGCGAACCGCTGATGAATGTTTGTTTGCTTTCATTCCTGTTGCAGGCTATGCACGCATCGTTTTGGCCCTGATTGCGTTCTGGTTCATGTCTACGAACTATGTGATCTCTGGCTGGTGTTATGTAACCAGCGCCCTTCTGGATGCCGTCGATGGACACGCCGCCCGGGCCTTCAATCAAAGTGAGCATTACCAAATCGGACGCTAGCGGCACGAACACAGGCGCCGCCCGTACACACCTGTTCAAACAATGACTATAGCTAGCCGATGATACGGAAACTGAATTATTTGGCTATAGAATTATATGCGCACTTTGCCCATACGAATGCCCCCTATCAACACATCACACCATACCATACCATTCCATACCACACAGACCGAACCGAAGCGTATCTACATGTACTTGCGGCAGTATCTGATATTTGTTTTATCGCACGTCAATGCTTAATATGGCCATGGTTGGGAGGGGGGGAATGGGCCACTTCACACCCTCTATTCCCCGCACGCACTGATTTGAACCATTAACCATTTCTTACCCTGTTTGGGCTTCCAGGCACGCGCTTTGGGGCCATGCTGGACCAGCTCACTGATCGATGTGGCACCACGGGTCTGCTGGTCACCCTGGCCTATTTTTATCCTCGCTACATGTTCTGGTTCCAGCTGTCCATCGCCATTGACGTGGCCTGCCACTGGCTCTTCATGCAAACGTAAGTGGAAATTGTGAGAATTTATATGGCGGCGTTCCACTATCAAACACAATCAATCTTCTATCTGCAATCTGCAATCGGTAATCTGCAAAATGTGTTTGTTTTTCAGGAGCGTTGTGGTGGGACGAGCTTCGCACAAGGTCAACGAGAACTTTGTAATGCGTCTGTATTATCAGAAGGACATTTTGACCTTTATGTGCTGCGTCAACGAGCTGTTCTATGTGTGCTTGTACCTCTTGCATTTCACCTACGGTCCCCTCAGTGAGTATTATTGCGTCATTTGCGGATTGGATTGAACTGACTTAATTTGTATATTCAACTTGAACTTTTGCTCGAACCGTGATAGTATTCGGCGCCTCGCTATTCAAAATACTGGCCTTCCTCACGGGCCCCTTTGCCATTCTGAAGGCCTTGATCTCCGTGATGCACGCCTATGTGGCTGGCATTGATTTGGCCGCTGTGGATGTACGCGAGCGACAGGAGAGGCGCCAGAGGCCCGACCCAGTGGCAGTGGCTGGCAAGAAGTTGGAGTAGGCGGCACTAGTCAAAATCCATTTAAAACCAACAGCTCCAACAGCTCCAGCTTTCAACTTAAAGTACTAAAGCAAAATAACTCTTGATTCCAGAAAACAAAACAAAAAACAAGAAATAAGATGAGATGAGAAGAGAAGCGAAGAGACGTGAAGTAAAGTGAAGCGTAGAAAAAGAAACAGAAAAAAACCAAGAAGCATGTAGTAGATTTTTAATTATTTGTACGCGCTATTGCAATATTGTTGATTTTATTTTGTATTTTTATTAGTTATACGGCGAGGGGGGCGTACCCCCCCGCGATTTGTATTTAAATAATTTATAATGGAGTGGAAATTGGGAGTGAAACGATTCTAGTTCCAAGCGCGCGGACAACAAAAACAATTATCGTTGTAGTCGTAGATGTTGCATATTTATTTTTGCTTCTTTTAGTCAATGGTAATATACATTTTATTTTTCGTGAAGCATACACTAATATACACATATTTTACGTATATATGATAGATATATGATTGAATGTCGTCTGATACTTCCAGGAGTAGTTTCAAATTCGTATATTCGTACGTGTAGCCAAACAGAGAGTCTCATTTTATACATTATTTAATTTTGTTCAATTATTTTGGTCCCATTATGGACATTGCAGATTACAGACACTTCCAACAATTGTTGAACTCTCAATGTAACTAATGTATCTCTAATCATAAGTCAAGAATTGTAATTTGAGACCTGCATGAAATATATATATAACCATTATCGTGATCATTCCAACTGTTTTCCTCCTCACTTCTGCACCTGCCAAGAAGAAAATATGGGATCATCATAAAAACAGGCGTACAAATAAATATATAGAACTGTCAGGCCACATTAAATGATTTCATTCTGTGGATATTTAAAGGGAGAGCACACGAAAACCAACACTTTTCATTTGTACTTTTAAATTATCCTCCCAACAAAGACAAGTTCCGAACACTTGGAGCGGTTTGAATTGCGTGCCCAATTGCTCTGCGTTGCAGCCCTGTTCCAGGCCAGTACAACTAACCAATCTCTTTACAACACTGGCCCTGGCAGTCGTTTAATTACGTTTACGTTTTATGTTTATTTTTTTCTGGACTGGACCACACAAACGACCATAAGCACTATTTGGCCGGTGCCAGGACAAAGATACGTTTTTGGACTGGGCGGTCGAGGACTACAGCGGACTGCGGCTCGAAATGATGATAAACTGGAAGCGCTTGTCCACCTTAGTGCGCTATACAGTGGCCTATGCTGCCATAACCCATTGTACATTTGAGTATATTGGCGACTTTGTACTGGTGAGTGTTCAAGGTTCCTCCTGAGTGTGCCCGAAAGCTAATCTCCATCTGTTCGCCCAGTGCAAAGGACCCTCGATGGAGCCGACTCTCTTCACGGACAACGTTCTGGTGACCGAGCGTCTCAGCAAGCACTGGCGCGGCTATAAGCCCGGCGACATTATCATTGCCGTCTCGCCGACCAATGCCAAGCAGTGTGTCTGCAAGCGTGTGGTGGCCGTTTCCGGCGAGGAGGTGTTCACAGCCAAGCCCCAATCGGTCGAAGCGAAATTCAATCTGTCTGCCAACAAGACGAAACCAGTCATGACAAAGACTTTTGTGCCGCGCGGCCACATTTGGATTGAGGGCGACAACAAGGACAATAGCTGCGACTCTCGCGACTATGGCCCCATTCCCGTTGGCCTCATCCGCAGCCGGGTGGTCTATCGTGTTTGGCCGCTGGCCGACGCCTGTGGCGAACTGTAGGATCATCTGTAGATCTGTACATCTTCCCTTCTGCCAAGCTTATTTTCACTTTTAATGCGATGATGTACCCTTACCAAGGGTAGGGGTATGCCAATTATTCAGAGACTGTTATAGAGCATATATTATTACGGAACGAATACTGTTTCTCCAGTTTGTCCAGCAAGCAATAATTCGCCTGGATCTCCATAGGAGTGCTGTCCTCAGGAAACCCCAAGATTGTCATCGGGTGGGTCACTGTTTGTTGTTTGGCCAGTGGCTGGCCTTTCATTTGGCACATTTAACAATACAAAGTACATACAAAAACTAATCTCTATTTATCTACATTTGTGTGCAATTTCCCTAAAAACGTTTTCTGCCATTTGGAACTCTTTTGGCTTCCCATTACCATTCCCGTTCCCGTGCGAATTGCCGTTCACAGTTTGGGGCAATCGTCAGGCTCCGACTGTGGGTCCACAAGGTACAGATTGTATTCCTTCTTGAGCACTTGGTGCACCTGATTGCGGCAGGTGAGCACCAGGCCGCGCTTCTGGTAGTCGAGGAATGTGTGCACAAACTGCCGATTCGTCTCGTGCACCTGGGGATGCTGCAGATATTCTGCGATGGGCATCCACTGAACGCGGGCGATCTCGCGCTCGCAGCGCGTGAAGTCCAGGTTGAGGGGCTTCAGGGCAATCACCATATAGATATCGGAGCAGCCGAAGTTGCCGCCGTGCGCATGCCGCAGGCACACCACCGAACGGAAGGTGGTCCTGATGCCAGTCTCCTCCTCCACCTCGCGTATGGCCGCATCGATGAGATTCTCGCGCGGCTCCACATAGCCTCCTGGCAGCTTCCAGCTGTTGGCTATCATCGCATAGCGATCGGAGACCACCAGCACCTCTTCCTTGTCGTTGATCACCAGGCCCCCCACGCCCAGCAGGGTGTGGGCATAGTTGGGCAGGTTGCTGGACTCGTGAGTGGGCAGCCAGCGGTACATGACCACAACGCCGGTGCGGGCGTGGTGGAAGTCGAAGCCGGCCGCTGCCAAAATGGGCACCCAATCCGCCTGCTCCTTGTACACGCGAAACCAAATGGCACGATTCTTGTTGTTTGTCCACCACTCCAATGATTCTGTGCGATTTCAGTTTTCAATTGGATTGCTTGATCATTGGTAATTTGTTTACTTACTGTTTAGCTTTTCCTCAAACCCGGACTTTTCCACGTTCTCCTCGCGGCCATCCACAGTGACGCCAGCAAAGCGATCCGTTTGACCACGAAATACGTCCGGCGGAGAGTCCATGGATTTGCGTCTGCAATATATTTATGTACGGGAGGTATTTTGTGGGTTATTGGATGGGGTCTGGGTATCTATCTACTTACGAGTAAAACGCTCGAGTAAACTGCACTGAGTGCTGTGGGGTGGCCTGCTGCCGCTGGTGTTGGGGGAATTTCGGAATGGAGCAGGTGGTTCTGGTGATCCGTAGGCACCTTATCCATGAATTAATCGCTTCCAAGGGTAAACGAGTTCTGCGACCCAATATGGCTGGAGACAACATTAAGCGATTGCGCAATAACGACGGACGCAGCCGTTAGCAGCAGCAGCAGCAGCTTCCTCCAAACTTTTCACAATTTCCAGAGATTACGAGATATAAAACGAAGCGCTGGGCATGCTGCGTGAGAAAGGTAAGAGGGTGGAACGAGTGAAAACACCAGCAGCAAGCAATCTGCAGCGCTCCAAACGTTGATTCGATGTAAATCTGAAGTGGGGGACACTATCTCGTCTGGCACAGAGATAAGCGTTAGGCATTGCCATTGCAGTGATGTCGTTGAGTTCTGTTCCTGACATTTTGAATTTGGCGCGCGTTGGTGTCACATGCACATGCAATAGAGATGAGTCGTGACTGCTTTCCCCGGTTGGGACCTCTACCCAAATGCACTTTGAATGGCTTGAATGTAATAGCAGTAGCAGTAGCGATTTAATCGGGTGCGATTTATAGCTGATATTTTTGATGACCAAAACAAATGAAAATAGCTTATTAATTGTTGCGATTCAATGCCTTTTTGTTATTTATTTTGATTCATGTAAGTGACGATCGGGAATAAGTAACAGTAACCGTGACGAGAGTCGCTCATCTCTAACCATGCAACCTTGAATGGCAATCCAAGGTGCGTGTAGGAGGAAGAGGTTTTGCTTGTGTTAGTTATTTGAATTGCTTCCGCATCGGTTATGTACTAGCTTTTATGCGAGGTGCGTGTATGTGTGTGTGCGTTTATCAGCCGCTATCAACATCGTTCTATCATTTTATGCACGATTTATATAACAAACAAACCAAAACAACGCTTGCACTTACTGCACACTCGATACCTGTCACGGCTACTATTGCCCACCAGGATGCCAACGGATTTAGGCGATAATAGAACCGAACCCACACTAATCTATGCACTAGAACAAAGAAGTATACTATCTGAATTGTAAATACTCGCTAATAAGTAAAACAATTCTTACCATTGGAAAACACAGTTGTTCGCGCAATTTGAGCGAAACGGTCACACTTTGCGCCCAAGACTGATTTACGATAGCTATCGACTTATCGAGCCAGTGCTGGTAAGCACTTAATGTGTATTGTTCGCGCACTTTATTTAATTTGAAATATTCACAATCAACTCAAGATTTAGCTAGGATTTAACTGAGATCCCATCATTAAATGGGACCCATAATGAAGGAATGCAAGATATGTTGTTTGTCTCATCTGAGGCGTTCTGTTGGCGCACTTTATTCAATTTGAAATGTTTCCAAGCGAAATGTTCAACTAACCTAAACAGTCTTGAGCAGGAGAGGTATTTTCGATGTTTTGGCCGACGGCACATCTTTACCACCCTTCAGGCGGTCTTCTATGATCAGCCATTTGTCGTTCAACGCCTTGGTGGCCGACATACGACGTCGTGGATCAGGGTCCAGCATGGGCTTCAAGAACGAGACAAATTCGCAGGCAGCGTTGATTCGCCACTTGTATTCGTGGATTAGGACGGAGACCAGGTTACGCTTCTCCAGATGGGTAATGTTGAGCAGCTGTCCATCCGGCCGGAATATCTGCGGCGAGTACTCGCCGCGGTCAATGAGATACTGGGGAATGGGGCCGCACGTCTCGATGATGCTTGCGACGTGCATCTCGTCACAGCTGGCCTTGTCGGTGGTCTTGCCGGGTTCAAAGAGGTAGTCACCTGTGGCCAGCTCCCAGAACATGCAGGCGGCGCTCCAGACATCTGCCGTTTCGTTGTAGCCAGCCCCAAGGATCACTTCCACGGCCCGGTACTCCCTGGTCTGTATGTCGTCCGTGTAGTGGTGGTCGAACCAACAGGCATTGCCCATGTCTGCCAGTTTAACGCGCAACTTGCACGGGAACAGAGCAGGATCATGGCGCACGACTATATTGGAGTCCCGGCCAATACCCTTACCGTTGGTCTTCCCCTCATTTTCACTTTTCATCCGATAATTTCCGTGCTTCCGCTTGCGGTTCACCATCGGTGCCACCTTCGGCTGGGCGGCTTTCGCAGCACGATCGGACTCCTTCACCTTCTGCTGGACAATGCGCATGAAGGCCAACGGATTCTTGTAGAGTAGCTTCAACATTTTCGATCCCTTGGCCAGGCTCCTCTCCATGGCGGCCACGTCTTCAACGTCCTCAACGGATGCAGACTGTCTGCTGCCCGCTTTCAAGCGATCACTATCGACTGGCTCACTATTGTCGAAGGACTCGCAATCGAGGAGAAAGCGCTTCATGGCGTAGGCGGGAAAGTCTGCGCTTTTCTCCATGTGACTGAAGCTCTTCAGATGCAAGATGTCGTACTCCTCGAGGATCGTCAGACCGTCAAAGTTGAAGGGCATGAATGGCAGCTGCCCGGTCACGCCCATGGCGGCCGTCGAAGGACTAAGAAGGCCGCGACGGGCCAGCTGTAGCAGATCCAGAACTGCTTGCTGACGCAGCCAGCGGCGATGCGACTCGAAGAAGCTGGTCGCGCGCTTGATCTGTGCGCGCTTCCGCTTCTTGGCCGTTTTTGTCAGCTTGGCATCACTGAAAGGATTCGCTGGAGAGTCGTCCGTGGGACTGGTGCGGCCGTGGGGCTTGCGGGTCGAGGACAGTCTGGTGTGGGCCTCCAAATAGGTGTTGGCCGCCAGAGCGGCCTTGCTCCGCACATTGAGCTCGTCAGCCTCGAGCAGCACATTCTCGGGCTTGAGGTCCGTGTGGATGATGTGGCACTGGGCGTGCAGATAGGCCAGGCCCTCCAGCACCTGGCGAGCAATCTGCCGGATATTGTAGTTGGGTATGCCCCGGTAGTTGGAGCGCTGGATCAGACAGAGCAGATTCTGTCCGAGTATCTCGAACACCAGGCAGTGGTGGGTGCCGTTCGGTCCGGTCGCATAGAAGTTGTCCGTGAGCGAGACCAGGCGACAGCGCAGCTCATGCGACTCGTACTTGGCCACCTTCTTCAGCAGAGTGATCTCGTCGCGCGCCGTCCCCGCAAAGTGCTCCGCCGATTTGCAAACCTTGACGGCACAGAAGGTCCCCGATCGCATATCAAAGCAGAGCCAGACGATGGAGAAGTGGCCCCAGCCGAGCTTCTTCAGCACCACATAGCGGTGGTGCAGGATGTCGCCCAACTGCACTGGATGATAGCCACCCACGCAGTAGTCACTCGCGTTCTCGTCCGCCCCAGCGGTTATCGAGCTGGCGCCGCTGCTGCTGTTCTTGCCAAGGCCCAAATGATGCAGTGCGTTGGCGGAGCAGCTGGAGGAGCCGCCGCTCTCCTCGGAACAGCAGCTCAGCTCCTCGTCACTGTTCTGAGCCTCGGATTCGATATCCAAGCTGGAGTTATTCTGTGGAGGCGATGCAATCTCGTGCTCGGACGCTGGAGAGACCTGCTCCGGAGCGTTCTGCTCGCTGTCACTGAAATCCTCTTCGTCCGACATGTTTGCCTGCCCGCTGGAGCACCTAAACGGGGAATGCACACAAGATGTTTAGACTAAAGGGAAATACCACTGCATTGCCACTAAATACGTTCCGGACAATTTTGAAATTTAAAATTTGTGCCAATAAAAACGTGTAAAACGATCTGGATGCTAGTCTGAAACCAAAAATGACTAATAGCACAAAAACACGTGTGATCTGTACTATTACTGTGGACCATCCCCATAAGGCTATAAGATATCAGAACACCCCAGACAGATCGGACAGATCTACGCTGTATTCCAACAACTTCACGCTCTTTCGGCCAAGCTAAAGAGATAGCAGCTAAGGGTGCTTTAGATCTATAGATCTATGTATGTAGTCTTGAGAAAATCAATGGCTAAGATTGGTCATATTACCTTTGGATATATAGTAGTAGAACGATGAATTAAAACGGCCAGAACTGGCTATATGTATTGTATATTGGAGTATATTGTATGGTACGAGATATCGATCCCCTCTAAAATAAGAATATTGTGATTAAGGAAAGGATACGTCAGTATATACTCACTTTATGTGGTCCTTAGATAATACATAAGTATGTGTGAAGATCTATATAAATTTTTTTGTTTTCTATGTATTTTTGTGTAGAGGGTTGGGTTTTGATGTTTTTGCTGAAAGTGTCTGTGGGGAAATGACAAAATTACGAAACCCAGTCCCCAATGAAAGTGTAGAGGCCATGCCTACTAAATAAAACTGAAAATAATAATAAATATTGTATACTCTCATTTGCCGGGCTGGCCATTTCGATATGGAATGGAATGTGTGTTGCAGTTGCAGCAATTGAGGCAGTTGGAATGGGTATCGGGGATGGGTATGCTTTATTCGAATGCATTGATCTGGAAAATGCCATTTAAGGCAACAAAGCGGCAATACCAAAATATATAACCAGTTTACAGCGCCAGAGAAGGGATTATAAAGGATCGTTAAGTTGTTGCAAAATGCACATTGGCCCCGGGAGTCAGCAGGATGCCATGCCGCATTAGAACCGGAATCAAAGTCCGAATTCGAATCCAAATCGGGATCACATCCCCTCCGTCCGATGGGGGGTGCCGCACACTCTCAGGTGTGTCATCAATCGGAGAACAATAGCTCCCATTGAGGGTCTCTCATTCGGATATGTTTGTGTTTTGATTGCCAGCTTAACAACTTTTTTTTTCGCCCTTTTTTTGAGAGTGAAATTTCCCAAAAAAAAGTGTGTAATGTTACCCCTACCGGGCGAATTTTCTCTACTTTTTTACAGTCGATATTTGCACAGTTGTTTAAATAAATTTTCCGCTTAGGGTTGCTGTGCGACCTACTGTTTGCACACAATGGATTTCCATGCGTTTTGGGCTTAAGTGAAAATGCCTTGTCAAATATTTATGAAAGAATCGATTGCGTGGAACGTAACGGAACGGAACGGAACGGGGGGCAGATAGTACGAGTAAGAGTATCTCTCGGGGGCCCGCGCCCAGGCCCCGATCGACAATCCAAACACTTTCCGAAGGCTTATCCAGTGCGACCTGTGTGTGGAAAAGCGTTCGCGTTCGCGTTCGTTCCCAGGCGCGACTGCGCGCCTGCGCGGCTGCGCGACTTCAACCCCTTCTACCCTCACCTCACACCCTTCTCATTGGCCATTTACCGCTTTTTGGGAAAATCTTGTTTGTAATTAGGGAGTTTTCCTTATCATTTTCTCAATGCCCCTGGCTTGGCATTGTTTCTTTACCAATTAAGCGTAATTTTCAAGTGTCCCGTTTGGGTAGAATATATGTATTTGCCTAGGCAACATTTTCGTGCTTCGGAAAAAGGCGGAAGGCCGGGGTGGGGAACGGAGGCGTTTTGAATTTCACTTATGAGCGCATACAATGGATTCTACATATAACTGGTTGCCTCCTAATGAACTGTTTATGTGCACACAATGGAATGGAAATGAACATAAATTAATGGTAATTTTCCCCTTTTTCCGAGGGGCAAAGCTCATTTTTGTTCATTTTTGTGGGTGGTGCAGCAGCAGCTCTGGCAGCTGGAAAAATCCAGTATGTACTGTATTTTGACAGCACAAAGAGCATTATAATTTGACGCTTTTTTCCTGTACTTTTGGTGTTAATTTGAGCCACGAATTATGGTTAATATATGGAGAAATACCAGCCTCTTGCACACCGGACAGGCACAGAGATGTAATGCTGTTTAAATAATAGTTTAAGGTTACAGAAGACGCTTTGGCGCTTTGCAAGGTTAGAACGTTACGGGTGGAGCGAACTGGTTCATTTGGAGATCCAATGAGCCGATTAATATTCTGTGAATTGTTAAGAAATCTAGCAGCTAAGCTAATGACTCAGTTTGTGATCCAATGAGCCACACAATCCATTTCCAATATAAAAAACAATAGAAAGTGCAACAAAAGAAATTAATTTTAATGTTTTACAGTTTTTCAAATGTGTAAGCTCTTTGCGCTGGCCGCTCCACTCCGAACAGCTGATTTGATCTAGTTTTAGTTCACGCGTTGGAAAAGTAAATAATGGGAGCTGGGTGGAGGTAATTGGCACATTTTGCAGCATTTTAGGCAATAGCCCGAACAATAGACGTGGCACACAGTCTGCCGGAACGGGACGGGACAGGACGGCAGCTGCTGCATCATCGATTGGCACAACAAAGAACGCGACGCATGCCACACACTGCACTGCAAAAAAAAAAAAAAGAAAAAGATGAGGAGACGAAAGGAAAGGAAAAAGGAAGAAGGTCGCCCAAGAAAAAAAACGATGCTGCAGGAGTAGGCGCAATAACTGCACATTGACATTGGAGGAAGCGCTGGCTGACTGTCCCGAACAATGGAAAAGTGAAAAATCTCCCAAAGGACAGCTGTCTGCCACAGAGCAGAATGTCTCCTTCAAGGAGGCACTTTCGGGGTCGGGTCTGTACTTCTGCAGGGTATGTGATTTGATTGTGCAACTAAGTGTAGCAACACAAATGGGCTTTCCACCAGCAGCGGAACGGCACCATCGCCAGGGGCAGGCATTACGCGCGACTACGCGGTCAATTGGTAATTGGATTAGGGCAACGGGGCAACCCTTCCGACCAGCATCCAGCAGCAGCAGCAGCAGCAGAAGCGACGATGAGCCAATGTTGACCCTGTGACCCGACGGCGACCCCTTTCTTGGCTGTGGGCTAATCAAGAGGGAGCTGGCCCTTTTGCTGCCTTCGCTGCCAAGAAAAACACGGAAATTAATTAAGAAAACAGAAAGTATCCGTATCTGACAGCAGCCGCAGCCACAGCCACAGCCTCAGCCTCAGCCTCATCGCAGCTATCGGTTTCCCCGGCTCTCCGGCTGTCCATCAAGGATGATCCCTGTATGGCTGCATACCCGCGGCCATCTAGTGTCCCGTAGCGGATTTTTATTACATGTAAGTTATTTACGCACACATCAGTGCGCACGTATCAAATGTTCTTTTCCCATTTAAGGAATTTACATATTCGCTGACCCAACCCCTTTTACCAACCAAATCGCCAAGGGGCTGGGCTGGGCTGGCCTGCCTGCCGTCCTGGAAGAGCTTGGAATACTGCCGTGTATGGAGCAACATCTTGAGGAATCCATCTATATCCCAGCAGCAGATCGTTGTGGGAAAGCCACAGCCGCGCTGCGGCCAATTCCCTGGCGGAGAGCTCTCCAACGGAGCTCCGATCTGGAGCAGCACCTTTGATGGCTGAAAATCAAATTGTGGGAAACTTCTGTGTGGGATGATGGCACCGTGTACGAACCGTAGTACCCACCAGTCATCGGGTATTCTCCACCATTCATTTATCAAATCAGTTGGCGGCAGGATATGCGACAGGACGTGACTGGGCATAAACGGTGCCTGCAATCATTACCACCAACCGCATCCTGGTGTCATCCGGATCCTGCGTATAAAAAGGAATGCGAAACAAAACGCCATTGTCGTCCAATTGATGCTCCAAAAAACGTAACGAATGCGCCGCAGGATCGGCCAGAAACAGGAGCAGGATGCGCAGGCAGCTGCTGCAGACCGACCGCAAAGTTCGCGCCCATGTCCCGGCCGCTGTAATCCTTTAACTGTCACCAAAACAAACACAAACACAGTCCACAGGACACAGGACACAGGACTGACCTCTTCATTACAATATGAATACGGCGACAATCTTTGCCGGGTCATGCCGCGCAGCTCTGCGCCGCGATCAGGGCGGTTCAGCGAATCGGAAAATTATGCAACGCTCTCCGGCTTCTCAGGACACAGGATTAGCGGCAAGGAGTCGCCTGACTGACCCCTGCGGCTGTTTTTATTGCTTTGTGTCGGACAATTGATTTTGTGACATACATTTTGGTGTAAACAGCTTTGGTCAGCTTCCCGACGATCGACTCTACCTGGGAAAAATAGAGTCGTCAATGCCCGCCCTGCCCATCGGACTGGGCATAAATCACGGGAATCACAGGGCCCAGAGGCTGAATGGTTGTCCGGCAGAGTGCTCGCTATTTATACGGATCGCTTCAATCAACAATGGCCCAGTGATATATGGTCCATGCATAATGGTAATCTATAATAATTACATCCATCTGTGTGCTATTAGAGCTGCAGTGTGATTCGAGAGTGCTGGAAGCTGAAATTCATGGGCTGCTGTTGCTCTTTCAATGCTATCAATGGAATATGGATAGATTAAGGTCGATTACTGGGGATAATTGTTTCATCATAGCTTGATTTACTATATATACATTCTATTTAGGCTATTTATAGGAAAAATGACTATTGTTTAAGTTTTAAGAATAAGAAGTACTTTAAGAATATTCCATATGTTATTGATATAAATCACACTGTGAATAGAACACTAAATTTATATGATAGATATAGTAATAGTGGTTATACAGAGTATTTTGAGAATAGTAGTAGGTAACATCATGGCATGTAAATAGGTACAGTACATGCCGAGTGGGTACAGACAAGTTTGAGAAAACTGTGTTGTCCTGCAGCATGGAAAGGTATTATTATAGGAGTCACAGTGTTCCAATCTCTACCCAAAATAGCCTCAATGGCAGTTTGGTAAATTAAACCGGGACCTTGCCCTGCTTCCTGTCCGCCCACACCCACACCCACACCCACACTCTAGCCTTGACTTTGCCACAGGCACAGATAGTAGACACACAGATAGGCGTACACTTACTGTGTGGAAACATGCCACAAATACATTAGAATGCACTCAATATGCAAACCATATACAATAATTGAAAACTGTCAGCGTCTGACAAATTTCCCTGTCGTAAAACCTGGCGGGTAACCCTAAATTAACCCCAAAAGTCAAGGGCACGACATATGTATGTGGGTTGCAAATGAAATTTCCAAAAGTCATAAACTTGCGATCGACATCGACAGTAGTCCCGGTCCATTCCGTTTACGAGGCAGGCATGCAGGCAGGTCCTTCTAGTGTCCTTCAGGGTCGTGTTAATGTGTGAGGCGCGTGGGTTGTCCTAGGGATTGTGGGCTCTGGAGGGTGGCATTTGGGTTGCAATTTGTTGATAAATATCTAGCGGTGTATTTTTGACAGTTTATCATTATGCCGACGGACGGACGGACGGACAGACGGACCGATGCTAGACCCCCGAATGGGGGTTGTTCTGCTCTTTTCCTGGCCATGGGTCAGGGATCATTACAGTGTAAACATTTTTACATTTTGTATTTAATTGATTTTCTGCACTGGCAGTAGCTGTGGCAGTGGCGCAAGTTTTCCGTCATTAGCAGATCCAGTTGCGATATGTGGGACCTTAACATTTGTGTGATTAATGCACGCCCCAGACGATGACTGCTCCTGTGGCCCGGTCCTTCGCTTGATCCTTCTGGTTAGCCGGCCACCAGAAGGTTCTCACGTCACAGATCTTATGATCTCGGGGGTCTTAGGACGCCATGCTCCTATTGTGTTTCCTTATGGCTGCACACGACGCGCCAAAAAATGCGAAAATTCGCACACTCTCCGGAGATTTATTATTGGGCAAACACGCAAACACGGGGCCGCGCAGGCGCAGGCGCATAAATCTCAATCTGTCGGGGAAACGGGGAAATGTGAAATGCGAAATGCCAAATCGAAAATGAAATGAAATCATTGTGCCGAAATCAAAATCGAAAAATTTAACCGCAAATTAGGCAATAAACAATGGCTAAAGCGGTCATGGGTTAATACGTTTAGCATCAGACGCAGAGACACAACCTCCCGAGGGTCACAGCCACCACACAAAAGGGTTAAGGTTAAGGGTGTGTTCCCGTTCGCTCCCTCCACAAAATCACAATTTTAAACGTGCGAAAAATATATTATACATAAATCCATGTCGATGCTCCAGTTATTTGCTTGTTTCCATGGCTCAAAAAACTATTGGGAAAATGTTTCTGATTCGACACGAGGTGGCTCGAAGATCGTGGAGCTTCCTGGCAGATGGATATCAGCATCGCATCCAGGCTTTATAGCTAGCCTTCAGTCCTGGCATGTCCTGGTCATCCCATATTGTAGATTTCGCAGCAAAATAAGTAATAAAAAGCGAAAACACACAAACAAAAAATCATGGCACACATGGATAAAGGCGTATGCGTGTATTTGTGGCCTCTAATTGATGAAAAATGTATTTAACATGTTAAAATATTCATGAATATAATACAAATTGATTGAATATTTTACAAAAAATGCCTGAAAAGAACATTCAGGAACATTGAACAAACACTTGAAAAAAAAATAAGGGAACTTACCCGGAGAGGCTAGCCAAGTCCGTATCATCATCATCGTCGTCCTCGTCATCACTTGTGTCGGTCGACTCGTCAGAGTACTCATAATTGCATTCTTCAGCTCCAGAATTGCGAATCAAATGGAAGTGGCTCGCGGCCTCCTGTACTCGATTTTCACGTTTGCCAAACCACTTGCTCATCAATTTGGCTGTGGAATAGAATTTCTTTACGAATTTGAGGGTCAGGGACCAGGGGATAACTCACAAATCACTTCAAACAATTCGAGTCTCATTATCAACAAAAAATCGAAATTAAGCCGCATTTTGCAATAAAAGTCGGCAGAAAGTATGCAGGCGGAAGTTGGGTGTCTGACAGATTTTGACAGGTTTGACAGGTCAAGCATTCGCAAATGCAACACTGTGAGGGGCAAATACATATACATATGTACATACATTTCGAATATCGATGTTTCTGCCAGCTGAAGCCGAAGCCTGTGCATCTGTGTATGTGGCAGAAAAATATTAATTAAAATCTGGTCTCACCGCCGCTGAGGCTGGCTAATCAATTACGCAACTTAAAGAAAAAGAGGGTCTGCTTACTCGATAACTTTAAAATTTTATTCAAATTTAATTGCAGCCATGCATTAATTTCTTCCCCGAAGGAACCTGATCGCTCTGCGCGCCTGTCAAACGTTTGACAAACTTCCACGGGGTTTCCCGCCGCCGGACTGACATTGATGTGCTGTGCGGATCGACAGGGTCCCATGCCCATACCCATGCCCATGGCCATGCCTCAGTCCCATTTGGGAATGGAATGGTCCTGGATGGGGAATGTCTGTCACGTCATTTGCATTTTTAACCCCTTTTCTTTGTCTAATGATGCACACAAGTCGCGACGTCTTTGCCGCTTTGCGGTCGCCTCTCCGTCTTCGAAGGGAGGCACAGGCCTCTGTCGATTCCCTCGGATCTGCTCCAGGGCGTCTGGCAGTTTGCGCCAAAGATTTATGGGCGGCAGCAACCAAACACGCTGTTTTCCCCGGCAAAATACCATTTCCATTTGGGTTGCTTTTACGTGGATTGATCCGTTTGCTGCCTCAAAGATTTTTGATATTTTGGTAATTTTCTTCACAATTAAATATGCAAATTCCTTCGCTAAGCGTTTGTTTGTAGGGCGTTTGATACTGTCAGTTTGCCCACAGAGCTCTCTGCCAGAGCGTAGACACGACGCGTCCCTCTCCTTTTGCTCAGAGAAAACTGAATAAATCCTGTAAATTATGGAATACACACATAAACATAGCCAATCCTGCATCGATCTCAATGGAATGATGATCAGCATTACTCTGAAGCACAAGGTGGAGGCTTCAATTCAAGTTCATCACGCGTTCATGAACCGCAGTTGGCCTGAGAGCGGAGTTTCAGGACAGAGCAAAGGATTAACAGAAACTGCTTTGTAATTGTAATTCTATTCTAGTGGAATTGGTGATCCAGTAGCAAGGTACGAGTATCCTCAGTGCCAAGTATGACCATTGTTTAGCCGCTCTTATTCCTGGTCAGTAGGCCATCGCCCGTCAGCTGCTGCCATGATCCTGCTACACATTTTACAATGTAAATAATATACATTGATGGAAATATTCAACAACAAAAAAACTAAAGCGAAACATGTGATGCAGGCAGGGGTTGTCGTCGCCTTATACGTATTCCATTCCGTTGTAGAACCATAAAGTTGTGATGCATGGCGAAGGACTATGACTCGATGAGATGTTTGAGATTAGAATTTAGGGGATTTGCTTTAGCCGGAACCTGTGAATTTCGACAACTGAGATTAGCAAGATAATGCACTCGGGATACACGTGTTTATGATCTCATTGCATCGCTCTGTTGATCCCGGACAGAACAGATCCCGTTTCAGTTCATCCAAAACGAATGCCGATTTCAATGGTGCATCGTAGGCCACAGTTTGCACTAATTAAGTGTCGAAAGGATTACCAACGCCTACCCACGGAGATGGTGATTTACGATCTGTCCAGACCATACCTCTGGCCCGGGCTACCAGCCACCAGCCACCAGCTACCTGTATGCTGTATCTGTGCATGTCGATCCTCGGATCCTCATTAGCATGAGCCACCTGAGGTGTGCATCCGACTTTGGCTCAGCGCGTGTGCCATTCATTGAGGATCACTGGAAGTCCTCCTGCACGCAGTCCGCCTTCCATTCATACTCATTCAGAGATCTCGTCCCATTCTGATTTGCTAATCCTTTCCTTTTTGTTAAATGGAAACTCATTTGGCTTAGGCCGCCGCCACGGAGATTGCTTTCGTATTGCAGGCGAATCTTGGCGACAATCTTGTCCAATGACAAAATCCTTTCATGCCGTAACCATTGGAATTGCCGCCGCCTGATCCTGCTGGTCCTGCAGCTGCATCGTGGGCGCTGCCAGTGTCGTGCATTTGCATCTGGCTTAAGAAGGGAGCAAATCTTAAGACCTTTTTTGTGTGTGTGCAGAGCTCCTTTTGAATAGAGTCCCACAGCAAACAGGACAAACAGCTGTCCGCCGCTTGCCAGTGATTGACACGACAAGAACAGAACAGAACAGAACCGAACCGAACCGGGCCGAGTAGTATCCCAATCTTTGTCGTCTGCGTCTGCATTTGCGTCTGCGTTTGCATAACATCCATTATGTGTTTATATGGGTGTATTCAAATGATGGGCAGCGCAGCCTTCCACTGCGCCTGTCAGCTGTCCGGTGTCCGTCGGTCACGTGCCCACGTGTGTCCACTCGGAGGCACCGGCACCTCAATTTTGGGCACATCAAACGCGCGACTAACTCCTGTAATTGGCCCTCTCTCCTCCGCCCGTCCACTGGCCTCTTATCGTAATTGGATCTTGCTTTTGCTCTGGGCTCAGGGCTCTGCTATTTTGACTATGTCATGTCACATGTTGCAAGGAACCAAACCGGCGCAGCAGCGGCAGTGGCAGTGGCAGTAGCAGCGGCACGGAAAGATACTCACGCGTATCGATGTCCCCATGGAAAACATCGATGTCCCTCGCGACCGAAGGCTCTGACTCTGATCGAAGGAAAGTCGAGGAGTCGACAGTCGAGAGTCGGAGACCCTTGAGCAATTTATTGCTCAATTTATATTTGCTTAGACTGCCAATAGTTCAATAATTCATAAATGCAAGGAGCCTATCATGTGTCTCCTGGGAATTTGCATAAATGCGATTTGCATAAGGCAGCTGCCGCCTCGTCTCGTCAGGGGTAGGGCCCTGCCCTGCCCTGACTTTGCCTCCTTGGCTCCTTGGCGCGGCGAAAGGTGTGAGCCCATGTAATAGAAGTCCTGCCACGACTCTACCTGGACGTCTCCCGATCCCGCTCCCGCTCCGATCTGTTGTTGTTTGTTCCCGTGTTGTTTTGATATGTAAGTTGATATATGATATTTGATTCAGACTTTTGGGTGTCGCGAAGGACTTCAGCTTCAACTTCAATTATGGCAAATGGCAAGCACAAAAGCTAGTTATGGGTTGCTTGGTTCGGATATGGTTTCCTGGATATGATGCTCGCTCTCTGGGTGGGGTTTTTCTTGCCTTTTCCTTTTCGCTTTTTTGTTTTTCCCTTTTCTGCATAGTCACAGCTGCTACCTCTATGCAAAATACGAGTAGGAGTCGGAGTTGCAGTTGCAGTAGGAGTTGGAGGGGGGCAACTTTTAGTCAGGGCCTGCCTGCCTCTGTCTGTCGTCCCATATGGCAGTGCACCAAGGTGCAGTCTAGCGTAACGCACGCTACCTGTACCTGGCTCTGGCTCTGGTTCAGGCTCTGGCTCTGGCCTCCCTCTCCGCGGTGCCGCAAGTCGCACTGACAGTCGGAGGGTTCGACCTTTGCTGAAGTGCGTTTGTAAATTTGTTTGCCAAATCAATTCAGATCGAGAGCGCGCGGAAAATATCCATAGATTGTGCATTGTGTCACCCTCCAATCTCCAGTGACAGGCCAGGACTGTCACCCTTTTCTCTCAAGGCGTTTGGGCTTGGCTGCATTCAGCAGTTCCCCGATTTCCCGATTTTCCGATGCCATCTTCTTCATTAGTGCAATGCGGAAAATTGCAAATGATTCAATTCTAATCCGCTCGGAAACTCTTTGGCATCATTTAAATTTCTGCGCACTTCAAGTGAGAGGACAATTCGGTGTTTTTCTTTATCTCACGGGTCGGGTCGGTTCGGTTCGGTTCGGTTCGGGTCTTGTTCGCTCATCCCCCCCCATCACTCAAGGGTTTAAAGGGTTCCGCGCCGATCCTCAATGATTTTGTCACATCCCGACGCTGTCAAGTGAGCCGCACTTAATGAAGTAGCAAAGGATCGCAGTGCTTCCTTCTGCTCCTTAGATTGCAACAAAGATCGCACATAGTTTCGCACAACGCTTCGCTCCAGGAGGGAGTCTGCAGTCCGCAGTCCGCCGTCTGCCGTCTGCAGGCAATTGTTATAATAATATTTTCAATGACATGACAGTCCTGGTCGTGGCCCATAGATTTGCATTAATGATATGCGGCCCGATGATGATGTGCAACATTTGTTAGATTGCTCTCCTTCCCAGGGCAAGGGTTGCCCCCGCTGCCGCTCTCGTCTCATTCTATGGGTGACTGCATCTTGATGGGTTTTTTTTTTAGTTGAAGTCCTCTCCAAGGTGTTGGGTTGCCTCGCCCAAGGAATATTGGCAATTATGCCAGTCGGTTGGTGTCGGTAAGATGATGCATGAGGATATTATGCAGAGCGTATGCAGATCCTGCAGTCCTGGAGCGATCGAGATCGGGCGAGGCAGTATAATCCAGATCTAAGAGCCCAGAAGATTGATTATGTCCCCGGGGCCTGTGACTAGACTAGGCGCATCCTCGTCCTCGTCCATATCGATGCTGATGCTCCTTTCTGTGACCTTCTTTCCTTGCCACACTCTTTGGGTTTCCGTTTCGCCTTGGGATCAGAGGATCAGAGATCTGCAAAATGTTGATAGATTGATTATTTCTATGTGCCTTTGATTATGTGAAGAGGTTCGTCATGGAATACTTAATTGTTTATATTAAAGCGAAGCAGCACGGATGCTCTGCTGTCTCTCCATCCTCAGCTGGGATCTGCCGCAGTGCATATGTTAATGATCCTTGGCCTATGATCTTCTTGGATTGGTATTCGGAGCTGCGACATTTGATAGATGGATTATTTCTGTGTGTCCCACTAATGATCCTTTCCTTGAAGCTAGATCTAAATAAAATATACAGTTTGATTCATTTGTTGTTGTAGTTGTAGTTTTATTTCTTTGCTTGCCCATTGCTTGGCTAGATTTTCAGCTGTGATCGCCTTTGAAGGTCCTGCCGTGACCTTTGCACCTGCTGCTGGTCGAGTGTGCTTGATGTGGAGCGGCTCACCTGCAAATAACATGTTGTCTGCAGCATAATTGGACCGAAAAAAGCAGCCGCAGCAGCAGCAGCAGCAGTACAGGACTCTGCAGGACAATGCCCTGGCCAACAGGTGAGTTTTCGGCGCTGTCGAGGGATACGGCTTGTTAGAGCCTCGCCAGAAGTTTTGGCCAGCGACCGTCTACGGCTCCGCCTAAAATGTTTAGCGCCTTCTACTGGGAGAGGCGGAGGAGGAGTCCCAGGAGTGTGCGTGTGTGTGTCTAATGGACATTAGAGTTGGCAGCCGATCATCGTCTGCCTCTGGGGCGGAGTACCCGCAGAACGTACATACATATGTATGTATTTATGTATGTGGCAGGAGCAGCATAACTGTTAAATGTCCTTTGTCCTGCCATTTCTGCGTGTGTGTGTGTGTATTCTGTTTTTGCACATGTTGACACGTTCGCAGGAGACAGCGACAGCGACTGACTCCGACTTCCTGACAGGACATGCAGGAACGAGCCAAATGCCTGCCGCCCGCCCTCACGTGGCACCACACTCCCCGGCCGCCACCCGGGAACAGTCAGTCCATTGTTCGGGCTGTTTTCGCAACTGTTTCGATCGATTGCCGCGCGATAAGCCCGGCACTGCGACGGGGTCGGAAACGGAGACGGGGCACGCGTGGCAAGGCCAGCGGACACTGAAGCGGGCAACAAAGTGCGGGTCGAAAGGTGCGTCGAGCCGTCGTTGTCAATCGACGCCGGTAGCCGATCGAGTGGCTACATTCACTATATCCACTGCATTCACAGCCCGATCCAATGCCGAGTCGACTTTTGTCACTGTCCAAAAATAAGCGGGTGCCCTAGCATGGATATGTGTGTGTGTGTGCGTGTTTGTGTGTGCGTGTTGCTTTTCAATTTTCGCCACTCGAGAAACGTTTAAATCGCAATTAGAGTTTTGAAGTGTGCCCGCTTTTAATGGGCGATTTTTCACAATTTTCCCCATTTTCACCGAACAAAATGTGCCCTCAAATGGGTTTCGAATTGAGAGGAGATCCGCCGATCGACCGATATCTGGCACTCTATTAACTTGTCCACAATACAATTGCAAAATGACACTCATGCGTTCGTTGCAGCCAACAATTCAATTAAATTCTGGATAGAGCACGCACTGGAAAGAGTAACACAACAATACATATATAAATGGATTCCTAGAATATCTATTAAATTTCACTGCATTATTTTATTTGCATATTATCGCTGGTTCTTTTTGGAACTACCAGATTTCAGCGAATACCGAATGGAGCATGATGCAATAATATAGGTGGCCCGCTCCCGCCACGCTCAGAACAACAACAAACTTTGTTCTTCTCCCTCTCTCTCTCATCAAACAGGGCGTCAAAGCGCTCTCAGCTCTCACGGTGACTGTAAAATAAGACCCGAAAGAGAGAGAGTGGATGGACCACCTTTACATAATTGCATCATGGAATGGAGCAGGAGAATGAGTCCGAAGAATGAACACCAAAAGGAGTGCTGAAGAAGAATGAACCAGAAGAACAAGCAAACATTGGCGAAATCGAATGAGAATGAACAGAAAATGAAGTATGACGCGTATAAGGCATGAGAATGAACACCAAAGTGCAGTTTCAATTAAAAACTATCAATTGTGTGAGAAAAAGCAGTGGAGAGATGTCAAATAATTGTCAGAATAAAACAAAAACAGTGGAATATCAATTCTTTTTGCGGTTGGTTGTCTGTGAAATGGGATTTAAGATTAAAACACACACCAAAAACCCACAGAGGCAACAGCCTCCAAGTACATACAAACATACATATCTACATATGTATGTACATATGTATGTGTAAACTGAAAAGCTAAAGATACTTGAATGTGTACATATGTATGTATGTACAAATGTACAGTGGTACTTCTGAAAGCGCGTGTATGGCTTTACCGACTCTTTTCGACTATATCTAGTGAACGATCGGTTATGGAACTGTGACTCTTCTAACTCTCGGACTCATTACGCTGCAACTATCCAGAACAGGAGGCCACAGAAGGCCAGAGAAAAAGGTACATACATACAGACATTCTTTTAACATTGCGTAAGTATCCGTTTCACTTTCAATCAAAACGAAATTAAAGAAATGCATGTTAAATGACACGAGAAGTCCAGAACGGGAATACATAGGAACGGGAACGGGAATGGGAGCGGGAGCGGGAAATGGGAAAGCAAAGAAAAGCAAAGGGCATCATTAGCCGGACGCGCCAGAGCCCAGAACCAGATAATAATGGGCAACAACCCATAAAAAACAAAAAAAAAAAACAGAAGTGAAATAATAAAAACGCCAGCAATGACAACAATGACAACTACAACGACGACGACAACAGACGGGTACGGGTACGGGTACGACGAGGATGTTAACCTCTCGGCGATTTGTTCCTGCTTTCGTCCGTCAGAGAAATGCCAGGAGAAAGTTCATATAGATAAGGACAAGGGTATGACAGGACCTGTGCTTTGTTGCGCCGTGATTTCGGGTGGGCTGGTCAGCGTCGGCCTGCTTGACCGCTGCTGCCCAACCGATCCGACCTCGAAGAAAGTTCCGGCCACCCTGTCGATCCTGCCCATTCATATCACATAATAAAGTATTTTACTTTGTTCTTCCTGTCATATCACACAATGAGACGGACATGTGTCGGGTGTGGTGCTGGTCAGATAGATCCACGCCGAACTCGTCCGAGCATGCATTTTCTTATAGAACGTAGATGCCACCATGCACCATCGTGCGGACCAATGAAAGTTTCACGCTCTACTGATCATTGCCATGGGAAGAAGGTTGTTTCTTGTCCGTCCGTCTGTCTGTCTGGCTGTCTGTCTGTCTGGTTTGGGGTCTGGGAAAAGTGTTAACGCTTTGGCTTAACCCATTTCTAGCCCACGTTGAGAGCCGAGACGGTGAGACGGTGAGACGTTCAGACGGTGAGAATTTGCATACATCTGGGGTTGGACAAAATGTTATGACAGCTCATTTAACGCCCAAGTCTCGAGTGGCATTGACCATCGATACAACGACAATGCAATCCTTCGGCCAGGCCATGGACTTGGACAACTAATTATCATAATTGACGGGTCGTCGCTTTTCCCTGAGCAGCTTCGGGCATTTCCTCATGTAGTTCTAGTGCTCTGCGGGTGATCAATCGATCTTTAAGGGGGTTCTCTGGTTCCAGTTCTACTTTTGGGCTATAATCCTAAACGTTCGAGTCTTTCAAGCAATTACAAAAATCGTGTGACTAGATTTGTAGACATGTTTAAGACTTTTCGTCACTAATGAGTCTTCTCTTAAAGGGAATATTCCCATGAACTATTTCATATTCCAAATAGGAAAGATGTATCTAGGAAGAGATGTGATGTGAGACTCTTTCGGGGTTCTAAGGGTTCTGGAACTCTCCTTATTTGATTGCACAAACTGCTTTACCGTGATCCTTGACGAAATACAATGTTTAGGCTGTTATTGGAAGATACCATCCTTGATTGTCTCCCATATAGTGTAGTATCTTTCCCCCAACCCGATTGGGTTCATGAGCATTTCGACCAAAAATGTTTAGTGACAAATGCGGCCCACCCCTGGCCTTCATTATAGCCAGAAATTCCCGAGCCGAACCAGCCCGAACCGAGCCATTCCTCAGACCCAACCCACATGATGACCTAACCTATTGCTGGTGGCAGAGTCGTGATCGTGTTCGTGCTCGTTCGTGCTCGTAAGCCCAGATGGGCCATGTCTCGCTATCAGAGCATTAAAACGCTCATTAAACCAGGAGCTGTGGCTGTGCTGTAGCTGTGAGAAGCACTTGGACTTGGCCCCTGCCCGGCTGCTACTCTTCCGTGCACTTTCCGCAGAACTCGTGCGCCACGCTCCGGTGCCCCCCCTCTTGTCGACTGAGGTGTTTTGCATAAACTGCTGGCTCCTTTGTGGTTTCTTCATCGAAATTATGGCACCCCAGTGCCACAGCCGACCATGTGGGAACCTTTCTTCCTTTTTCCTCTTTCCTTTTTCCTACATCATTCCGTCAGAAAACGTTGCGTTTGCATAAAAAATGATTTATTCCTTATAATGATAATACGACAAAAAAAAGTTTTTACGGCTAGAAAAAAAAAGTTGTAAAAAAAATTGGAATGTCCCAGAGAAGACCCTCAGCTGGCCTCCGACATCGAGAAGCTGAGGCGTCTCTTGGTGGCGTCCCTGACGTGCGCCTGCGCCTGCATCCACATGGCGTCCAGCTGGCATGAGGCTTCCAGCTCCTCGCCGCCCAATCCCGATCCCAATCCCATTGCCAGAATGGGAATCGAATGCTCCTCGTCCAGCTCACAGTCGCTGGTCGAGTTGTGGCCGCTGTCGGGGCTGATGTGGCGGATCTTCTGGGCGGACCGGGCCGCCGCCAGCAGCTTCTGGGCGGACTGCCGTACGCTGGAGGAGATTCTGGTGGCGATCTTCCTTTTGCGCCGCACCACGCGCTGCCTCCGCAGCTGCAGTGATCGCCTCTTCCCCTGCGACTGGGATTGGGACTGCGACTGCCCATCGACGGTAGCTGGAAGGTCCGCCGCCGGCAGGGGGGAGCGCACCTCCCGCTCCTCGTAGCCACTCGCGTGGGGCGACTTCCAGTACTCGCAGAGGTCGCTGGCCGGGTCGAAGGCGGGTCGGTAGGTGGGCGAGTGGGTGGCGGCAGTGGTGGCGGTGCTGCTGCTCAGGGGGTGGTGTCTGTGTCGCTGGCGCTGGCGCAGACGTTGACGCGGCTGCCTGGGGGCCGGCGCCTTGCGGGTGCTCTCCAGAATGGCATCGATCATCCGCTCCAGGGTCACGTCTCCCATCTGTGAGGAGCTGAGCGTCGTCTGGCCGCTCTTCATGGCCATGGCAGGGGCTTCTGGCACAGACAGGGGATGGGGTAGGGGATGGGGATGGGGAAGGGGCTTCTGCTCCAGGTAGCGCGGCTTCTCGAAGTAGCTGTCGGGGATGCCCATGCCGCGGAGAGCGAGCAGCGGACCCGGTATGATGGCCGCGCTCGGGGAGTACTCCGCCTCGAAGGTCGGCAGCGTGGAGGCGTAGGCGGTGGGTGCTGCTGCTGCTGCTGCCGCTGCTGCGTGGGGGCGCAGTGCGGGCGTGGGGGTGCTCAGGGGCGAGGACATGATGTTGCTGAGGTCCTTGAGCAGCGGTGTCCGTTGGTGCAGGGGCAGGGAGCTGGCGGGCAGTGGCGTCGAGGTCAGCTGGTTCTCCTTTCCCTGTCCGTGGGCGAGGGCCAGGCAGAGGGACTTGCGCTTGAGCTTTCCCCGCAGCGCATGGAACTCGCTGTAGCTGCTTGCCTCCGCTCCAGTTCCAGCACCAGCTCCAGCTCCAGCTTCTGCTGCAGACCCAGTTGGCCTGCGCATTGGCGTGGCTGAGGCCTCCTCCAGGTACGAGGGTCGGGGCTGGTTGACGGCCCACTTGAGCATCTTGTTCTGGTCTCTGGCGGGGGCTCCTCCTTGGTGTGGGTGAGGTGGCGGGTGCTGCAAGTGTGGGAGAGGGAGATGGAAGTGTGGTTTAGTCTCGTGCTGTAGCTGTAGCTGTATCTAGATACTTGTTTGTATCTGTGTGTGGTTCTGGTGTCTTGGTGCTCTGTTTGTTCTGTCTGGATTCCAGAGCTGGTTGGCTTTCGCCGCAAAAAGTTGCCGGGTGAGTTTTTCGGGAATTTTGGCGCGCTTTCTGGTGGCCTTTTCGATTCCCAAATCAGCGAAGCGGCAAAAATGAAATCAAGAAAAATAAAATTCCAGGCAATCAGCCTCCCCCCGGGCAGTCGCCGCCGCACCCCGCTTTGCATTCGGACACGAACTGGACACGGACCCTCAGTTGAATATTAATCGAATATCCCTAATTACGAGTCCATGCCTCGTTGGACTTGCCGAAAGGCTGTGCAGAAAATGCCTCTTAATTTCACTTCAATTTACCTCTTCACGGATTTCTGTCCACTTCAAAAAAAACAGCACAGATTGCACAGATTTGCCGATTTAATGGGTGTATATGTATTCTCTATTTGCAGATGGTTATTCCAGGGCCCGATCTGTGGCTCGTTCTCAGGGGTTCCTGCGGACGCGGCGCGAGTGAGTCTGCCGAGTGGTGCGCGTGCGTGCGTTCGTGTGTGCTCGTCGCGAGGTTCGTTTCGAGAGTGGCTCTGTTCGGGTGCGTCCACCACTTAACTACCGTCGCTGAGACCGGCAGAAACGGCAGAGAGAACACACCGTGGGAGAGGGAGAGTGAGAACGTGGCGAGAGCAGAGAACGTGTTGCATGTTCTCAGAGCGGGAGAGCCAGAGAGATGCACTGCAACAGTTTCGAGCTCTCTTTGAAACGGAAAAGTGGGTGGAATGTCGCCTTGAACGGCAATGGCACGTAAGTTATGGAATGCAATCGAATATGTACATGTACCCTCACATACACACATACATATCCATATGTAATCTACCTTTATGCCATTCCAAGCTGGAATCGATATGATTAATCGGTATTTATGTGTGCAGCTCAAGGGAAAAATTATCTAGGATTTTTTAAAGTATATTGGAATATGTATTTGCTGGTTTCAGTAGATATATGTACATCATAGGTGGAACCTGCAAGGATCGATCACCATATCGTTGCTTGGCTGACATCGGAATGAGAGTTTGCTCCTTAATTCTAAAGACAGTTTACTCATTTAAATTAAGATTAAAATTGATGAAATTCAAATCACAGTATCGCATATACATTTCTACATATATACATTAGTTTCGACAGAAAATATCGGTCGAATAGCAATTCTTTATTGTTTTTAAAGGTTCATATTTGTGGCTTAATGGGCTTTTTGATCATATCTTCCCATCGTTATCTATGTAAATACATCTTACATTCAAATAAAATTTGTATAATCGTTATCTATGTAAATACATCTTACATTCAAATAAAATTTGTATAATCTACTAGAAATGAAATTGGCGTTCAAACACACATTTTTGGCCCAACTTTGAGATTTTTTTGACTTATTTTTAATTTTTGAGGAACCTATTTATAGAATGGTAAAAGTTTCTGTTTATAAAAACCTTGCCACATACTCTGGCTATCATTTAAGAAAAACCGCATGCAATTTGGTGCACGAGTGGCGAAGATAGCCCCTTACAAACACTTTTTCATCCATAAAATTATATTATAGGTAAAGAAACCTATTCAAGGCTCAGCATGTATATACAAGATGGATATTGATCGCAATTGTAGTGATATCATCATACAATCGGTACATAATGCAAGGCTATTTGATAAATAGTTTAGTTTTTGCAAAGCTTAGCCAAATCTGATCCAAATCGGCTCACTATATCACATAGCTTTCATTTGATTCATGGTTTTGCAGGAGTTTTCGAAAAGGAACTGCTAGAACCTTCTCTCCGGTCTTTCTGATTCCAATTCTATATGGTTAAAATCTTACCATCGTGTTCCAACAGCTGTGCGAATCCTTCGTTGAATATTTGATCGAAAGAGAGAGTGAGAGAGAGTGAGAGAGAGGGAGATCGCATGCATAACGGTGCTCCTCTGTCGAGGGGCCAGCTGTTCTCTTCGCTGCTCTGCTCGGAGCTGCTTACGCCACAAAACATAATTTTCAATTACCTTTCTCTCAGCGTGTGGCTCCTTTCACCTCACCTCTGCTCCTTCTCCTTCTGCTTCTCCCTCTCCTTCCTCTGTCTCTTGGTTTCTTGGTCTCTGTTTTCCCATTTTCGCCAAGAAAAGGACAGCTACAGTGGGAACCGGGGGATTGTACAATTTGGCCCATTGTTTATGGGACAAGCAGAGGAGTCGTCGTCGTCGGCGTCAGCGTCGGCGTCAGCGTCGCTGCAGGAAAATGTTGTGGAAAATTGTGCAATTGTTTTGCAATTTATTGGTTGAGAAGGGGCTCCGTGGTTCAGGAAAGTCGCTTCCACAGCCTCTTTCACTGTCCCCCACCCCCTCAACCACTTTCTCTCTCTCTCTCTCGGTCGCTGTGCATCTTCTTGCGCTTTGTTCTTCCATCTCCTTCCGCCTTCTGTCTTACCGTCTTCTTCCGCTTCCTCTGCCCATCTCCTTTCTCCTTTCAGCGCAAATTTATGATGCCTTTGATACCCTCTGGATAGGGTATACGGATGTTGATCAGAGGAGAAGGAAGCAACTCTGCGAGCATATGCATATGTATATATTCCTGATCCTACAGATACTTCTGCTTATAAAACGAGTATCCAAAGATATTGAAGAAAGATCAATATGCCAGGGTAAGGGTATCTCGAACTTCGACACCAGAGTGTTCTCTCCATTGAGCAGAGAATCTAAGCAGTGGCAGCAGAGAGACATGCTGAGAGCCAGAGAGGCAGAGAGGGAGAAAAGATAGGGATAGCCACAAAGGGAGACACGAGACACTCCAAAAGAAGAGGAAAGGACACCACCAAAGACCAGAGACCAGAGACCATGCCATAGAAACGAAGACACCACTAGAGACAGCTGTGTCTCCCGAGATCCCCGTTTCGAGAACCCATGTACTATCTGTTTTTGTTTTTCCCAATTTATTTGGCACTTTGTGCGAAAAGGCATTCTATTTGTGTTCCCTTTCAATGGCAATTGGATCACTTTCCAATGTCCGGCGATTCGGATGTGGATCGGTTCGGATCGGATCGGGTCAGGTCCTGGAATAGATCTCATTCACGATCAGTTCCGGGACCACCGACTGGATTCTAATTTATGGCACATGGCACCTGTACGAACAATTGAAAACAATTGGAAGATGTCCTTCAAGTGATACGAGTCTATTAGGCAATGGGACCACCCCCATTTCGTTCCCAGGAGCATAATCTTGAGAGATTCTTTCTTCATTCATCCATTCGTTAAGGAAACAACGATTTTGGAAATTTAAACACTGAAATACAAAAGTGAATTCCATGCAGGCTTTAAATACAAACAATTTAATTTGGATATCTGGATACATCCCATAGTAAAGCGGGAAGTGGTTCCGAATACACCTCAAACTATCCTTTTTATATATATACATATATATATATTTCCATATATTTGGGTAGACAAAATGAATTATTAATATTTAATTTAATATATATTTTATACCGTTATTAATGTTTAATTTAATATATACAAATTTAACATATATTTTATTACATGTATATTTATATTTTTTGTTATAATATTATTAACTGTGTATATACTGTGTATATACTGTGTATATACCTTCTTAAATCTAGATTATATTTGGATGTAATTCAAGATTTAATTTAAGAAATCTGCAAGTAACCCTTTTTTAAGTTTAAATCTTAAATCGATCTTATATGTACTCGTAATATATATTTCCATATCTTTGGGTAGACAAAACATAGCTATGTAATTCAATTTCAGCGATCTGTTCTGGGCCCTGAAATATGGATCCATGATTTACATAGTCGGATATTTCTGGGTCGTTCTCACAGCCTTTATTTAAATAATAAATCTCAAACCTTCGTTTCGCAAATTTGACATTCGAGAGGCTTTCCAGGACCTCAATTTGCTGTTCCATTCACAAAAAAAAAACAGAAAACAGAAAACAGTTCAGCTGCCCAAAAATGTCGAGTGACCAACAATAAATCTACGGAAAAAGCGAAGAAAATGGAAATAAATCAATAATATTGCAGCGGAGTGCACTCGGGATGGCCAGCTGCGTTTTCCTTTGGCTTCTGCCCTCCTTTGAAATCTTACCAATAATCCGTCTATCTGCCTTTCAGTTCCATCGAATCAAAGGCAATTTTACGCATTGGTCACTGGCCCAGGCTCAGGCTCAGGCTCAGGCTCATGCTCAGGTCCTGAGACCAGGGAGGAGACATCGAGGCATTGATGGTGAGGAGAACAAGGAAGATAAATTAGGGCAGAGCCCGAGCCTTGAGCTGAGCCCCGACCCAGGACCCAGGACCCAGGGCAGGAGGGTAGGAGGGTAGGAGGAGGAAGGGCAGACAGTGCGTCGCGATCCACTAATAAATTGCCCAACAATTGTGCAATTTTTCATAGACATAGAGAATCCGCACGGCGCGGCAGAGAGCGTCCCCGAGACGCTAAGACTTCACGCTCGGATTTGCTACCGTTTTCGTTTTCGTTTTCGATTTCGATTTGTCGCTGTCCTTTTCCAATCACTATTATTTTTTCTTACTCTTGGTATTATTTCTGTGGCTCTGCCTCTCAGAGTGGGATTCGCTTTCCCATTCCCCCTCCACAAAGGAAAAACATACATTGGCAGGACGTGCGGCGGCAAGGACATCAGATAAAGTGGAAAGTAGGTAAGGGACAGAAGAAAACTAATCTTGAATCACACGCCGCACTGATAGCGCCAGGATCGGGGATCGGGGACCCACAATCCTTGGCCGGACAGCTGTTCGGGGATTAGCGCACAGCTCCTTCTACCGCTTCTACCGCTTCTACCGCTCCTATCCGGACTCGCACGCAAAATTATTAAAACACGGCCCTGAATTATGGGCCATAATTTAGAATTTGAACGGGACCCCCTCCGCCGCATAGCCGGCCAGCTATTTGTCCTGCTGCCTTTCCGGCATTTCAGGCATTTTCCTGCTGCCGGCGTCTTGTTTGATAAGACTGCCAAAAGGTTGGGAGAGAGAGGCGAGGAGAAAGCCGAGACCAGATGCAGCCACAGGATCCTGCGACTGTAGGCGCTCGCCTTTCATAATTTACTTTGATTGATTTGGGTAGCTGGGATTTATTGAACTATGATGTGCCACTCAGAAGCCTCAGGCGGAGAGATGGAATCCAAGGATGAAATCGAATCTTAGGGAGAGGGTAAAGTTTCGATGGAGGGACAACATATACATATGTATGTACATATGATATGATTGGACAGAGGGATATGCTATTTGGGACATGTAATCGAACGGGAAGTCTCTTTCGTTATATTTTAGCTTTTCCTTTAATTTATCTGTCTGCCTGGAAATCTGGGGAATTTATCAAAGGGATTGGAAACCCCGCTGGATGACTTCTATTACTATTTTTATTTTTAAGACTTTCAATGGAAATTTCTTCATTAAAAGATCAAGATCTAGCTAAAAGTTCAACAGGAGTGATCCCTATACTCGTACATTTAAATATTTAGAGAGTGATGGGAATACCCACGATTAATATCGCCTTATATTGGATAAATATTTTAAACCTATCAGGAGCCAAACCTAGGGATCCCAGGAACCCGGCTTGGCATGGGTTGGCTGGCATCCCTACCAAATCCAAAGACATTTGAGCCAATTTTTCACAATATACTGTCATCTAATGATTCCTTCAGGAAACGATCAATATTCGGAAAATGTATATCAATTACAATATATTGGGAAATGGGAAAACCCCGTGAGAGCCATTAATATGCTGATGGCCCATTTGTCAGGCCATATTCGATTGAGATCCGAACTTGAATTTCAATATTCAAAAGGGTTTGATTTTCGATTGGAATCCACGGGAATGCGCCAGAGAGGAGTGCACAGGAATGCAGAATCTCACAGCCAAAAGCAGAGCAGCAGAGCAGCAGAGCAGCAGAGAGACAGAGCAGCAGAGAGAGAGAGAGAGAGAGAGAGAGCCAGAGATGGTAGCTGAGAGGCAAGGCGATGTCAGCCGAAGCAGGGAGAGAGCCGAAGCCGAAGCCGAGCCGTTGCCTCGTTTTTCAATGTCGTACCGAGGCGACCAGGCAATGTGGCGTGCCGAGGGAGAATCAGTCACATTTTCGCCACCCGACAGGACGCACCCGGTACCCGTCTCCGAGCGCGATCTGCACGAAATTCTTCTTTCTTGGCAATTTCTGCTGTTTTTTTTTCCTCGAAAACGAAAGCGAATCTTATTTAAATTAGTTTTTTTTTGACTGTGAAAAACCAACTGCAAGGAAATTGCCGCAACTTTGGATATCAGATACGAATTATACAACAGCCACTAAAAAGGTAAAGATAAAGTGAAGTGAAAAAGAAATGGAGTGGAAATACGAGTGCTCGTGCTCGTACTCGTACTCGTACTCGTACTCCCATTTCCGGGAGAACATTAATAATGCATTAAAGCAGGAGGGATGTGGAGGGGTGTGGAGGGTAGGGGAGGGAGGGGAGTGGTGGCTCTGTGGCTCTGTGAGAAAATTAATTAAAAACACCCCATAAAAATCGCATAAAAATTCATAAATTCGCGCGCGTGCGATTGCGATTTGGGGTACGGAATCGGGCTATACATTTTTTTGGGCTATTTGTGGGTTACCCGGGCCAAGTGCCCGAGTGGCCGATAAGTGCTCTTCAGACCAAAACGAGAGAGCGGCTGCAAAAAGCGCAAAATGCTAGCACGCATCGGAGTCCTCCTCCTCCTCCTCCTCCTGCTTCGTTTTCTGTTCTCTTCCCTCTCGTGCGCCACGATCTCCGCATCTCCGAGCAGGGTCTTGAGTGGCCCGAGATGGGCAGAGTGTGGCAGTGTGGCGGTGTGGCACTGTGGCAGTGCCACCATTTTGGCCGCTCCTACCACCCAAAACACGAGTCGCAGCTGGAAGTAGCTGTTGCTGTCAGAGCCAGAACCAGAACCTAGTCGCAAGCTTTTGCGCGCTTTTCCATTGTTTGCAAGGTCCTCATTGTTCGCAGGGGCAGGAATCAGGGGCAGCCGGCAGCGACGTTGTGCGAAATCCTTGCAGAAAGCTTGCCGAAACCCCACCGAAACCCGTTCTCGATCCCTGCGACACGTTGGTCGGGTTTGCCCGTGTCACATGTCTCTTTCGGGTTTCGCACACTCGGCCCTAAATCGAATGTGAAGAGCAGAACCCGCAGCAGAGCCCAGCAGACAATTGCTAACTAGCCCGATCTTCCTTTGCTACTTTCAGATCCGCATCCTCACAGCCCGATCCACAACTCCTATCCAGAGATATCGCAGCTGTCAAGATGCTCAAGTGGGCTGTGAACCAGCCCCGACCCTCGTACCTGGCCAAGGAGCTGCCAGGGGGAGCTGCCACCAACCCCATGGCATCAGCAGCAGGATCAGCAGCAGCAACAGCCACAGGAGCAGGCTCTGCAGCAGGGCCAGGGGCTGCGGCAAGCAGCTACAGCGAGTTCCATGCGCTGCGGGGAAAGCTCAAGCGCAAGTCCCTCTGCCTGGCCCTCGCCCACGGACAGGGAAAGGAGAACCAGCTGACCTCGACGCCACTGCCCGCCAGCTCCCTGCCCCTGCACCAACGGACACCGCTGCTCAAGGACCTCAGCAACATCATGTCCTCGCCCCTGAGCACCCCCACGCCCGCACTGCGCCCCCACGCAGCAGCGGCAGCAGCAGCAGCAGCAGCAGCAGCAGCACCCACCGCCTACGCCTCCACGCTGCCGACCTTCGAGGCGGAGTACTCCCCGAGCGCGGCCATCATACCGGGTCCGCTGCTCGCTCTCCGCGGCATGGGCATCCCCGACAGCTACTTCGAGAAGCCGCGCTACCTGGAGCAGAAGCCCCTTCCCCATCCCCATCCCCATCCCCTACCCCATCCCCTGTCTGTGCCAGAAGCCCCTGCCATGGCCATGAAGAGCGGCCAGACGACGCTCAGCTCCTCACAGATGGGAGACGTGACCCTGGAGCGGATGATCGATGCCATTCTGGAGAGCACCCGCAAGGCGCCGGCCCACAGGCAGCCGCGTCAACGTCTGCGCCAGCGCCAGCGACACAGACACCACCCCCTGAGCAGCAGCACCGCCACCACTGCCGCCACCCACTCGCCCACCTACCGACCCGCCTTCGACCCGGCCAGCGACCTCTGCGAGTACTGGAAGTCGCCCCACGCGAGTGGCTACGAGGAGCGGGAGGTGCGCTCCCCCCTGCCGGCGACGGACCTTCCAGCTACCGTCGATGGGCAGTCGCAGTCCCAGTCCCAATCCCAGTCGCAGGGGAAGAGGCGATCACTGCAGCTGCGGAGGCAGCGCGTGGTGCGGCGCAAAAGGAAGATCGCCACCAGAATCTCCTCCAGCGTACGGCAGTCCGCCCAGAAGCTGCTGGCGGCGGCCCGGTCCGCCCAGAAGATCCGCCACATCAGCCCCGACAGCGGCCACAACTCGACCAGCGACTGCGACTTCGAGGAGGAAGTGGACTCGCTGTCATTGCTGGGCGCCTGCGGGGGTCTGGGGCTGGGACTGGGCCTGGGCCTGGAGGCAGCCACCAAGCGGCGGCTGAGCTTCTCCTTCCAGGAGGATCTGTTCGTGGAGAAGTGAGAGAAGGCGCGACTCGGACGAGAATCATCTTTGGCTGTCGACAGATTACGTTTGTTCCACTTTTTTCGTTACATTTTGGTTGGGGGAATATTTTGTTTAAACGTTAGAGAGAATGTGGCTAAAAGCGCAGACCTGCCTTGGTATCCATATCCATAAATATCACGAAGATAATGATATGTTGAAACGGATTTTATAATTGATTAAGATTTTTTTTGGAAATAAAACTTTAGAGCAAAAAACATCTGAAATAAAATGGTATTTCTACTGGGGAGTGTGGAAAGGGTTGAGCCAACCCGAAAGGGGACTCCTGAAGATCCACCAAAGATCTAAATGCGAATCGAGTAGCCAATGGCCTCCAAGAGGCTCCAATGCATCGGTAAATCTCAAGCACTATCATCGAGATAATCGCTCAAGAACTGACTCATAAACTGATGAAAAAATGGCGCAGTAAAACCCAGCACACTCATATTTAAATTAAATATGTGAAACATATAAACATAGTTAAATTTAAAAGAGTTTATTTTGATTCAAATATAAATGGTCACGGTCATATTTAAACTGATTATAAAACACTTTAAAATAAGTATTTTACATTAAGTTTAAATATAAAATATATTTAGATCAAATATTTGCATATTACTCTCAAAATGTAAGTGAAAAGACTTTAATTTTAAAATGTTCCCTGTTGGTTTCTTCTATGAGTGATAGATATATGGATTAAGCAAGTGCTGTAGGGTCACCCTCCCCTCTACACATCAACCTCTAATTGATCTCTTTCCATTAAACAGATATCCAAAGATCTGCTTCCATTATCGCTCTTTCCAGTGGGTTCTCCAGAGCTGGATTTCCACTGGATACTCGTAGTCCTGCGACTCTTTTGTAACCGATTTGGACCGGGCTGCGTGCAGAGTGCAGTTCCCACGGGAGACAGATCCGTTCCGCCTTTCGAGTTCGTGAGGACGCGGATCGGACATTGCCGATTAGTCGAACGCTGCCGGACAGACATCATGTGGTGGGGGAGGGGGGGTGGTAGAGCGCTAGACAGGCCACCACCCACCCCCCGCATTGGGTGACTGGCTGAGTGATACGGCATATCCTGTATGTCCTTCGACACGGCACTTATCACGCACCTGTGCACCACCAAATGGCCAGGGAGCAGGCTACAAAACGGTTTGGCATTACCATAAATTTGCATAGAATATACAAGAATTCGGTTTCGCTGCTGGTTTTTCGTTTTTCGTTTTTCGTTTTTCCGTGTTTTTTGTTGCTTGTTTTGTGGCTAGGATTCGGCCAGGTCCTTGTTAACTGTACACAGAGAGACGGAGAGAGAGCGGGAGAGAGAGAGCTAAGTACGATCCATCGGCCCGTGACTAAGTTATGCAAGCTCTGGAGGAGGCATATGGAAAGTTGTGCACGTTCTGATCCTGCCAGAGTCCAGCTGCTGCCAAGGACTCTGGCTCTGCCTGGCTGTGGCGTGGGCTGTTGCTCCCCGAGGCTCTGTTGCGTTTCTAAATGTCTATTAAATGCCTTTAAGTAAATGCCTCTGAATGGTACGGGAACGGGGAGGGGAACGGGGCATTGTCTGCCCCGCCGCCTCGAGTCGAGTCGAGTCGGATCGGATCGTATCCCATCCATTGTTGCACGGCTTCTGTGCGCTCAATTGAGCCGGTCCTGCTCCCGCTCCCGCACCCGCTCCAGCTGCCCAAGAGGTGGATGTGGCTGAAGGATGCAAGGATCGCTCTGTTCTGTTCGGTTCTGCTCTGATTTGAGGCTGAGGCTCTTCGGTCGCCGTGCCAAATGTCACATAAGAGCCCGAACGTTGCGTCGGCGGTAGCCGGAACACCTTTCCGAAAATCGCGCCAAAAGGGACTGCAGGAGAAGTCAATGGAAGAATGGGAATAATGGGAACGAAGAACGAAGAATGAGGCAGGGCAGCGGGGAAAAGGAAACAAAATCGCATCGTGGCATGCGTCCTGCGAGGGCGGGGGCGGGGGCAGTGTGCAGTGTGGCAGCGTGGCAGTGGCAGCCCTCGGGGACAGCTGTCGTCGTCTTCTGTGGCACGTGATACTCACTCAGTCCGCCAACGCATCGAGGATCGTCTTGAGTATTTGGCATAGGAGTGGGAGTCGGTGTTTGGCAGTGGCACGAGGAGTTGCTTGCCTCAAGTGCCCGTTGCCACATGTTGCCGCTTCAAATTGGGGCAATTGTCGGCCTAATAGGGTTAAGTGCCGGAAATTGCCCCGACTGCAAGGATGTGCCTCGTCTACTCGTCTAAGAAAATTCGTGCAAAATATTTGCCAGTCTTTATGTAAAGATGGGAATCGAAATATATATCTATATATCCTATATCTGCATCATCTTGTGGCATGCAAAAATCCAGCGACTAACGATCGTTAGATCTGCCAATGGGCCCTTTATTTCCTATAGATTTGCCATGGAAACGATCGATTGATCTGCAAGTATTATCTGACGATAGCCAAGGACATCTGAAGCCTCTCTCCCTCTTTGTTGTGGGCTAACAGCTGCCTGGAAGAAAGAAGAACTAGTCTGATAACGATCATTAGCGGAGCTGTGAGAGATAAAGTTCAAGTCCTGCCGAAAGATTCTTCCTTCCCGCCTGCCTGCCATCCTTGCGAGCAACTCAATCAACGTCAGAGGGGATGGAGAGGGAAGGGGAAATGAATCGCAACTGTCAATAAATGGAGCAGTGGCGAGGGGACAGTCGTTCCCTGTTCCCTAATCCCATCTGACATGAGCAATAAGTAATAAGTGGCTGAACAGTAGCCCCCGACCAGGACGGACCAAAGCAGAGCAGAGCAGATCAGATCAGGGGAGGATCAGAATCGGAATCAGAATCGGAGTGAGAGTAAGAGTAAGAGTAAGATCGGGGGAAAGTAGTCTAGTCGCTTTTTTGGCAGCTAAAACTATTTGTATTTGTCAGAAGGCTCTGATTTCACGGCAGCTCAAGGCACAGCTCAAGGAAGACTGTCGCGACACTGTGGCAGGACCACGCCTGATCCTCGACGATTAATCAATGTGACGTGTGTGCACTCGCCCTCTCTGGTTCTGGGACATCTTGTGTTCGGTTTTTCGCGCCAAACGAATGTCCTCGCTCTTGTCCTGTGTCCTGTGCTCTGTGTCCCTGGCCGACAGCTATTTCAATTTCAATTTCGATTCAAATTTGAATGTTGGATATCCCGCGATTGCCCCATGTTGGATCGGTCTCTCCCTCCAAGAGACTCTCCTCTCAGCTTGGGGTTGCGCCTCGGTTCGGTTCGGTTCGGTTCGGTTCGGTTTGGTTCGGCTCAGATCTGTCTGTGTCCTGCGCCTTCGCCTGCGAAAGGGTTCTCGCTGGGTCAGAGGAGCCGGCCAGGGGTAGACCGCAAGATCAAGCAATCCAATCGATTTGCATAGCCCGTAAAGTCGAAAGGGTTGGTGCCTGGTCCTTGCTGCTGATCCCGATCCCGATCCCGATCAAGATTCGGCTGCAGATCGAGATTCCGTTTGAGATTCCGATTGCGTATGTAAATGTTGTTTGCACGACAAACTTTATCTCGAGACAATGCCGAATGCAAACTAATAGATACATTTATAGCGATTTGGGCGGGATTAGAAAGGGTCTCTCCGCCCCTCCGCCTCTCCGTCTCCCAGTCCGGGGTAATTAAACATCTTTACGGTCAGCCAAAAAGGCCAAAGGTGCAGGATGCTGCCGCAGATTGCTTTCTCTTTTCGTGTTTACCCAGGGTAATGGAAAGGAGTGAGAGTGCTCGCCAGAGCAATGAAAGGAGTCGAGTCGAGTCGAGTCGAGGACCCGAACTTGAGCACTTAAGCCAATTTGAAGTGAACTTGCTGTTTGTTTTGTTTGCTCTCTTGCGGCTTAGATGTGCTCATGGACTTTCTCCCATCGCATTTGACCCCATTTTGACCATAGATATATTTGTTCAAGATTTGCAAGTTCAGTCCCCTGACGAAAACCATCCCCCCTCACTATTGTGCGAGTCCTTCAGTCCTTCATTCAAGGCTTGGAGCTCTTTAAATTTAAAAAAAATGTGTAAAATATTTTTAAGGTTTCCATTTTCCCATTTATATTATTATATACTATAATATTCCTCAACAGTATATTCCTCGTGATATTGTGTACAATATGTAAATCATCTATATCCATATTTAATTTTATAATTCGGTTTTTAAATACAAATAAAAATACAGTGAAATTCACATGAACTTAAATATAGGTATATTAAAATTATTAAATATTAAATTAAAATATTACCCATATTTAATAGAAATATAAAACACTTTGAACTAAATATATAATATTCAATTTAACAATTTAATTTAAATATAAAATATAATAGATAATAATAATAATTCCACTCTGGGTGCACATAAAATAATGTCATAAATATGATATTTAAATCTAAGCATAAATATTACCATTTCATGGCTTTTTTAATTTATTCATTGAATCATTGGAGTAGATGGAGAAAGCAAAGAATATTTTAATATTTTTTAACTTGAAAACAATGAGCACAAAATTAGTGGAAAACTCAGCATCCATCAGACCCAAATCAATGCCAAAGATACTCCCAATCGGTTCACTAATTATTCGTATGTCTCTGAGGCAATTGCCTAGAATGTTTATAGTGAATATCCGCCCTTCCATTTCCATTCTATCACGCCATTTATTGCTCCGCAGATAGCTCTTGTCCGGGGTACCGATACCCTCCTGGTACACGCAATGTTTGCCCACAAAGATGGATCGTAAAAACGCGTAAAAAGTTTCCAAATATGTACTTGTGTAATGAAAACCTAATGAATTGTTTCTCCCTTCAATTTGGATCGTAAAACCCCAAAAAGTGCTTGGGCTCAATATATGAATGTGCCTGGAAGTGCAGTAAAAGTTCGAGAGAACAAAGGATGGGAGATGGTAGATGGTAGAGAGCGAACTCCTCATGGATGTTGGTGTTTTTACGAGCATCCCGCTCGGAAATGGAATTTTTATGATCCATTCTCGCATCTCACTTCATCCATCTACACATAAATCGCAAGAGACTTTATCAAATTGTCATTAAAATCGAGAAAACCCTCGGGTATCGGGCATCGAGCATCGGGCATCGGGCGTGTGGCAATAAGAGAAAGGAAGGGAAACAATTGTGATTAGCCAGCGATCGGTTCGGTTCGGTTCGGTTCGGTATCGCATCCTAACGGAGTCATAAAATTGCACCTTGGTCCGGTGGCAGCTGATGCGGGTCCCTCCCCTCCCCTCCCCTTCCCTTCCCACCATTCGCATTCGCATTCGCACTCATATCCATATTCGAATTTCCCATTAGCATTGTCATTGTGCAGTCATCGGGACATGTGCGAAAAGGAATATAGTAGGAATCGGAATCGGAATCGGGATCGGAAATTAGCGTATTCAGTGGGGAAATTAGCCAGAGCCTGATTATGCTGGTTGTTGCTGGTTGCAAATGAAATATCCTAAATTATGTGGCATTCGCATCAACCTGCCTGCCCGCCTCTGCCTGCCTGCCTCTGCCTGCCTGCCTGCCTGGCTGCCTCTGGGCCCTGGGACTATGGGGGTACCATCACACACAAATATACACACTATATAGAAAATGAGTGTTTCTCTGCCCTCATTCCCTCATTCTTCTCTGTCTGTATTGCTGTTTGGGTATCCTTTTCTGCTGTCCTGTGCCACCTGTCTCTTCATTAGTTTGCTCTCCTTCGGAGCCCTCGATAAGCAATCAATAGAGGGAAACGCGAAGAGAGCCACAGCCAGAGCCAGTGTCTGCTCCTGTTCCTGTTCCTGTCTACAGGTGCAAATGGATGGCTGGGCTTGCTCCAATTTGTAGCCAGCCAGTCGCTGCCTCTGGGCCGTTTACATAATTCCAATTGCCTTTGCATATTGATTAGGCCTAATCCTGCTGCTTGGCCACTTGTCCACTTTTCGTAGGTAGATGCAGGTCCATCGATAGCTCCATTTTCATCTCCAGCTGCTGGCTGGAACGATCTTTAGAGGGAAACTAAAAGGCTTGGATCGCACTTGCCAGTCAGATCCCATATCTAAACTATTTTAAAATGGAATACGAATAAAGAGTTGAAATGTTTTGTTACTGATCTGTTGGCAATTCCGATAGATCTGGAATTCTATAGGTATAATTTCTCCATTATTTCTGGTTTCGTGAAACATTCCAAAAAATGCTAGAAACAAATGCGCTCCTATCCCGATTCCGATTCCGATTCCGATCAGTTCCCATCGGGCTATGGCGAAGAGCGGTTCCATCATATGCTCATTAGAGATCTTTCTTTCCTTCTCTCTCTGTCTCTCTCTGTCTCACTCTGGCTCTCAGACTGTCTCTGGCTATCTCTGTGGTTCTGGTTCTAGTTCTGGTCCTGGTCCTCTATACCTGCCTGGAGTGCTAATCCTGAGGCAGGATTCCTTCGCTGTATCCTGTGTCGAATGCGAACCAGTTTTCCGCTTCGCTGCAACTGACGCATAAATTGCGGCATATCCCGTTCCTGCCTCGTCCAAAACAGGACATGCCGCACACTCTCTCCAAGTATCTAAGTATCCCTCCCTCTCTCAGAGTTTTTCTTTGCAGGCAACCAATTTCCAGTTGGTTTTCCACTGCCAACATTTGCTCGGGCCAAGTGGCCAAGGGAATGGCTATTCAAATTGTTTGCCCTGGCAATATGGCACGGTGATTTTTCATTTCTTGGGCAGCAGAATCGGAATGGGAATGGGAATGGGAGTGGAAATGGAACTGGAGATGGGGATTGGGATTGGGATACGACAGGATCATAGATCAGTTTTATGGCGCTCTTTGGCAGCCGCTCCTCCAGCACCTGTTCCCCAATGCAGGTGCCATCGCCTTTTCCTTGGCATTTTCCTCACATTTACATAAGTGGCGCGTGGCCCCAGAGGCAACCTGCTGCTGCTGCTGCTGTCCTTAGATCCTCGTCGTAAAGGCGATAGCCCCGGGATCCTGCCGCATGACAATGCTAAGTGGAGATCCCCTTGCTTGGCATCTCCCTATCTCTGTGTCCGTCTTTCGTCATCTCATCGACCCTCATCAAATGCGTCGATTTTTATGTTTCCTTTCGAATTTTTCACGCTGCATTTTCCGGTGCTGCTCCTGCTGCTGCTGCTGCTGCTGTTCGGTTCGTTTTCCTTCTGCTGACCAGCGGGCAACCGTTGGGCAAGGGTTGTAAATGACCGCCTGCTAGGGCGAGTCGATTTTCCCTTACCGTTTTCCATTCCTTTCCTTTCCTTTCGGGCAAGTTCAATATTTTCCCAAGACGCAAACGGCACGCGCTTTTCCTGGCCAGTGGCTGGTCAGCCATTGTTCCAGCCCAACCCTTTGACAACTGTGTTGTGACAGTGGACAGCAAACAACGGACCACGGTCCACGGTCCAAGGACAATGGACAATAACCAGAGGACAGCCCACAACGGGCAGCAGCTTTATGCTAATGCCTGGACCTTGATTCCAGCCAACAGTTGAAGCATCAATCATGATGCAAGCCGCCATATGACAGCCAGGGAAACCGAATATGGGCGATTAATTGGACAGTGGATGCTAATGGATAATGTATAAGAAAGAACAGAACTAATCCACCTACCGTTTTGAGCCAGATCCTTTAGATTCTCGCAGCTTTACTTACCTTTGGGTTTGTTTTTGCAGCATTCATTCAGAATTCATTGTATTTTTTTATTTTATTTTTAACTTTATCCATTTAATGTTCATTCTTAATTATTAATGTTCTCTAAATTCGTTTTAGCCAACAAAATTCATTTTTTGAAGACTTTTATTCAGGAAAAATACTGATATTTGATGAGGAAAAGGATTTTTTTTTTTATTTATTTATTTTTGTATTTTAATATAATATTTTTTAATCCATTTAATGTTCATTATTAATTATTAATGCTCTCTAATTTCGTTTTAGCCAACAAAATTCATTTTTAAAGACTTTTATTCGGGAAGAATACTGATATTTGATGAGGAAAAGACTTGGCCTTGGATTGATATTCGTTTTCAATTAGCGTATCACAGAGGCAGCATTCTCGGGATCTGCCTCTTAATTCGTATATTTTAGAATATACAAACACATTCGCACACGAATCCAAGGGAATATCTCATAAGTAAGTATGAGCAAGTCCCTGTAGGTAGAGTTGAAGGAACCACCAATATGTTGTTGAACCACCATCGTTCTGGTCGTCCCAGGTGACGATGCCCCATGTGCCAGGGCACGGGCAGGGGCACGGGCACCAGTCCACCATCCACAATACCAGTTCCAGTTCCAGTGGCGACTGATCTATCAAGAGCGTTTGACAACTGCTTCGAGGGTTGAGATTCCCGTGCATGTCCTGTTCCCGAATCACTCAGTTTTGTGCCCAAAAAAAAAAAAGCAAAAAGATTGTGTTTTTATCGTGCCAGTTTCGGTCGTATTCGTTTTCGTATTCGTATTCGTATCCTTTCATTTGCATTTAACCCTTTTCCATTGATGGCCGCCGCGGGGTTTCCACTCGGTCGTCACCAGCCAGGGACTCTGCATACTGCTCGGAGATCGTAGCTCTCAACCTCCCTCCCCCTCTCCTCCGTCTTATCCTTATCCTTCTCCTCATCCGATCCGCTCCTTTTTGCTGGCCCCTTACTTGATTTTAATTTGATTTTTTCCTCTTCGGCTTCTAATATTTCGCTTGACATTTTCGTAGTTTTATTAAGAAAATCGTTTTCGTGTTCGTTTTCGTTTTTTTTCCGTTTTGAGTCCTGTTTTCTTCAATTAAATATGCAAATGTCCCAGATGATGCTGCAGAAATGTCAACAAGAAGCGATTCTCGTGTGATATATTTCCGAGTGGGACACTTGAAGTTGCGCTTAATTAACTAATTGCCAGCACGGCGGAATGGGCTGGGAACTTGCTTCGGTTTTTTTTTCACTTTCTTTGGGAAATGGGATGGAAGCTGCGACTGGATCTGGGACATCCTTGCAGCTGGAAGTCGCAAAAGTCACATGTAATTCTTGCTCGATTAATTTTTAGAGCCAAATCTAAACTGTGGTATTCCTCAAGGGGATTTCCTTCGACTAGAAAATGCTTAAAAATAAATTAGAAAAGGGTGGAATGTTTAAGGTAATGTTTAAGAATAGAAAATTGATACCAGACTTGAAGTGGAATACATGTTGCCTGGAGAAAAATCAAGGACTTTCAACAACAAAGGAACAAAGGATTTTCAACAAGTTTTCAAACGTTTTAAAACAACATAAAAACAACAGTTGCTAATATTTTTCCAGTACTGACAAATTAAAAACTAATTTATTGTTAGTTTAAGTTTTTCGAAAATGATTATTTTGTTATATTTTGATGCGTTACTGTGTGGACTTTCAAGTAAAATTATAGAACTCGAAAAAACTCATTTTCACTGAACAAAATTTTGAAAAATACGAATAACATATGCCGTGTCTATTATTTTGTCCACCGCTGTATGTGCTTGTTTCGGTAAGACGCGTCATGCGGCAGCGCTCCTCGGTCGGTTGGGCTTGTGCCACGTGATGGACCGACTTCTAGGGTAATTCTCTGACGTTCTTATGCCTCTCTGGAAAGCCCAGTAACCAGCTGTTGTCAATGGACATTTCAGCATTCGAGATCAATATTATGAAATCCATGGCGGAAAACAGGAGTCGGAGTTTCCCTGAAAAACTATACGAATAATTTTGAATGAAGACGACAGCAAAGATCATATTGCAGCTTAATATTAGATAGATTGGTAATAAGATTCGAGTATCTATGATATCAAAACATAATTATTGATTAGCCTGTAAGATTAAAGCATTTTAAAGACTTGAATATAGGTAATACCATTATAATGTGTCCCCAATGACTTGGAGAATCGGAACTGCGGCACTTTATAGGGATGGAGCTGTACAATTACCCAAATATTGTACCACGAAGAGGCCTTGCACACATCCAATCCAGAGCATTGTTCTTGTAATTTCACAAGAAATGGGAACAAAATCTAAGCATGAAATTGAAAGTTTCCAAGCCACTGAGCCGATTTCTCCGATTCAATCAGAGAACAAAGTGCGGCAGGAAAGGAAATACTCGCAAGGAGGAAGCCAGGAAATTCAGGGAATGTAAGAGAAGAGGAAAAAAACGTAAACTAAATAATTATAAGGCCTGCCAGCCAGCCAGTCAGCCAACGAAAACAACAACAACAACAGCACAACACAGAAATCACTATAATAAGGAAACGGACAAATCCTTGACACCCATGGCAAAAGGACACCCCATACACCCATACGCCTGGCCGTGGCGTGGCGTGAGTCCTTGGGTCCGAAGGAAAACGAAACGAAATCGAAATCCCAAAAAATGTAATGTAATTGCAGTTGCAACAACAGAAGAATAAGAATAAAAAAGAAAAATTAGAAAAAAGAAAACTAGACCAAGACCTTGGTGTTTTTCTTTTTCTTTTTTTTGAGCTGAGGGGTGAGCATGCCCCTACCCCCTGCCCCGATGTGGCTGTGGCACAGCTACCCCTTGCCTTTCGGAATGCCCCTTGGGAAAGTCTTTCGCCGGCAGAGTGAGAGAGAGCTCTGGCGCTGCTTTCTTTGCTTGATTAGATTTGATTTGTGTATTTGTGGCATTTCGCTTTCGCCATTCCCAGTCCCAGTCCCAGTCCCTCTCCCATTCCCTCTGCCATTCCTTGCCCGTTTCCGGATCCCATTCCAGATCTTAGTCCCTTTTCAGTTCTGGCTTCTGCGAGCTACATTTAATTTCTAAATTATCGACACGACCATGGCAATGGGCGTGGATTGGTATCAGAATTGGCATCGAGATCGGTTCCAGGTTCCAGGATCCGGGATCCGTGATTCGTGATCCGTGTGCGAATTGGGCGGGTTGAAGCGCGGCCCCCCCTTTGCGTGTTGCTGTTTTTGTTTTGATTAATCAAATTATATAGAGCTTGGCAGGAATAGGAGCAGGAGCAGCCAGAGCCACAGCAACAGCATCGGAATCAGGAGCAGCAGCACTCCACTTTCTCCCAGAAAAAAAAAGAACATTGTTCTCTGGAAGCATCTGCTAATGAGGCAATTTAAATGCTAATACTTTGCCCAACAAAATATCAAATTATAATCCAAATCTCAGCGCCCCGTGTGCGCCCTCTGCCCCTGCCACAGGCGCTGCCAGAGGGGTTGGCTTTATAATTATGGAATATGAATATGAATTTAAATATTAATTTGAATTGTGAATTAGCCGGGAATTGGCTTTCGGCTTTCGGCTTTCGGCTTTCGGCTTTGCTTTTATGATTCAAATCGAAGCGCTAATACGATTCGCGAAATGAGCGACGCTCGGCCGAAGGATGATCGGCAAATTGCAGGGACATTTGCCGCATCATCTCTTCTCTGGCGATCGCATCTCTCGTCCCTCCTCGTCTCGTGCCGCTCTCTCTCTTCCAAAGTCCGTTAAGTTTGGTGTTTTATTTTGTATTTTTTTGTGTGTTTTGGGTGGATTGTTTGCTGAACGCACAGACCTAAGCAAACAAAAGCTGTGGCACCACCATATACCGTTACAGCAGCAGCAGCAGCACCACCACTAAGCTGCCTGGACCTGCTGGCCGCAGGATGACCGCATTGTGAGCGCGTGCTTGGGGTCAAAGAGAGGACATCCGCATCAGCATCTGCAGCTGACTTTCCCGAAGCGCAAACAATGAAACAGAACTCACTGTTTACCATTCACCATTCACCTTTTAGCATTTTCCATTTTCCCTTTGCCTCTGTCTGTTTTTTAATAAATTAAACAAATAGAGGAAAGCGCGCTTTCATATTTTGTCGTCTGTTTGCTTTTCAATAATTTCCAAAACGCGCGTGCACGCTCCCCGAGCCAGAGATGACAAACGATGTCGCTAAGCCGCGACAATATCAGGCTATTAGGGTAATAATTTGTGGGATTAGGAGCGGGCAGTTGGACCCGGACTTGGACTTGGACGTGGACTCGGACTCGCACCCAGAGCTACCCCCAGAGCACTCAGAATACCAGCGGAAGTTGAGTAGAGGTGGAGTGCATTCAGAGCCATCGCAAGTTGCATTGCCTTTGCGGTCGGCCCAGCGGGTGCTATGGGTCCCCTGGCCCCTTGGTGCGAACTACTTGCTTCTGCGGTTTCGGGAAATTATTTCGAATTATGACATATTAAGATTTATATTTCAGCGCGAGGAGGGAGGGAAAGCGAAGGGCAGGGCAGGGAAGGAGAGTGAGAGCGAGAGCTTGCCAAAATGTGAGCGCGCACAGGAGGCGGCCGCAAGACGCAACGCGACGGCTCCTTGGGTTCCGCTCCTGCTCGGGTTTCATCCTTCTTCCTTCACAATGGGCGCTCGCTGGCTCTCCCGACTTACAGCTGTTCCTTGGAGGGACCTCGACCTCGACATCGGCATCGACCTCGACTCGTGTATCATCCAGCGAGGCCGAGGCCGAGGCCATTATTATTTCATATTTTGATTTATTGTTTTGCTTATTGTTTTGCAATACATTCACAGCAGATTTTTTGGCAAATGCCGTTGCCATTGCCATTGCCGTTGCCTTGTCCTCATCCTTTTGTTCCTGTGTTGGCTCCGGCTTTGCGGTCTGCCTCCAGTTTTGCGATTTTCGCCCAGCAATTTATGTAAATTTTTCCCAACTGAAATTTCGTTTTATTTCTCTCGCGCAGCCAGGGGCATGATGTGCTTCTGGAGACGTTTGAAACGGAATTCTCAACGGATCCTTTGGAGAAGGAGAACTCCCTCTGGGTATGCTGTCCTCCTAGAAAAAGAGTCTCTCAGCTTGCACTACACATAGAAATTTTCATAATTGTAACTAGGAGTTGAGGATGGGGTTATCTGGGTTATCTGCTATACAGATCTGTCTGATCTCCAAAAATCAACTGTATTCTATATTTGTGCATCTGAAAGTGTTCAATAGGCTCTTACCATAGCCTTTAGGTACTCTATGGGGTATTTTGTGGGCTCAGGAATAGAGCTCTTGAGTCCAGGAATTACTTACTCATATAAATTGTACAATTTGCACATCTTCTTTACAACTTTTTTAAAGACATATTCCCATATTTCCCCATTTTCTCAAATCAATTTCGAATTTTCTGCCCCAGCAGTACTATACTTTATACTATATTCATGCTAATCCTAAAGCATCAGGAAAACCCTCAGAAGGTGATCAATGAATCTACCAAAACAATTTTTACTGAGTTTTTAGATGATTAAAAGATGGGCAGACATGTAATATATACTTATATTTATATTGCTAGTTATACTAGCAAATATATTTACATATGTATATGTATACCAAAGGTAGAGTTAAGCGACTTAAATGTGACAAAGGAACTTCCTTAAATACCAATAAGTCGAAAATAAATGCAAACTTAAAAATTTAGCAATTATAATTAAAACGAAAAAATAAATATAGCATATATAATTAAAAAGAAAAAATAAAAGTAGCATTTATAATTAAAAAGAAAAAGATGAACGTGAAGAAAAAGTGAAAATGTGCCTCTAATACAATTGACACCGAGAGTCTTGAAATTAGATTCGACGACTGCTCAGCTTCCTTTGGAGGCATTTTATTCTCCCCTTTACTGTACTTTGGCACGCCTAAATGTCGTGAGAATGACAGGTGACGCGTGGCGAGTGCAGGGGTATACGGAAATGAAAGGAAAACCTTGGGAATAATATTATGGAAAAACTGTGGTCTAATGCCGGATTCGAACCTCAGTAATGTAATGCACAATCCTATTTCGATGCTAGCCAGCACCTCAGCGAGCTATGCCACGCCGACCTCGTTTTAAATTAGCACACAGCTCGCACTAGTTTCGAGGGAACCGGAATGGCCCAGGTTCGATTGCCACTGGGGATGGACAGAAAATGTGTAGTTTCTTTTATCTTTTTATTTAAATTGTTTCTCGTTTTCTTTTTCATGAAATAAGTTTTCATTTTCCTTTAATAAAGTAATACTAATTTTTAGTAATAATAATAATATATAGATCCCATCTATAGAGATGGGAGCGATCGGCCGAAAAATCACACTACCGCCATCTGGTAGTCGCTTTCATGTCGTATGTAGATTAACATGTACATATAATGTAATGTTACATGTAAAAATAGAACAAATATGTACAAATATTTTTTGATGTAAGGAAATCTAAAACGATTCAGTGGTGCCTCCACTCGGACACCAGGCGAAACTTTCGTTGTGGAACTCATTGGCATATTATCGCTAGGCGGCGCCTGTGCCGATTATTATGTAGAGTAGAGATGGACATGGGCCGTGATTTCTTTCGTGTCACAAAAAACATTTTTGAAAAACCTTTTTGACTATTCTAGATACAAACCAGCAGTGAGGTGCCATTACGATGTTCCAATAGTGAATCACAGAAACAAGGAGGTCTCAAACTAATTGAGAATGCATCCTGATGCGAAAGAATGCATCCCGTTTTCCAGCAATTCCTGATCCAATGCAGCATGGATGACAAGTAGCTTCTGATCCCCAGTTGATAAATCTACTCAAATCACACAATCTATGAGTGTGACGCAGACCCAAAGAAAGAGCAATCGATTATTTTTCATATCATCCATTTTATTTCATCTAACTTTCATATATTCGTAAGTATGTATTGTATGTTGTGGATTTGCTTTGTTTTCTTCAATAATTACACAATTTTGAGTTTACTTATGAGTGTTTTTCTTCTGGCTTCTCAAAAAGCCCAGTAAAATGTTTGAATTACGAGTATGCAAAGGGGAAAAGAAGGGTTCTCAAGCTGGAGTTGGCGCGGCTGGAGCTCAACGTTTGATTGTTGCATGGTTCGGCCCTCAGATCGAACAGGACTCGTATGTACAGAATGTCCCAGGATACTCGCTGATCATAGATATTTATGCATACACCTAAAGACTAAAGAACACATAGATCTCTCTCGCAGAAAGATATCTGAGTGGACATAATCTCTGATACAAACGATACGAAGAATATAGAGCAGGGCTTAAGGCTTAGCTGGGTTTTCTTTGGGGATTCGCATCCCCCATTCAAAGTGGGATCTTGCTTGGGGGCACTCAAGTATGTACAATTTTTACAGGAAGGATGCGAGACAAAAAAAAAGGATATTAAAACTTAATTTTCGAGGAAAAAAAAATGATCTTAAACGATAAAAAGCCTTGTTCAGAATCGATAACTAAATTAAATCACATTCAGCGTATTTTAGAAATTTTTGCAAATCGCAGCTTCAGGCGTGCCTCCGCTCCGAATGGGTTCGGGTTCGGGTTCTTCTCCAATAATTTAATACTTAAATATTTACACTCTCGAAAAAAAAGGACAAACAAACTCCATTGAATATGGTACTATAGTATCTATATATATATATATATATATGTATATGTATGTATATACGATCGTACGATTTACGCGAATTTATGCATGGGTGCTTCTTAGGTCTATGAAAAAAAATGTTTTGTTCCGTTTTGAATTAGGTTTACGTTTATGAATAATGTCATTAGATTATGCTTAGAAAAGGGTTCATTGCCACGCCCGGAGGCATCTCTCCGGGGCGTTCCCATTGCGCTTCGTTGCACGTTGCACGTTGCTTCAGAATTAGAACAACACATCGATGTACATGTTTCATCTGGAGGAGCCGCCCGCGGCCTGCTCCTGCTTGACCTTGAGCAGGAGCTGCTCGTGCATGTGCACCGCGTCGTCGTGGTCGTCACAGATGTCGATCTCGCCATCGCCATCGGCGTCGGCGTCTCCGTCCGCGTCGCCAGCGACCTCCATGTCGCCCTCGATCTCCGGGTCGCAATCCTTGTCCATCTCCTCGTCCTCGTCCGGATCCTCCTCTGACTCGGCGACGGTCACGGCCGCGGCCGCGGACGCAGCGGCTGCGGCGGCCGCGTTCCGGGCATTGGCAGCGGCCGCCACAGCAGCGGCGGCGGCAGCAGCCGCTACGGCTGCCTCGGCATAGCCGGCGGGGCCGTGGTGGTGCATGTGCATGGCGTGCTGCACCGCCTGCTGCTGCTGGCGCTCCCGCTCCCGTTCGCGCTCCCTCTCCCGCTCCCGCTCCCGCTCGGCCAGCTGCTGCTGCTGCTGCTGGTGGTGCTGCTGCTGTTGCTGCTGCAGCTGCTGGAGGTGGTGCAGGTGCTGCTGCTGGTTGTACGGGTGGTGCTGGTGCTGGCCCCCGCTGCTCGCTCCCGACGCTCCGGCGGGCTGCGCGTGGTGCGGCTGGGAGTGGGAGTGGGCGTGGGCGTGGTGGTGCTGCTGGGCCATGCCCGCGTGCATGGCGGCGGCAGCAGCGGCTGCGGCGGCTGCCTCCCCGCCATGATGGTGGTGGTGGTGATGGTGATGGGCGGCAGCGGCGGCGGCGGCCGCCGCGTTGGCAGCCGCGATGTGGGCCTGAGCCTGGGCGTGGGCGTGGGCATGGTGCTTGTTCGGCTTGCCCGTGGCGGGCGGCGGGGCGTCGAAGAGGAGCCGCGAGATGGAGAAACTGGAGATGGGGGAGTTGTGGGTGCTGCCGGCCGAGTAGCTGGTGTTGGTATCGTCCGAGGTGGGCGTCTCCCGGTCGCTCTCGTCGCTCTTCAGCAGCTCGGCGGCCTCCAGCGACTTCTTGTGCATCCCCAGCAGCCAGGGGGCCACCGACTCGTCCTCCTTCGCCGACTTGATAATTGTCTCCGGCAGCGGCAGCGAGTGGCGCACCATCGCCCCATACAGGCCGTACTCGGCCATCTTCGTGCTGTGGCCCCAGCACTTTTCCGTTTTGCGCCACTTGGCCCGGCGGTTCTGGTACCACACCTGCAACCGAACAGAAGGGGAGAAGCATGGATCAGTGGTTGGAGGTTACTCTTCGGGTCAAAGGCTAACGACTAAAGACTGCAGACTGCAGACTGCAGACTGTGTGGCCTGTGGGCTGCAGCGGGAATGGATAATGCAACTCAATATGCAATTAAAAATGCACGCATCCCGCCTCTGTCTGGTCTGGGGAGCTGGACGCACAAGTGGGTCAAAGGGATGGCTTACGGGGGGCCAAGAGCGAAAAAATTAGTGCGTGTGTGTGTGTGCGTCTCTTTCTCTCCCTCTGATTGCCCGCAGTTCAATAATTACGTGCAACTGGCCCGAAATATAAATCCAGGGGTGCCGTGTACATTTGTACATACTTTAATTAAGCCCCCAAACAATGATGGAATTTCAACATTTTTGTGGAGTTTCGATTTCCAATATCGAATGAAAATCGTTAAGAAATAAATGCAGGGTACTCTAGTATCAAAGTAATCTTCGGAAAGACCTTCTACTACATCCTGACCGCCAGTGAGGATTCTGTAAAGCTACTTTATTTGATTAGCCCAGAAAAAATATGCAAATACTGCCAATACTCTCTCCTCAAACAATATCCTGCCACTCACCTTTCTAGCTAAAGGAAAATTGATTCCAAACTGTTCTGCCTTGGCCTATTTTCCCATCAGATTATCTGACACACTAGACCACTGGCTATGGCTATTCCTCGGGATTATCCCTTCCACTGTGGGTCCGCCCCGTGTACAGTCTGCACAAAAAGTGCTAGCAAAGGAGAGAAAGAGCGCGCGAATCGCGACAGGGTCAGGACAAGGACAAAAGGCGTACCGATTAGGGCGGCGGCACACGACACGACCAGCAAAGCGACCAAAAACTAATTAAATTAACGGGAGAACGAAAACTGGGTGGAGTTGGCATGTCTGCTGAGGATGGGAAGGGGAATGGGGTGGGGTCGGGGCAGACAGCACTTGTCACGCATCCGTCTTGCCCCTGCGCTTCCGATTTCTCGAGTACTTATTAGTGGCACAAGACAGGCAGAAATGTTGCCAGCCGCGGCCCATGGTCCGTGTGCGGCAACATTAAACGGTCAATTTTCAATTTCACAGACAACTTGCACGGAAAGTGGGCTGTTGTCCTTGTCTCCTTGTTTCCTTGTCCGCCCATCCTTCCATCCTCCCGGGGGACAACTTAATCTGCTGTTGTGAAAAGTTCAACTTCATTTTCGGGCTCGGCTTTTCCCAGGGTTGCTGCTGCTGCTGCTGCTGCAACATGTGCCGCAATTCTCCAGGGACCATCAAATTGTGGAAATCACTTTAAATTTGTGCGCCACGCGGCCTCGTCCTCGTCCCCGCCCCCGCCACCGTCTCCTCGCACCACTTGGTGTGATGTCAACATTTGCATTTACAGTTGTTTGCCTTGTTTATTGTTGCACTTGCAACAACAGCAACATCAACAGCAACAGCAACAGCAACAAAAAGCAAAGCAAAAACATGGCAAATTAAATCTGCTTGAGTTGACAACACTTAACACCCGCCACTTCCCCAGGGTGTGGGTGCGGGTGCTGGTGCGGGTGCGGGCGCACTGCGAGAGCTTTCTGTGGAAGAGGGAGACAGCGAGAGCAAGTGCTATCTATTCGAGAGAGCGCGTGCGAGTGCGAGAGAGCGAGAGCGAGCGAGTCAGCGAGAGTGGGGAGGGCAGGGTAACGGTAGACTCAATCAGTGTTGCTAATGCGTTGATAAATGACTTTTTAAAATGCGCCTAGTTCTGAGAGTTTGCGACTATATACCCTGGCAAGGGGTATCACTACTTATGCTGATGATTTCGAGGCAAATGAATTGGAAGAAAGGATCTGTCAGGGTATACTCGTAGTTAGGTGTACGGTATATTGTAGTTATGATTCCACGGGGGATAGACGAAAAATGCTTAAAACCTGCTCTCTTGTCGCCCTCCTTGGCAGCGACTGAGAGTGGTAGTGGGAGTGGGAGTGGGAAAAATGCGAATAGCAATTTGTTAAATGCTTTTGTTTCCAGCCATAACCTCTTTTGTTTAAATGTTAATTACATAATTATGCATAATCATTTTTAATTCCATTTTTTTGTATCCACCTTCTTTGTGTTTGCGCGTTAATATTAACAGCTCATTAAAAGCGCAGGAGAAAAACGAGACACAGCGAGAGAGAGAGAGAGCTAGCCCCAAAGTGTATAATTAATGCAGCCAAAGAATTATGCAAAAACAAAACAGCAACACAAAAAATAAAAACTATGGTGCCAGCAATTTTGTACATGCCAGGAGTGCCGTCTGTTCATAAAACAGAACAGGCATGTGCGAGTACGAGTACGAGTACGAGTAATATCCATGAAGAAAACATTTCTGAAAAGGGACTTTTGAAGAGGGAATTTTAAGGGAGAGGCGACGGCCAACTAGTCGGAATATTGCTAATGGTGCTACTATATCTAAATGATACATTTACATCACTAATTATATACGTAATCATGTGTGTTTCGAGTGCAAAATGGAGCCTTCTCCTTTGTTCTCTCTTAATGTTTCCTTTGAATTTAGATGCTGAAAAATTATCCCACCAATGTATTCCGCCAGCACTTGATGTAATAGATGCTGATCATTTGTAAGGATAATTTCCAATAAGGGACTCAAGGATAACCGCAATCGATTGCAACGAGCTGTTTGAAGCCATTCAAATGGGTGCTCCTGTGCCTCGTGAGGTATGATTCCTTATGAGGCACGATATGCATCTCATGGCGAGGCCCAGAACTTAAGCCTTTGGGAGGGTCTCAATGGTTCTCGAGGGTCTAGCCGTATTATGCAACTCTCTCAAGTGCAAGTGCAGCGATTTCCTTTTGGCAGTTTCCTTTGTACTCCTGCAGAATGTGGCCGTTTCTGTGCAACTTATTGGCAAATTGGAACAATCGGAACATGCGGTGGAGTGCAATTGGAATTGTGCATTTAATGCATTTGCGAAAAACAAAAATTCACTTTTCATTGTCTTAATTCGATTGTTTTATATGCACAAAGAGCCTTCGAGCACCCCAAGTAGCAGGTTGTCCTTTGGCTCAGTCCTGAAATGGACAGACAGGCGAATGCCTTTTTTTGCAGTTCGCTTTGGTTCGCTTTTCTTCCGCCTTTCGTTATTCTCCCAGTGTTTTGCGAGAGTGAGATTTGCAGTAAAAGGACATTATGTGATAGGGTATGGTTGGCATATGCAGGAATATGCAGAATATGCTTGTGCACTATATCGACATGTCTGCCGATCCAGAATATATGGAATGTCTGTTCCTCATCTGCTCAGAACCATCATAGCCTCTGCCACACGGGACACGAATAGGACACCATCTGCGCACAAAGGAGAGGGCAAAGCCAATTGCACAATTCGCAAAGAAAAAAAAAACAATGCAACAAAGTTGGAGCTGCTAGCTTTGTCCTTGTCGCACACGCCAAACTTTCGCACAGGCGACAAATTGGTCAGCCTCGATACCATGTCACGCATCAAATATACGAAAAATATTCCATGGACTCTCCTTGGACATTGCATAGTTCCGCTTGGAAGCCAATTTGAGCCAGTGATTGGCTGGGCCCACTCGAAGCGTTTCGCTAGCGACGTCTTTGTCGCCTGGTCGTTGACTTTTGACAGTGGCAACTTTTTGTTGAGAGCAGCGAACCGCTTTGCAAGCACCCGAAAAGAGAGAGAGAGAGAGAAGAAGAGAGCAAGCTTTGGTGTTCGGTCTGTGTGCGAGAGCAGGAGAGCCGAAAACATGTTTCGCCAGCCATGTTTCTTTCTCTTTTTCTTCTTTGTGGCTGGGCTGGTAAAGAAGCGGAGCAGAACAGTGTGGCAGGGGCCCAGAAGGGGGAGAGAATGCACAGCACACACACACACACAATGCACGACGAAACGCACACAAAATGGAATGCAATTAAAAACGGCAGGCAAAAAAACACACGCAGAAAACAATCAGCGGGTGGAGAGCAGAAGGAGAAGAAGGAGGAGGAGGAGGAGGAGGCAGTGCCAGAGAGGGAACGAGAGAAAACTTTTAATGGTGGCTTCGATTTGTACGAGTCCGTTGTTCTTGTCTCAACAAATTTGCATGGCTGCCGACGACAGGCAGAGCCACAGCCACAGCCACAGCCTCAGTCCTACTACCTCCTCCTCCGCCTCCCTCGAGCATCATCTTTGTCCTCGGCCTCTTATCGTGCTGCTAATGATTGCCTCGCCTCGGCACCAAGAGAGACCCCAGACCGCCCCCCCGCCGACGACACTGCCTCTGCTCACCCATTGCTCTCACCGATTCACGAGCGGCTTTTATCAAGCTGTGAGCCGACTGCGCTGCTGCGCCATATTTGCACTTAATTGAAGTGTGTGTGTGTTGGAAAGAGAGAGAGAATGATAGAGTGTGTGTGTGTGTGTGAGTGGGATGCAAGAGTGAGTGAGAGGAGAGTGAGAGTGAGTGCTTTTGAATTATTTTGTGCGTTTTACTGCTTCTGCTTCCACTTCTTCTTTTACTTTTCACTTTTCAGCCAATTGTGTTTGTTAATTTGATTTCTGCACATTAACACACACGCACACACACACACGAGATGCACTCACATACACATGCCCAGGCATACCCCTGTGTAAGCGCCATCTTGCGGCTTCTCAAGTGCATATTGAAATAGCGGGAGTTATGCTATGCAAAAACTGAAGGGGGAGGGAGATCAAAATGGTAGACGAGCGAAGGGGAAATCCTCTATTAATTGGAATTGAAGATTAATCGTATTATAGGAAAGATTAATCGCATTGCCATGTCGAGAGAGAGGCACGATCAAAGATTTGCGAATCTCGTTTCAACGATTATGTTTTTCCATTTGAAAAAATGCATATATTTTCCTATCACTGTTTTCGCTTCTATTTCTGTTATTACGATTACCTTGGCTGCTGCTTCTCTTCAATTAAATTACAGTCGAACTTCTCTATAACGAATCTTCTCTATAACGGATGAGAACTGGAGTTACGGGTGTGGAAAAAATGCGTAATAGAGAAATATCCGCTATAAGGAAAACCAAAATTCGTTATAAGGAGAACGTACTGAAAATTAAAATAAATTCGGAAATAATTTCGTTATATAAAAAACTTCGCTATGGGGAAGTTCGTTATAGGGAAGTTCGACTGTATTCGCATTACTCGATCATCATAATGATTTTCTTTTAGATTTTTACTCCGAATATTTCGTCAACTATCATTGCAAGTGATTTTTCTTTGCCCCAAGCTGAATGGCTAAATTTTCCACATTCAGAGAGAGCATTTTCCATCGATCAGATCGAGCTTAAGCAACTTTCTCCTACTTAATCGATTGGATCGAGGAATGAGACCCTGTTGCAGGTGCTTTCGCCTAAAAGATGCAAAGTTCCTGCGAAAATCTATTTCTGCTTTTTTGTTTCTCAACCAAAATGAGATCCTGACTCTCTGAGAATGAAGGTTTTTGTCACTTCCTTGTTGAGGGTTTATGGGTTATTGGAATGCAAGGCTCTTCCTGCTTGTATTTAGTCCTTGCTGCTGTTGCTCTTTGACTTTTGATCGCTTTTGTTTTAGCTGCTGCCGTTGCTGCCCGGCCACCGTCCGGTGCCGCCTTCCAATTTGCAATTTTTATGCAATTTTCATGCAATTGTTATGCTCGCGTCTCGTCTCGTGCTCTTCGCATTTTCTGGAGTGTCGGCGAGTGCCGCTTGCCACGTTTTCTTACTTCATTCCCCATTTGTGTGTTTTCGTTTGTGTTGCTGCTTCTGTTTCTGTTGCAATTGCAATTGTGTGCACTCGTAATTATGTAATCAGCGGAGGCCTCATTATGGCGGCCCCCCGAGTGTGGCAACACTTGCCAAGTGGCAGGTCCCATTCTCACACTCACACTCGCACTCACACTCGCCCCCACCCAGGCCACAAATCGAAGCCTTCGATGAATCTTTATGGCGATGGCGATGGCGCACCCATAAAAGTTGCCCCGTCAAACGGCTGTAAATCCTCGCCAGCCACCAACAGGCCAGGCCAGGACAGGCCAGGCCAGGCCGTTAAAGTCAAAGGATCCACAATCAGACGACGGATTGCAGCTGCAAGGCTACGTGACTTCAGGGGAAGCACCTCCCCCCGCACAACCCCCCGCTCGATTGGGGGTCTAGAGCTCCAAAGCAGGAGCATATCCTCTGGGATGGCGACTCTTACCTGTATGCGGTCCTCGGCCAGGCCCGTCTTCATGGAGAGCAGTTCGCGGGCACTCACATCCGGATAGTGGGCCTCCTTGAAGGCCTTCTCCAGCTCCTCCAGCTGGCTGCTGGTGAAGATGGTCCGGCCGTGTCGGCGTTTGTTCTTCTTTTTGCCGCCGGGCCCGGTGCCGCCGGGTCCCACCAGGACATCGCCGCCATGGCCGGCCAGGAGACTGTTGGGATTGCCGCCAGCTCCGCCGGCCGCACCCAGGAAGGCGGCTGCCTCGGCATGGTGGGCGGCATGGGCATGCAGGTGGGGGTGGCCATGGTGGGCGGCATGGGCGTGGTGGGCGTGGTGAGCAGCAGCCGCAGCGGCGGCATGATGATGGGCCGCAGCGGCAGCGGCTGCCGCATGCTGATGGGCCGCCAGGGCGGCATGATGATGGGCAGTGCCACCGCCGCCGCCGTTGCCGCCGCCACCGGCGGGCGAGGAGCGACTGGCGGAGGCTGCCACGGCCGCCGAGGCAGAGGCGCTGGCCAGGGCCGACCCAGAGGCGCCTGCTCCGGCGGAATTGCCGCGGGCGGCCTCGCCAGCGGGTCCATTGCTGCTGGGCGGCGAGCCGAGGTGTCCGTTGCTGCTGCCGTTGGCGGGGGCGGCGCCCGAGCCTGCACTGCCGCCGCCCTTGCTGGGCGACTGCTCATCTCCGCTGGCGTTGGCCAGGCTGCTGGCGTACTCCTGACCACGTGCGGCAGCTTGTTCTGCAAAGAGAGAGAGAGAGAGGGAAGAGGGGAGGGATTAGTTGAGTGGCATTCCAGGCGCTTGCTCTACACATGTCGTTGTCGATGTCGTTGTCAATGTTGAGGCATGTCTCCGTGTCCCTGCCGCAGAAACACCATTGCCATTTCCCTTTGAGCGGAGGACAATGGAAATGCCGCAGACCCAGGACCCAGCACCCAGGACCCAAGAGACATTCGAGCCTTCGAATCCTCCGGCACTCCTGCACTCCCGATTCTCGACTGCCCGTGATTCCCTGATAACGCCGTGTGGCAGGCGGCAGCAGCTGAAAATTGTTCCATGCCCCGACCCGACCCCTACACTCCCCTCCCCTCCCGACACCCATTCAACATTCGTGCAGATTTTGACAAGTTGCCTGCATTTTTATTCAAATGTCAGCCAGCGAAGGGTTAAGCGCATGTCGTCCTGCTCTCCTCTGCTCTCCTCTCCTCCCGCTGCCTCTCTAGCATTCCCAGAAATGGAATTGGAAATGGAAATGGAAATGGGAAAGAGCAGAGCCACACAGCCAAATATTTTCTTTTTGCCAGGCAGGCAGGAAAGGAAAACGAAAACGAAAAGGAAAAGGAGGAGACGCATTCGGAGACGGCGAGGGACGTACCAGAGAAAGGAGGCATCGTCCTTGTCCTCGTCTTCGGCTTCGGCTTTGTTTTGACAATTAGGGTGTTAGGGTGTTAAGTGGTTTAGCCCTTTTCTACCCCCGTCTCAAATTAAACGGGAATCGGCTTAGGCGTGTCGCAAAGGGCGTTCTATTGTGATCCCCGGCCGCACAATGCCCATGCCCCTGCCCATGCCCCTGCCCCTGCCCCTGCCCCTGCCATGCCCCGATCCATAATGACGATTGTGCGCGTCTCACTTTTCCTTCCATGGCCAAAATCGGTTTCCGGCCACACACTTATCGGGCTGACCAAATTATCTATGATTATCCTTGCAGTTGTTCGGTTAATGGGTTGGGGAACGGGTAGGGGTAGGGGGTAAGGGGATCTGTATCAATTGAGAGAAGAACATACTTCTGATAGATTCGTAAGTAGTTTCCATCTCACACGAATGACAGCAATAATGCTAAAGACATTCAAGACTTTAAGACCTAAAGGACACTCTCTAGTTGTGCAAGTGTTCCCATAAGCGAACGGACACTAGAGATTCCATTGAATCGGGTCAGATCTACAGATCCCAGATCCTTCTGGATCTAGTTACTTCTGGAAGCACTTCTTGGCCAATAATTGAATCAATCCATCGCAAAACTGTTCAACTTTCCACGAAATTAGACAACAAGCAACCGACAGGACCCCTCCTGGAAACCCCCCATATTTGCATACGAGAGAGAGAGAGAGAGAGCATTTCATTCTATATCTATAATTTGGTGGTATTTGTGTCTGTGTGCCTGTGTGTGTGAGGCTGTTATTGCCTGGCCACTTTGGCGGCATAATTAGACACACATCAATTAACAATTAGCCGGGGAGTGTCCGGGGTGGGGTGAGGGGGGGTAGCGACAGCTGACCATCGTCCATTCCCTGGCTGAAATGCTTTAAAAGCATGCTTATAAATAGCAATAATGATGAACAATAAACTGTGTTTTGCTGGTGTATATACTTTCTGTGGCTGCTGCCGAGTGGTTAGCCACTTTGGCCAGCTATCGATGTCGTCTCCGTCTCCGTCTGCCCTCCCCTCGCCCCTCGTCCATCGCCCATCGTCTCCCGTTCATCAACTAATTTGATTTGCGGCATGGAGGAGGTCTCGGTCCGGTCCGATCCGGTCCGGTCCGGCTGGGTCAGTCAATCGGTGCGGTGCCTGGCAGTTGCTTGATTCTCTGTCATGCGATATGTTGTGGCCAGCAGCAGCAGCAGCAGCAGCCTCCGTCTCCGCCTCTGCATTCGGCTTTGCCTTTGCCCTTTTCCATATCCATTTTCATGCATTTTCCCCGCTTGTTTTCCGCCTAAATTAATTTGATATGTATTGTACATATAGTTCTGCTCTGCTCTGCTCCGGGGTTCTCGAGTGAAATGAATACGTGCATTGGCCTGTCCTTTGTGTCCTGCCTTTGTCCTGGCTGCCGGGCCACTTCGGTGCCTTCGGCTCCTTTGTCCTTTGCTTAATTGTTCAATTAAGCAATATTTTGATGGAATGGCTCTTGTTTTGTGCGGCATTCCATGAATTTCATTAACTGCCAATCGAGCACAACAATTTGCCAATTTATCGATGGGCTAATGGTTCTGGTCGGTGGGCCTAGGGGATAGGGGATTCCCCTGAAGTGTTCATGAAGCATTTCGATAATGCTATCGATAAGTATGCTCGATGCCTCTCGATAGGTTCTGTTCTGCTGCTGGAGCTGCTCGAGAGTATCCTGATAAAGGGCAACCATCCAAGTAGCAGGACCACTCCACTACCCATCCTTCAGCTCTATTCCGATTCCCATTCCCAATCCTCCATTCCCATTCCTCCATTCCCATTCCTCCTCCATCCAGAGACGAAATGTAAAATTACCAATAAACTCAAATTGAAATTGCCAGACATATTAATAAAAGCCCACCACCAACCACTTGGCAGGGCATGGCACGGATCTGCGTGTGTCCTGGGTGGGGGGTGGGGCCTAGCATTGCGCAGAGGATGGGCCACTAGGGTGCCACCAGCCACCAGCCGCCAGCCACTAGCACTAGAACGATGCGATGCGATGCGGACCCCCTAGGCAACCAGCAGCCTCCCCATTCTCCCATTTCATCTCTGTCTCTCTCTCTCTCTTTTTCCTCTTAATTTTATTTTCGCTGAATACCTTGAGGGGGTGGTGGTAATGGTGGTGGTGCCCAGAGTGATGCTGGCAAAAAGAAGGAAATTTCTGTTGACAGGAAATACACTCGAAATTGGCAATTTTGCATTTACGTTAATAATACTCGAGCGTATTTACTACTTACGCTAACACGGTGCAGGAGGAGCAGTAACAGGAGGAGGCTGAGGGGGAGGCTGAGGGGGAGGAGGAGTGGGTGGGTTGTCTAGGCGAAATGGGGCCACATGATGCTGCTTGGGGGGGGGGGGGGTTTCCTTGGGTGGTCCTGGCAACTTTTTGCCAAATGAAAAGCGTATTTATTTGCGCCAAGGCAAGACAGGGCAGGGCAGGGCAAGGCAAGGCAACATTTTGCCCTGACTTGGCGGCTTTCCCTCTCCCTCTCCCTCTCCCACTGTACGGTGGGTGGCCATGGATTGGGGGGTGGCTTGCGTCTGTCACGGGTGGGCGCCAAGTATAGCTGAGCCAATATGACGCGCAATTATTTGTAATGGAGACGTAAATAAGTTGAAGAAGCAAAGTGGCAAAAGAAAAATGGCAAGAGGCAAGCGGCGGGCGGTGGGCGGCAAGCAGCGTACCTCCTGAGTGGGTGGCTCGGGTGCGGGTGCGGGTGCGGCTGCGGATGGTGTCTCAGATGGGATGGGTGGCTGGGGGTTGGGGGTTGGGGGCTGGGTGGTGGTTAAGTTGTTAGTTGTTATACAATCCACAGAACCTTTTCACTCTTGCGTTTTTCTTTGGGTTTTCTTTTTCTTGTCGTCGTTGTTGTTGTCGTTGTTGTTGTTGTTGTTTGGGGGTTGCTTTTCGGGCTATGTCTCCCAAATTGTGGGTGGTGGTTGTTGTGTGTGTTGCCTGTACGGGGTGGTGCTGGTGCTGGGCAGGGGCAGGGGACGCCCCCCCGCAGTTAGCTCGTTAACTCGATTTGCGCTCGCATTTCCCTTTGTTGCTGTTCCTGTTCTCGTTCCCCGGTCTCCCCTGTTCCTCCCGTTTGTCCGTTTTTCGTCTGTTGTAATAAATACGAAAAGGCGGAGAGCAGTCCCGTTGTTTTTCCAAAATGGCGGACCGGGCCCCCACCCCCCTCGCGTGGCTGTGTGTGTGCGGGAGAGCGGGACAGATAGACAGTTTTTTGGGAAAAGCACAAAATAAGAGTCGCATTTTCTTCCTTTTTGAAAACGGGTTTTTCTTTTTCGGTGGAAACATTTGCGATTCACAGGATGAAGGACTGATACAGTGCGTAATATAAGTGCAAATACGCAATCCTCAGAGCTCGAGTTGGTGCTGTCTGATCCTGCCAGGCTATATCCGACAGCCTTCGAAGAAGTGGAAGGAGCAGGACCCCAAGCAACAATCAGACAATAAAAACTCTACTCGAAGGACAGAGAGAGAGAGAGAGAGAGAGAGATGGAGCAAGCCTGGGAGCCCTGATGGACGGAGGGGGTAGCGGAGGTGTTTTGTGTTACGCTTATTTTCCAATTTCACTTTTTGTTATCCGAAGATTTTCCTGCCATGGATTTCCTCAGCTGTGCTTAAATTTGCTTATTCGCCTGCTCCACCTCCACCTCCATCTCCCCCTCTCACTCTCACTCATTGTTGCTGCCACTGCTGTAGATGCAGATGTAGATGTACATGTAGATGTAGTGGTAAATGTTGTAGAAAGTCAACAGCAAAACGACTGTTCAGGGCTGTGTATTTCCCATTTTGAAGCCGATTTCCCATGCTTTTGGTGTGCTCTTCCAGCGGGTGTTATGATCTTGGCCAGACGTTTGCCCTGCCATGGAAATATCCGATATCAGAATCGATGTAGCGGCCATAGGGGGGCAGATCGGTAAAAATACACCAACATTCGTGTATTCTGTTTGCAAAAAACTCTATAATTGCTGTATAGCAAACTGTATGCCATACCAGCTGCAGGAAGGATTCAAATGAATGTGAAATATGAATCAAAAGAATATATTTCGATCTTCCAAGTGGCATCAAAAGCGTCGGCTATCGAGGCAAGATTTTCTTTTGGCCCTTGTTTGTTGGTATCTTTTTGTTATTTTCGTTGTTATGCGACGATGTTTCTTCGAGCCATTCAACCATTTTGCTGGGGATTTCTGCAATTGTGTGAAGGGGGGGAATGGAGCGGGGGTGGAGTGGCAGGCAGGCAGGCAGACAGAGCAGAAGGAGGGCGGAGAGCGGAGAGAGAGAGAGAGAGAGTGCAGTGAAGCTTAAATGAAATAATTGGGTAGTTAGTCCGATTTTGTTGTTGTGAAAAGCCCCCTTTTCCGCCTCTCTCTCTCCCTCTCTCTCTCTGGGGTCTTCCGCCTCCTCTAGACTATTTATATGCCCTGCTTTCGAGGGAGAGGAGCTGCTGCTGCTCTTTGCTCTATAATTAGACATTACTTGGCGTTGAAATTGCGTTTTGTAGTTGCCCCACGGGGCAGCCAGGTGGCCGGGTGGCTATTAGCTAATGAAATTCAGCCAGCGATGGGCGCCCCTCGATTACACACACGCGCGAGCCTTGGAGGCGATAATCGAGTGCAAGTGCTATCGATTTCTGCTCAAAACAGGCGCAAAGGCAATTATAGTTTGGTTATTGGAGAGCCTGCATATTGTATCTGTATCTACACATGTACATATACATATATATATATATGACATACATTTGCGTTCGATTTATGTTGGCCATCGACTTGTTATCGCTTGGGCATCGATTATAGCTGACATTTGATGATTTTAGTCGTTTCATTTTATTTTTCTCTCTGGCATTCCTCCATCGAATGGCCATCAATAACGGGCTCTTCTTCTTCGGCCTGCTGCCCGGCCATTGAATTATCGATAACATTCTGTGTGTGTGTGTGTGTGTGTGTGTGTGTCCAGGAATGCCACTAAAGGCCACACACACACATGCAACGAATCAGAAACCAAGCGAAATGGCATGTTTTACTTTTGTAAAATTCATTGGGCCATAAAACGGAACTGCCACTCCCACACCCACACCCACCCACACCGTATGCCACCGAACGGAGGGAGGGAGGGACGGACGGACGGACAGTCCGACGGTTGGGTCGGATCGGGTCGAAATGGACGGGAAAATGTTGTTCCATTTAAATGGGCAACTAACTCGTAACCAGAAAACGGCTGCAACCGACAACCGACAACCCTTTTGTGGTCTGTCCATTTCGGTTGCCAGCAGCGTTTTACAACACTGTAAATGCTGTGCGGAAATAGCGGTAAATGTGTAAGAGCGAGCGAGATGGAGAGACATGTGTGTATGGGTGTAGTGTAGTATGTGTGTGCTCAAATATTTATTAACCCATCAACACATGCGGAAGTTTTCGTTTTTCCGGCCGTTTCACCGTTTCACCGTTACACTTACACATACGGGCATGGGCATATCCACCGACCGACACTCATCGCACGTTTAACGCCCGACAAACTTCGGAGCCACCCACCCACCACTCCTCCCTCCTTCCCTCCTCGTCCTGGCGAGTGTGTGTCTGTTTTTTGGTGGTAACAAATTCGTGTAGCGTTGCAAATTGCTGTCAACAGGGAAATTAATAAAAAGTCAAACGCCTTTTAGAGGCAACAACCCCGCAGCCACCCCACCCACAAGGCAATGGGTATGGGTATGGTATGGGGGTAGGGTATGGGGGTATGGTATGGGGGTAGGGTATGGGGGTGTGGTATGGGGGTTTAGCGTTAAGATCGGCAAATAAAACAGCACTCTTATCCGGGGCTGTATCCCACAGTGGCATGCGGCATGTGGCATGGGCGGTGTGGGGTGCGGGGCAAGATCTAGCTTTTGGGTTCTTTGCGTGGCCATAAAATGGATTAACACGTTTAATATTCAATTTGGGCCCACCCCCCTCCCCCGCGTCGGAAAATGCGAGTGCCGAATGAGTGTGCGAGCTGTGAATCTCTGTGAGTGCGGAATGAGTGTGCCCGTTTGCGGGTGAATGTTTCGAGTGGCGCCCGGGCTAGACGGAGAACTCTCTCCCGCTCTCTCTCCCTCCCGCTCTCTGCTTTGGAGCTCTGATTCGATTAATGGCAATTTTGAGTGGCAAAATTTGCTGTCCGGGTAATTGCATTGAGGGAAATGAAATGGAAATTCGTACCATTTCCGGCCGCCCCCCGCCACAGCGCAGATTGGCATGGCCGCATTGAGTAACCACTAAGCGATGATTCACTTGATTCACCAAGTGAATGCACTCATAGAGAGCACAGGATGCAAGAGCAGCCTCGAGGATACGAGGCTGAATGGATGATTCATCGGCTTGGGCTGGGGCTTGGTCCGAATGCATTCATGGCCCGTTTACTGAGTGTTTTCCCACAGCCCAACATTCTGATAGGTCCATTTTCACCCCATTATTGCCCAGGTTGAACAATTTTCACAACAGAAAAGGAAAAGCCAGCAAATCTGCTGTCCATCATGCACTTTCCCGACACACGGCCCCACTGTTTGCCCAGCGGCTTGACTGCAAAATCATGCAGAAAATGCTCAAGATGGGAGGGGGGAGGCGCTTGTGGAGGAGCTTGAGTCGCATTAACCGGCGAACAAAGCCACTTAATGGTCCAAGGGCCAAGAGGACTGGGGACTAGCCCAGAGGCTGCTCGGAGAGAGAGAGAGCGAGCGCAGGCTGGAAAATCTGTGCAAGTTGTTTACACGCCGCGCACTCGAGTGCTTCCTAGAAAATGACGAAGACTGCGGCCAAGACCATTGCCAGCAGTCTGAAGTGGCTGAATGCATTTGTGGATGATCATGCAGCAGTCGGGCCAGGCCAGGCCAGGCCAGGCCAAAGCCAAAGGCAATTGGTGGTAAAAGTCTTAGAGCCCGCAGCTCCTTTCAATGCCTGCCACTTGTTGTCATCAATTTCTGTGCTGGTTACCTCTTCCTCTCCTGCTGCTGCTGTTTATCCAGACTCCAGACTCCCATCTCCCCTCTCCCATCTCCCAGATGCGCTGCCAGAGCCAGAGCCAGAGGCAGGTTGAATGCCACTTGCTGCACTTCGGTTGCACTTCGTTGGAAATGCACAGTATTTATATATGTATGGATATTTTGGGAAAACTGGGAAAACTATCTACCATCCTCATTATGCTGCTACTTCTGTATTTGTTTTCGTTTCGTTTCGTTTCGCCTGTGTTTGCCTTTTCTTGTTGTGGTTTTCCTGAAAACCGAACTTGTAGTTTTCCAATTAAAAAATTATTAAGAAAATAATGGGTCTGGCTCTGGGTCTGGGTCATTCTCCCTCTCCGTCTCCCTCTCCGTCTCTCGCTGCCCCTGCCCCTGCCCCTGCCACTCTTTCCCTGCGAGGAGATCGTGATCGTGTTTTCGGTTGTTCTTTTCCGCTCTTTTGGCCTACTCATTGTCACATAATTAACACTTGATATAGCAATTTGTCGGCCAGCAGCAGTTTGGTTTCGTTTCGGGTTTTTTTTCGGTTTTTTTTTGGGTCTTTGGTTTTTGGTTTTTGGGAAAATGTGCGAAAAACTATCGAATTACCTTTTGTCTGGGCGCCCCCCACCCAGGAAATGTGCACGGGAATTATATCGGAAGTGCGGCCCCCCCCCCTTCAGCTCAGCTCAGGCTGCAGCTCCAGCTCGTTCCCTCTCCGGAGATCTCCGGCCAGATCCCTATCGCCGCTGCTGCCGCACTTTTTAGAGGTTTCTATTTTCATTTTCATGTAGCTAAAATTCATTTTTTGGCTTTGGAAATTGGTGCGATTGATTTTCAGTCAGAGGACACGCCGCATGCCACACGGCAGTGGCATTAAGGATCGCATTCGCTTGAAGAATCATCATATGGCAGTTGGAACTTGTTCCCAAGCAATTATCCGATTTATTTGGTTAATTTTGTCAGCCCCTCTCCCCTCTCCCCTCCCCAATTAGGGCCAACAATTTGCGGGCAATTATTTGCCATTAAGGCAAATCCACTGGCACTTTGCATTGCCCGTGACTCAGGGACTCAGCCCGGAACAATGGCCCAGAAGTGAGGGGAGTGAGGGGCGCTGAAAAACGAGCCAAAGACGGCGGAGACCACTCGTTGGCCACTTCGAAGTGTGTGGAAAAAACACACACATCCATCGCAGTTTGTGGGCATTACATAAGAGCCAACAAAAGAGCAGCCAGGGCAGCAGATGACAGCGATACGGGGCGAGGGATCCGTGAAGGACACACTCGTCCGTCCGTCTGTTCGTACATATGTATTGAGGCATCCCAAAAGGATCTGCGCACTTGCATGACTTTCGAGTAAATATTTATTAGAAGAAGAAACGAAGCCCTAGAGCAGCCGGCAGAAGTCGCCTCGATGGCCACTCAAATTAAGGATAACAACGTGCAAGAGCAGCATCAGCACAGGAGCACAGCAGCACAGGAGCACACAGGCATCCTGGCATCCTGGCAAAGTAGCAATTTTCCTGGAGCCAGCAAAAAGGAATAGAAAAGAAATTGAAAGGATGCTCCGGCTACTGCGGTTAACCACTCGAGTCGATTTATTTTGTACACAATTTGCCTCGAAAACTAACGCCCCGTGTCCCCGTGTGGCCTGTGTCCCGTGTCCTGTGTCCTGGTCGTTGTCGTGGGCAGAAGAAAGCAGAAAAGGACGTCGTTGTCCGTCTGTTGCCTTTTTTACAGCTCAACCAGGCCAAAAGGGGCCCCGAGGCCCTCCAACTGTTGTTGTGCAAACAATGTGCGAGCGGACGCGGACGCGGAGACGGACGGACCAGCGGCAAATAGACCAGGATGGGCAGGGGCAGGGGCAGGGGCATGACTAACAAGAACTAGAGGCAGAAGAATAAGAACAAGAACAAGAACGGGAATAAGGGCCAGTAGAGGGCGAGGAAAACGCACACAAGTGGCTGGAAAAACAGCTCCCGGAAAGGTCAACAGCGAACAGAACAGCGGGCTCGGAAACCACACAACGGAACGGCAAATAAACAGTTGTAAAGTGTGAAAATTTAACAAATTAAGTGCGTGTAGCTCTCAGATACATTTGTATCTCGCATCTCTCGTGCGTGGTTCGCACCTTTGGCCCGTAGGTGCGAAGGCCTACCCTCTCGAGGCTGTGAGAGTGGGATGGCTAGACAAACACGAACACACGGCCCACACCGAAGGCCAGAGAGGGATGGCGATGAAAATTCTAGCCAGGGGCGTGGCCATCTGCCCCATGACGCGGCACGCAGAGGGGGAGAGTAAGCCAGATCTACATTTGGGTAGATCTTGCCACGGAATGAGATGGTAAATGTCTGATCTATTAGATAAGGAAATACTCTACTAAACTGGCGAGATCCTAACCCAGAATATATAGTACATATATATATATCTACTGTGCGATATATATTGTATCTCAAACGTATCGAAGAAGATATCACCAAAGTTTCAGCTCTTCAAAAGTTTACAGAACTCGGAATTCTGCTAAAAAAGAAAAAATAGGTATGGATAATACAAAATCAGAGTTACATTTTTATAGCACCAATTGGAACTTTTATGGAAAGTCGCAAACGGCAGGATCTAATCAGAATTATGCTTAGGGGTAGAAAAATAAAGATTTGCTTATGGAGCAAGGATAGGCCCAGCGTTTTAAGATGCCAAGCTTGACGACTGATTAATAAAGATGGTAAAAAAGATACATATGTATGTACGTATCTGAAGGTTTTAATTTAAATACAAAAAGCGTAAAAAAATCAGCATAAACTATGAATATAAATGAGTTTTCTTGTATTTTAGATAAATAATCCGCGAAACGAAGATTTCCGAACTTAAGTATTGTCCATTTTTATATTCTAAAGAATTCTATTTAAGCCCCAAACAAAAGAAGCCTAAAAGCCAGGACGGAATCTGAAAATATTCCATAATAATGCCACATATTTTTTTGAAACAGATTTAATTTTCTTTCATTTAATTGCAGTCAAAAATGGTATTCGTAAAAGGACTCCAGGAAAATCGAGCCAACAACTATTCGAGGCCAACACTGGATATATGTGTGTATATATCTCTTGATAAAATGTCCCTTGGAATGGGTTGAACGGAGGCCAAAAGTGGTCGACTGCCCCATGGCTATCGCATTTCAATGACTAGTGAGGCGGCTCCTTGCTGCCCGATCCCTATCCCTATCCCTATCGCTGTCCCCTGTCCCGTGTCCCGAAGTGGAGGAGTGTTTTTGTGCTCGTCGCTAATTTGAATGGAAATTATGCGCTTAATTAGCGATACACTCACACGGATACGGATACGAGTACGAATACGGAGGGGATACGGGGTTACGGGGCATGGAATTGTGGCATGGATTGAAGTGTGTGCGAGATTTCACACTTTGCTGACATGGAACGCCGCCCCTCCCTCACACTCTCTGGCTCTCTCTCTCTCTCCCTCTCTCTGTCTGTCTGTCTGTGTGTGTGTGTGTGTGTTATTAATAAGCTTTGTTGAGCGTTGCCACTCGTGCTTAATTTACCGTTCCATTGTTTCAATGCTCGGAACTGCCTGTCTGCCTGCCAACCCCTTTTTACGCTTTGAGCTTATTAGTGAGCCTGGTCCTGGGCCTGGGCCTACGCGACGACACAGGAGGGCAGTCGTCCGTCCACCCGTCCGTCCGGGTTGCCACTTGGCTGCACCCGTTCAAAGCCCAGGGAGGACTCTGATGCAACAGCATGGCACAGGACATTCTGGGCACATGTGTGCACGGGATGCCCCGTAATTAGCCGTGCAACAGATCTCTCCGCATCACTCACCTGCGAATTGGGCTCCAAAATGCTGCTGGAAGTGGCCCCGGAACTCGTGCGGCGTACTGAAGCCGGGCGGCAGGAAGCCGCGCAGATAGGCCGCCGCCGCCAGGGTGGTCATGTGGTGGTGGTGGGCCGCCGCCGCATTGGAGGGGTCCGCGGCGGCCGCATAGCCAGCGGCCGCGTAGAAGTTGGCCGGATTGAAGACGGGCAGCTGGCAGTGGGCGGCGGCAGCGGCTGCAGCGGCCGCAGCGGCCGATAGTCGTGTCACGTCTGGGGAGAGGGAGCGCGAGTCCCGCACGGCCGCCTCCTGGGAGATCTGCTGCTGTTGTTGTTGCAGTTGTTGCTGTTGCTGTTGCAGCTGCTGCTGCTGCTGTTGCAGCCCGGAGGCGCCTGAGGCGGCGCTGGCTGGTGTGTTGGCATTGCGGGGCGGCGGTGTGGCTGCCGGCGATAGTGGCGCCTCTGTGGAGCTGGGCGTGGCTGCAGCGGCGGCCACCTGCTGATGCTGTTGTTGTTGTTGCTGCTGCTGTTGCTGCTGCTGTTGCTGGTAGGCGGCTGCACCGACGCCAAGGCCGAGGATCTCCTGGATGGCAAAGGGGGTACGCATTTTGGTGGCCTGCATTTTGCCGACGGCTTTTCTCGCTGTCTCTCTTTTTGGTCACACTCGTTCGGCAACTGTTCTGGAGAGGGGCTGGGGAGGGTCTTATTGCACTCGCAGAACGGTCATTGCCGGCACAGTTAAAGTTACAGCTGGGGACACAATAAAAAACAATCTATGTACGATCGATCACGAGAATCCACGATAATGAACACGCCAACATTTGATGAGAACAACACGCACTATCCAAATATCGAACGATAACTGTTTAAGTGCTGGACGATGGTTTCACTCTTAAGCTTTTGATTCGGTTCGGGCACAAGAGTAACGGTTAACGGTTAACTGTAAACGGTAAACGGCTCTATGCAATGCAATACGCTGCTGCCTGTGTGCGTGCGTGTCTCTTTGGCTCTTTGCTGCTGGCTGTCTGTGTGTGTGAGAGATGAACCGTTCGTTGCGAACAGCGTGCGAAAACGAACTGAAACCATAGCGAGCGCTGCACGCGAGCAAAAGCGTCGTCGCTGTCTCTCTGCCGCTGTCACTGCCCGCGCCGGCTGCGACGCCAACGGCAACGCCAACGCCAACGCATGGAGTGGGATTTCGTTTCCTTTTCGTTCCGTTTGTCGTTTGCCGTTTGCCGTCGCTCGGTGGTTGCTCGTTCGGTCTGCCAGATGCCGCGCGCGACGACACCTCGGCGCAGCTTCAACTGTCGACTGTGGCGCTGCTTCTGCTGCTGCTGCTGCTGCGCTGCTGCCCGCGCTCTGGCTACGCCATCTTTGCGAGCGAACGGGATGGCACTACTGCGGCACGCTAGCCATCCCTCGCGCACTCACGGCCCTTCCACTGGCAGGGGCAAGGCGCTCAGCTTCCAGGGCAGCCATCCCACTCGCGCACACCGCCAACAGCTCCGGCCCTCTCGCTCGCGACTGGAAGGCCGCTCACCGACGCTCACCGACGCTCACCGACACTGTACGTGTGCGCCCCCTCCCTTCCGGCCGTGTACGTGTACGTGTACGGTAATTATGCAGCGACTGCCACTGCCCTGCGTACTTTTTGGACTGTGTTTCGGTTTCAGTTTGTTTTGCGCCCGCCGCCAATTTGGCTGGCCTGCTGGCCTGCTGGCTGCGCTACCCTGTTCCTGCCCTCTGTGTGTGTGAGCCTCTGTGTGGGTGTGTGTCTGTGTGCGGATGATGGGACTTACGTGCTTGGCCTGCTCTTTGGCCCAATATTTCCTCAACTTTTTGTTGGCTGTAATTCCGCTTCAAATGGATTTTCACTCGTGTTCAATAACAGCGAAACGGGGAAACAAACACGAATATAAACTATGACACTTCATGGGCTGCACTTCCATTGGAAAAGTCAAAATATACATCGTATATCGATAAAAAGAGACGAAGGCATTGCTCTCCAAGAAGTAGTTCGGACATGGAGTATTCCTGGATTTACGTACATTATTTCCATGCATGCACTTCTTTGGGAAACTTTATTTCAACGGGAAAATACTTCTCGAAGTGGGAGCAGAGCTTAAACTGAACTTTCAATTGGAATTTGGAATTGGAATCGGAATTTTATGGAAATTGCTTGGTTCTCTTTCTCTTTCGGCCCTCTCAATGTTGTTCCTTCCAGTTCAGGGAGGCGGCGACAGGTCCTCGCTCCTTAACGTTTCGTGTCCGGCCGTCAAACCGTCCGACCGTCCCCAAATTGCAAGCATTGTTCGGGCCAAAGTTGGTCATGTTAATTAAGCTTTCCCTCTGCTTCAGCGCTCTCACTCTCTCTCTCTCTGCCCTTCTGTGGGGGCTTATCGATTAGCTGCCCCTCCGTCTCTGCCAGTTGGCAGCATTTGCACACACATTAATTAGTCGCATTGCATAACAATTGCATAATCAATATGCCTTTTCAATTAGCACACTTGTCTCTAAAATTGCCCTCCCACCGCCCCCCCCAGCACACCAGCACACCACCTGCACTAACACATGCATCTACAGTGGAGCCCCCGAGAACCTCCGTGGAATTTCGGAGCAGATGACCGTAAAATGTTTCCAATTAATATCTATATCTATGTTCGTATAATGGGGCTGGGATTCATTGCCAATTGCTTGTTTCGGGAATGGTCCTTGGACTTGGGAGAGCCTTCACTGTACCTCAGAAGCAGTCCTGAAAGCGTTCAATTTAATGTTGGCTTTTGACCTTCACAGACTCCAGCCAAAATGGAATATCCTCTCATTTTTGAAATTTGAGGAGCGCACTGCAATTTAAATTCATTTACCTGGGATATATCCTTCCCCATCCCCTCCCCATACTCCCATAAAACACTTACTGATGGATTTGTTGTACTTTGCTTTCATCTGGAACACATTAGAACTGACAATTTTCAATGATTTCCAGCTCCATGACTTGTTTTCCCGCTTTGTACTCAGCCTCAGCCTCAGCCAGTCTCGAGTGGCTTCGTGCCTCGCCCCACACTTTATGCCGCAGCCGCAGATGAAATAAATCTAATTGACAAAAGGACCTGTAGGAGGGGACAGGTTGCTGGGGACAGCAGAAGGAGACACAATAGTTGGGGGCACAATCACGGGCATATGTGGCAGAGTGCATTCCCACCGGCCAGTCTTGGCAGCAGATGAAAGAAAGCAATTTAGAAATATTCAGAAAACTTTCCACAGCTGGAAAAGATTTGCATAAAATGTACATATATGTATCTACAGATATGGAAAAAAACGTTGGGCAACACATACATATCGTACACAGTGCAGGTGGTAAAAATGTCAAAATAAATCGGATTTCTAAAAGTATTTTTCCATTACTTATTCCATTAATAGCCCTGCAATTGGTGCTGTTAATTTTCGAGATTTTATCTATCACGGGAAGAAAATAGAAATAGTTGTCGCGGCGATCAATTCAAACTCAGATTTCAGTGGAATTTGAGGATATACATATATGGTTGCGAATTTCGGATACACATTGTACATTGATGTCTCTTCGAAATGGTTCCAATTTTACGCTCATTTGATTTTTAGTTTTATTTTTAGATTTAAAAAAGTCTTGGGCTAATAAAAGTTCAAATATATACCATTAACCGATATTAAGCAAATTTTTTATGATTTTTTAAAATAAGTATAGAAAAGTGTACGAAATTGTTTTAATATTAGCTAATAATTATTTGATCTGGGTGGACTTTTCCAAGGAAATGTCCAAATGTAGACGCGGGGATCTGCTGATCTGTTGATTATTAAGGTAATTATTTATTACAGAACAAATTTACAAATTTTAAATATTAATTGGGATTGGGAAATACTTTCCTAACATTTGGGAATGGAATCGCAAAAGAAAGTCCCTCAGGAAATATGGAAATGGGCGCAAGATCTGCAAGATTCAAGCTGGAAATCTGGGAAAATTAGTTGCTAACACAACAGCATCTCCTCCAGGTCCTTGAGCGTATATTCATATAGATAGACTTATCGAAAATTGTATTCGTGGGGGAATTCATGTGAATATTTGCAGAAGAAATGAGCGGGGGAAAGTGTGAAGCAAATATCAACCGTCTATTCTTAAGAATTTCCACCATTTTTGTTTGGAGAAAGGCTTCCAAAATTGGGGACCATCTACTGATAGATTGTCGGGAAAGTTGTTAGTATTTCCTTGCCATCTGGAGGGATTTTACAGGTATTCTAATACCATTCTTGTCACCTAATTGGTTCCCTCATGGACTGCCTTCGTTTGGACAATCGGTTGTCGTGCCACTGACACTGCCACTGCCACTGCCACTGCTAGTGCTAGTGCCACAGCGAGGCACTTCCTTGCGCTGCCCTGCCCTGCCATGCCCCATTCGGCTGTGGTTCGATAAAAGGAGTTTCCGTTTCGCATTGTCCTCAAGGGCCGCCGCATTATTTCATATTTATAATGTAATCTGCACTTCATCCTCAAAGAGACGTCGCATAAATCACACGCAAATGGAGGCGTGCCATTGCCGTTGCCATTGCCCATGTGTGGGTGTGGGTGTGTGGGTGTGGGTGTGTGGGTGAGTGGGCGACTATTCGGATTCCATATGGAAGGCGTCCACTTCATAGGCTAAAAGCCTTCTCTCGCCTCCCATCTGTGCGGCGCTGCGCTGCCTTTTTGTTTGATGTTCGACGGCCACTTGAGATGCATTTGGAAGAACTTAGCATTTTGCCATCGCATTCGCATTTCCCACTTGGCTGGTAGTCGGAATCCCTTCCTGGGACGCGGCCACAGCCACAGCCATAACCATATCCCTTAGCCCATAGCAGGGCTTGCAGTGGGTGTGGGAGTCCTCTTTTTGTTGAATGCAAATTGGAATTTCATTTCGATTTGTTATTGGTTGATTGATCCTTTGATCCGCAGGCGTCCTCCCTGCTGCATTGTGCGTCCCACCTTCCAGCCATCCTCATCCTCATCCTCCCAGCCAGCCATCGAAGGCAGCTCATTAGGCTAAAAGCCTTTCGTTCCAGCCGAATCTGTGGCCAACTAATTAACCATCGCTTCAAGGAGCCGCAGATGGGGCTGCAGTTGGAGGAGGAACATCTGGCAGCTCTTCGATTGCTTCTTTTCGTTTTGTTTTTGCTCACTTTGGGGGTAATCCCCTGGGGCGAAGTGCATTTGCCATTGTCACTGGCTGCATATTAGCCAGGTTCTCGAATGGGCCACGATTTGGCCATTGTTGTTGCTTAGCCACAGGGACAGAGAGCGAGAGGGAGCGAGAGAGAGGGAGCCTCAAGGCAGCTCACCGCCATTGTCCTTGCGGCATTAGCCGGGGAGTCCTACCATTTAACTAATGACAAACAACGACCGCAATTGAGCTTCACACTCCACACGACTTCTTTGCGATTGAGCGGGGTTACCTGTGCCTGCAGAGCTGCGGAGATCTGCTCTGCAGATGCGGTGTCCCGCTGAAACGATTCTAAAGAAAAGTTGCTGCGAATTCCATTGAGGGGCTTTCCGGCTCCGGAATCGTGAGTCGCTTGAATAAATAAGTTCTGATTCCGTCCTACATCGGAGCTCTTTGTGGCATATAAAAGTTCTCCTTGGGAGACATTTAACTCTAAAGCTTCCCAATTAAAAACTCTCACCAAGGCAGGACCTCCTCTGAGAAGATGTCGCATTCTATGTCCCCTGGCTGAAGATGGTAGCACCTTTTTTAACATAAACATAAACTACTAAAGAGTTAAGTAGTGAGTAGAAATTGAAGAAGAAAGTAGAGAAGGAGGAAAGAAAAGAATTGCAGATTATTGGTATTCAAGTGGTGGTAGATATTGCATATAATACTGTTAAGGGATAATTCAGGGGAAATGATATGGGAAAGGGTATTATGGTATTACATGGAGAAGCTTTTGGACTGAGTCAGGGATTTCCTGGTTGATAGGGAAAGGGAGGAGTGTAGTGGAGTGTTTTCATCCTTACATATAGGGGGAGTATGTCACTTTATCTAATTGATTGAGGGCCCAGCAAGGAGTTATAAGAAAGAATGCAACCTTCTGCGGCTTCATCTGCCGTTGCACATGACTGTACCCCATGTACCCAGCTCTCCTTCTTGCCACACACACACACACATGCCAAACGCATTGTTGCAACGTGTTCCAGTGTTCCTTTATCCTGGCAGACACGCTCCCAATGGTCGGATGGGCGATGGCGACGTCGCTTTAAGCCACTTGGAAATCGTTAATTTCATAATTACATGTTTCATGCACACGCTCTGTGCCCCGGACTCCAAAATGGGGAATAGCTGCGGCAAGCCCGGGCCTCGGAGTGTGTGTGTGTGTGTGTGTGTGTGCGTGTGAGTGGCACATAAGTGGCAGCCAGCCAGAAAGCCAACACCATTTTGGCCATAATTTAGTTTTGCCCGTCCATTAGCAGGCCAGGCCAGGCCAGGGCAGGGCAGGGCAGGAGAGCAGGAGCGGTGTCTGAAGGCAGGGGGGCGGGCCTTTGTTGCACTGCCACTCGGCAAGAAATCAGCACCAGCCCAGTGCCGCACAAGGGGGGGTGGGGGTAGGGGAAGTGGCCTCGAAGGAGCGGCAGTGGCACAAACGCGAAAGAGAAGCCGAAGAAGAAGGACGAGTGGATAATTATTAATAATTATCGCATTGACGTGTTTTCGTTTTCAGTTTTTTCTGCTTTATTTTATTTTTGTTCGCTCTTTTCGAGGGTGCGCACACATACACCCCCCGCACACATACGTACGTACGTACATATATAGACTCCCCCCCGCCCCTCTTGAGGCGAGTGTGTGCAAGTGGTTTATATAATTGGTCAACTTCTGCCCCATTCCCTGCCCCAGCGGCGGCCACTTGGCTTCTTCCTGCAGCTCTCAGATTTCGCTTGGCTCGAGGGTTGACACAGAACGGGAAAGAAAAGGGTTGCCCGCCCGCAGCGAGGAGGAGCGAAACGGGTAACCGGTTCGCCCTGAAAACCCTCAAAACCATTTTCTTTGGTGCAAGTTTGCTTGCAGAAATCTCTTGAATCGCTTTGGAAATCGATTTGGAATTAGTTATCAATTGATTATCCACCACAATATACGATAGTATATCGTATATTATTCGGTATTCCTCATACAGATCCATGCAAAGGCGTGAGTTGAGTTGTTTCAGGACTTCTTTGTTGCCTTGGATCTCCTTCAGCCTGAGTTGCAGCTTAATCCCATTCCCGATTTGCAGCTTTCTTTGTGAATATAATATATCCGTCTCCCTCCTGCCTAATCAGCTGTCTCTCTTCAGCAGATTGCGTACCCAACCCCAACCCCATCCATCCCCATCCATCCATCCCAACGATAGCTCCAGAACTGTTTGGCTGGCTGTGAGCTCATTAAGCTGTGGGCTGGCTCTTCTCTTTTCAATTATGGCCGCAGAAACAACATTTAAATGGAATTCAAAAACGCTCATAATTCAGAATTAATCCCGGAGACCGAATGAAAGGCCCAACGGAAGGGGGGGTTGTCTTTTGTGGACATTGCGCCTAAATGAGCAGCGGAGGAACTCTTCATCAGACCCATTCGAATCCGAATCCGAATCAGACACAGAATCATCATCAACTTCAAAAGCGGCCAAACAGGAGACTGGGCTTTATGGCTTTTCACTTTCTGTTGACGTGGCATTCCATTCTGACCATCATCTAAAGGACTCCGACTGCGACTGGGGCTGGGGCTGGGGCTCCTGCACCGAACAAATTAAAAGTAAACGTCACATTCAAGTATTCGTAATTCTATTTGAATGTTAGGGGTGAATGGAGACTTGGGGGGCGGGGGGAGGGGCTGTACGTGGGGCTTACGTGGGGTTTATTTTCTTAATTACGCAGCTCAAAATGCCGGGCTGCCCCGCAATTATGTGATTTCAGAATTTTTCAATTAAAAGCCACAGAGCACGCAGCCCGGCGAAAAGAGTCAGAAGAACGACAAGCTGTCAATGGGAGAGCTCTGCTTTTGTTTCGAATTTTCCATTCCGTTTCATTGGATGCGGTACGGTTTTCCTTTGCCTTCCAGCGGGGATTAGCGCGGATGCACAGATGAGGCTGGACACAGAAAAAATCCCGCTCCTCGGAACTTTTCAAACAAATTTAATCAGCGGGCAAAAAGTGACAGCGGAGCGGCACAAATGTTGGCGATTCCTCAAGGGCACAGCCCGGCACACACATCCCCTCCCCTCCCCTTTAGCGCCTTTTATGGCACAAGTCCTTTTTATGGCACGTCGCATCAGGCAGCGCCAGGGGGCGCCACCATATGCAGCCGCGAAGGTCCTTCAGAGCTTGCGCTGAGCCTCAGCGGTTCGTGTGCTGGATATAAAAGCGAGGGAAAGCCTCTGGAAAGCTTCGGAAAGCTGACATTTTGTGTAGCAATTCTCAAGATATATCTTTGAAATATTTAGCAGCCGAAATTGATTTGGAATTTGATCGGGGAGTGGAGAAAGGAGGTAACGAAGTTATAGATTTTCAGTACCACAAAATACCTGAAAACTCTTTCAAATTGTTTTATATCTAGTAAATTACAGCCTAGGGGCTACTGTGCCACAGTCAAGGGTGTAAGGATGTAACAGTGAGATTATCATTCGGAATTTATAGATGGTATTTCCTGGGATTTTCCTATTGGATGGGTATCTGCTACGATGACTTTGGAGCCAGGCTTTTCATGGAGAAACTGTACAGTTGTCCTGTTTTAACTTAATCACAGGACGATCTTTCGCTAGCAGCTTAAATCGGTTAATTTGTGCAGTGGCAGGCCTGGAGTGGGAGGGAACGGGTGGGGGGGGGGGGGTGACTGGCAACATTGGATGGATGCGTGACAGATGACAGCAGCACTACAAACACTCGTGCCACCAGCGCACAGACACACAGACACACAGACAGAGCGACACAGGGATACCCTGTCCCCTGTCCCCTGTCCCCGTGTGGGCAGAGCAGGGGGGGGGGGGGGGGGGCAGAGCAGTCCCCATCCATGTCGGGCCCCTGATTGAATCAACTTTATTTCAAAATGATGCCACTTAAGCGCTTCCTCTGGCTGCCGACTTTGCCAGTGCGTTTGCTCTGGATTCGGTTTGGATTTTGCATGTGGCTGCCACACACACACACGCACACACACACGCACACACACACGCACGCACAACCGATGCCATAGCATACTTTCTGGAATGTGCAACGTGCCAACCGAAATAAACTTGATAACAAGCAATTTCTCACGTCTCTCGAGCGTGGCAGTTGCCATTTTTGGTTGCTGGTTTGCTGCCCAAGCGATGGATGGGTAGTCGGCCATCCTGCGATGCCGATGATGAGGCATGCCACACATGAATCCGAATCACAATTGGCATACACTGAGCAAAGAAATGCCCCTATCAGAGATTCTGAGCAGAATCCCAAGGATGTTCCAGCCACCGAATTGTGGCAAAATTCCACCCAGATAACCTTGGGCCCATCGATGGATCCATGGCTGTTAATATGCAAGTGGAGATTGAAATCAAAAGCCAAAGGTAGGCCAAAAACAGATTTAGGCCCAAGATATGCACAATCCTCAGGCAGCAGTCGAGGTCCTGCGTTTATTTCCCTTTTGTTCCTGCTCGATTTCGCCACTATTCGAGTATATAGAATATGCATGGCTCTTCTTTTCTCCGAGTGTGAATGGATTCGAATCAAAATCCACACCGAACGCCTCCCCCCGATGGCTCCTTGGATATGTTTTGACTTTTGACGCGTTCCATGGCGTTCCGTTCTGCTCCGCTCCTCGTTTTGCTTATCATTAGTTTAATTGGTGGCATGACGACATCATTGACATCTATTTTATCCATTGCCCCGACCCCATCCCACCCCCATTCCCATTACAACCCATCTCTGCCGTCTTTTGCCATTTAATTGGATGTTGGCAGTCGCTGGCCCAGCAGGTGGCTGGAGGGGGAGGTGTGGGATTGGATGGGATCGGATCGTAACGGAACGGGCATGGGCATGGGCTTGCCTCGAGGGTTGCGTCTATTTTGACATTTGACACAATTCGGATGACTCGGAGCGGCATCAACAAACCTCCCCCCCGGCACAGGGGTGGACTTTTAATTTGTCACTAATTTTCCATGTCTCGTCAAATTTCATCGCTCCGCTGCTGGCCTCATTAACGCCTTTTAACGACAACAGCAACGAAAACAGAGAGAGAGAGTGAGGAGAGAGTGGAGAGAGTGGAGAGAGTGGGAAGAATATGATTCCAATTTCGCCAACTTAATGAAAGTGTCAACTTTAACGAGCCTCAAATTGTTTTTATTTTCAGTTACTAATCTTAGCACAACAAAAGGAACGGCAGCAGCGACACGATGATCCGAAAAGTAAACCCCAACATTGCGGAATCTATAGATACCCTTAAAGAACCCTCTTTCCTATGGTATATACATATGTACAATTTATATATACACCTAATTCGGTTTAAAAATACACAATTTTACATTTCTTTGCACGATTTTATTTAAATTAAATTAAAATATTTTGCCGTGATTTTTTAAATATAGCTTATAATGATAACGGTCCTTGGTTTATCAAAATAAACCATAAACCAAAATAAAATAAATTAAAATAGGCTTTAGAGATAAAGAAACAATCACCTATTTTTGCATACGATCAATATCTTTGTTTAGACGGTTTTTTTAGCCGGTTTTTCCTGGAACCAATCTCCCGTAGCGATCTACTAACAGAATTAGGTTCGATTGGTTGAATGATATAGGTTTACAAGTCAGATCTGCAATATTGTTAGTCCGAAATAAATGCACATCAGATCGAAGTAAAGACTGATATAAAACTATAATTTTAGATAGTTTTATCGAAGTTTATTCAAACAAAAAGTGTTTAATACTCAACTTTGAAGATAGTTGTTTTGAAACAATCTTTCGTATGTCTTCTTTGACCCTTCTCCAATATGAATATCTGTGAATATTTGTGAATATTTGAGTAGGTTATATAAATAATATCTTAACCATTTGAGCTGCAGCTTTGAACTTTGTATCTATTATACCAAAATGAATTCTCTTTAAAATAAGACTTTAGTGGCTGATGTAGCAGTAGTGAAAATGTTTTAATAAATGTCTTACAAAAAGTATACAAAAAAAGTCTAACAAAGTTGGTCTTCAGGTTAAAAATCTGCGATAAATTCAATTTAATTAAGTTGTTGACCAATAATGTTACTTTTTAACACAGTTGTATTATTTATATTTAAATTATATTTTAATTATATTTAAGTAATATTAGTAAATACTTTTTTACATCTAAATGCTTGACAAATAGTTCATAAGATTCATCATACTCTCTTGAAGAGTATAGTAAAATAATAATAGCGACGCCGACAGCGACTTCCTGCCCCCCAACCTCATCAGACATCAACGCTATTGATTGCTTCATCAGTGACCACTGACACCTCCCCCTGCCCTGCCCTACCCTGCCCTGCCCTCTTGCCTCTTAAGGGAGCTTTGTGCTCTGATTGATTGGAAAAATTATTCAATCTGGTCTACGGCTTGTATGATTATGTGGATTATTACATTTTGCTCAACATTACATACAAGGCAAGGAATTGTAGCAAAGGGGGAGGAGATGGGGCAATAGTATGCAGAACAAGTGAAGGAAGTGAAGGGGAATCTGCTATAACTGTAACTTATTTCGATTCATAAATTTCATATAATTAACGTCTTTTAATAACAGATCGTACAGTCTCTTAGTCTATGAGAAATGAGACCTATAGGTTAAAGCTTTTCCTTCACTGAAGTTCGCTCAAATTGGATTTGTTTTTAATATGGAAAGTTATAATTCGTAGGTCGAATATCAAGATTCCTAGTAGAAATCTTTATTCTCATCATTTCGGTGGTAAGTCTGATCAACTTTGAATGGAAAATATATTAAAAGAAATGGTTTTTCATAGGGTAACTTCCAAAAATTAAACCAAACGATGATTAAAGTTCCTTCAATTCCCATTTAAAGCCAAGAAGGATTCGAGGAAGGACAAGCGGCAGAGGACAGACACTCGCTTCGGGTCCGAAAGCTGGCTGCCTATTTAGACAATTGCTGTCAAAACATTTGGTAATTGATACCAGGAGGATGTCTCATCGCAGCCAACAACTAGGACACAAAGGAGGCACCAGGGAGCTGGCTACCAAAAAAAAAAAAATATATATATATTATAGAACAGAAAGAAACGCGTCAAGTTGATTAAATTGTGTGAAGAGCTAAACGACAGCCGCAAGGATAATGACAAAAGGCGAAGCCGGCCAAAGGATTGCCCGTGTCATGATGATCGGGTTTCAATTACAAAAAGGAAATGCCGTCTCCCGCCTATGGTCCCCACAACCATTCCGATTCCGATTTCAATTCCAATTCCAATTCCCACTCCCATTCCCATGGAAATCCTGTTTTCATTCCCATTCCCATTCCCTTTCCGAAGCTCCAATTCAATTGCCGCTTCCTGGCGCAAATGTCATTCGTCCAGGGGCCAAGACAAAGGACTGGCTGCGGTTCTGCCCTGCCTCGTTCGGTTGGTTTTAATTACGTCAAGTGATTCGCTGGCTGGCTGCCTGCCCTGCCCCGCCTGCCCTGCCCTGCCAGTCGCAATAAGCAAAATGGAAATCAAATGCGCCATCTTGAAATGCAGCTCTGGCATCTCAAGTGACATTTATCGCGTGTTTTGACAGAACGTTTGATGTGCCAGCCTCCACCCTCGCCCCCGACCCTACCCGACTCCAGCCAGCTCCTTGACATTTCCACTTCCGCTGAAGCGCTAAAACGCTAAACTGCTGAGGGAAAAGGAGCCACTGGAAGAGGGGGTACTGCAACACTCCTGCCGGAATCCTTGGCCCATTATCATCCAAATTATCGACATTCGTTCCCTCCATCGAGCACTCAGCGAACACCCAAATGGGAAAACAATGGGAAACCTCGTTTTCCACTCGAATAGATCCGCAGATGACAACACCCAACAACGTCTGTCCCGCATTATGCAATCATTATATTTTTATGCCTATTAACAACTAAACGAATCTATAGAAATTTGCATAAATCCGTGCAGGTGATTTGGGCAATGGAGTGTGCAGCCCCCCCTCCCCCCCTCAAATCGCTGCCTACTCAGACGGAATGGGCCCCAGACCACAATGCCACCCGGTTCGCAAGTGGTTCGTCTTCAAACTACGGACTCGCACTGAATGATTCGCTGGGGATCTATCCGGATGCGGATCTGAATCTGAATCTGATTAATGGATTTGCTGCAGATGGTTTGAGCCTGAAGATCGGGCAGGCTGGCAAGGAATTACAACTGAGTAGAAACAGTCAATTCTTGCAGAGAAGACATGGCACCGCCTTAAGGAGGAGTCCCAGATACATCCTGAATCCAATTTGCACATCCCGCAGCAATAGCATTTGAAGTGGTTCAACCAATTGAATAAACAAAACCAATCATAGTCCGGGGCAGTGGGAGTGGGAGTGGGAGTGTGAGTTTCTCTTCCCCGAATGCTACACGTAAATGATTCTCTATCGGTGAATCGAGCTGCCACTCACTTGGCCATGAATCGCATTCACTTGGGCACCCATCCCTCCATCCCTGTCCCATTGTGTCCGCAGCTGAGGCACCTTTCTGCATACGAGTAAGTCCGCCGACCCGAGGCTGCTTCCTTCTCTTTGTTGCTCAATTTGTGCCTCAATTTGCTCATTTATTCCCATACACTTGGCTTGGCCGTTTCCACACTGCCACATTTTCCCCATTATCACACTTGCCAAGAAGGGACGGGACGGGACGGGACAGGACAGGACCTCTGGACACTGGACACAAATTGTGTCCGCTTGGGTTGGGGGCAAACTCAATTGCAGTTCACATGACAGGACAATTGAAGGGCTGGCCACAGCTGAGGATGCCTGGGATATCATTATCCCTGCCACTGCCACTGCCATCCTCATCCTCATCCTCACTGTCATTGAGTTCCTGACTGACTAATTGCTGCCTGCTCTTTGCCGCCCGGAGAAAGTTCTCGGTAGGACATCGGAGAGTGGAGAAAGTCAGCCGTGAAATTTTAATGATTCGTAAGTCGATACGCCTTGTAAGGCGACAAGAACTGGCACCGGCACCGGCACTGGCACTGTCACTGAGCTTGGGGTGGGAGATGCAAATGAAGGAAACCGGAGCAGGAGCAGGAGACGGAGCAGGAGACGGAGACGGAGACGGAGACGGCGACCCGACGCTTTGTCAACCTCTCACTAATCCTGTAAAGGACAATTTCTTATTGAGTATCAAAGGCGAGCCAGTAGCCATTGGGGTGGGTGTGGATGCCCTGAGATGGAGTCAGATGAACAAATTATATATAGAGCAGGATCCCTCTGCTCGGGAGCCATCCTAGCACATTCAGAAGGATACCTAAGGCACTTCTTGGCTGGCATTCCGACTGTAAAAGTCCTCCGATGGCAATGGTTATTGGCAGATCAGCAGGAGATGGCTGAATATACGATTCAGGGATACTTAATCGATGCGGCTAGAGAGCAAGGGTCGCTCTAGATCGTGTCGTGTTGCCAGCTTTGCATACAAATCAATATACCCTTCAGCTGCACGATTAAGGGGTAGGGTAAAGAAAAAGAAGCGGAAAAATCCGAACAAATGAAGGGGGATGGAGGAGTGACACCATGGGTGAGGACCGGGGCGCACGTCAAAAGATTATGACAATTTTCCCACCACAAATGAACATGAAAACCCGACAGGCGACAACGACAGCGTCAGCGTCAGCGAAAGGAGCAACAGCCCAGGACGAGGAGGAGGTTGAAGGACAGAGGACAACGGATCCAGACCCAGACCCAGAACCAGAGCCATTGTTAGCTCCTGCCTTGTGTTGACAAGGATTAAGGACATCAACGGGAGAGAAAATTCCATGGAAAATAAGAAAATGACAAAATGTGTAAAAAAGAAAATGAAGACGAAGCATTAGAAGCGGAAAGGAGCCAAAGAAAAGCCCAAGCAGACAAGCAGAACAAATGCAATCAATGCGAGAAGAAAATAGCGAAAATTATGATTGATGTCGATTGTTTGATTGGGTCCTGCACACACCCGGCCGACTGTCGGGAGGCCATAGATGGCCATCCAAATGAATCAAATCTGAGAAAAGTTGGCAGAAAGCGATGAGTATTTTAGGGGAAAGTGGAAAAGGAAGAGGCCCACTTTCAAGGGAAATGTCAAGCAGGTTCATTGGTCCGCAGTGCAATATTAAAGCATTACCTCTATGTGCCTCCAAGGATATATTTTATGATGGTTCATTCCACCCCTCAACATTAACTAATACCCGGCCACTGAGGATCCACATCCAATTTAGTTTCCCACCAGCCTATAAATTCGTATTTTTGGTAACAAGATGTCGAGGGGAAGGGCATTGGGCGAATGTTGCCACCCGGGGCGTTGCCACTTCAGTGGCACAGCGACAACCCTGGCCAGCAACCCTTTCTCATTAAAAATCATTTAGGAAACACTCGTTTCTTTTTCATTTTTCATTTTTCACATTTTTCCTTTAGGATAATTTCAACAATGCTCTTGAAAGTCTACGCAGCGCCCCGTTAAGGGTTAGACGATGACGACGACGGGGGGCGTGCCTAGCGCCATTCAGGGCCAAGTGGGGCAAGGGGGGAGGACAGCACTCAAGTGCAGCAAGACGCAGGACGCAGGACGCAGGACGCAGGACGCAGGACGCAAGACGCACATGCAGCCATCAGGAGGCGAATGCAGGCAGCGAAGCTCCTTTTGATCGAATTAAGGCGCACAGCATGGCGTTCAAATATGGCCAACTTTGTGTCGAGACCTTTGCACTTGTCTCAGCCACGCCACGCCACCCCCACTGGCAGCAGCAGCAGCAGCAGCAGCCCGTGCCACCACCCCACCTCGTGCTTGAGTGCAGTTTATTGTTTGATTTTTCCTCTTTGTGCATTTGCTGGCTGGCTGGCGACGGCTGGCTGGCTGGATGGATGGCTGGCTGCCTCTTGTGGGGGCGGCCCTTTGAAATTCAAATTCAAATTGAAATTCAAATTAAAATCAAGAGCGGAGCAAAGCGTTCGCCATCATCGCAATTGCATTCGTCAGCCATCATGGTTACCTTTTTGTTTCACAATCTTCAGATGGTGGCTCTTCGCCATGGACTCCGCCCAATTCGCGGACATCAAAGCCCCATGGCCCATGGCCCATGGCAGCCCCATGTGAGAGGTGGAAATGTTTGTGAATGCTCGCTCGCTCGCTCGTCTTTTGTGCTTGTGCAACGCTCCTTGGGCCCGGCACTGCCCCTCGAGTGGGAAACGAAAGTCGAGGGGAAGGAATCGCCAACAAATAAAGACCCGCCACACGTTGAACGAAAATTAAAAGGTCTGAAACTGAAAGGTTTTACGCTCCAGCGCGGTCGCCAAATGAAACTTTCTTCACCCCGTGGAACTTCCCTCTTGGGTGGAGCTGGCAAATTTCAATGGGTCTTTCCGCCATGCTCTTGTTTTTCCTTTTCCTTTTTAATTTGTACATTTTGGGCAATGGTTTGCTGGGCTGAGGCAATGCTCTCAACTCTCAACTCTCAAATGTCTGGTCTTACTTTTACAATTTGGTTACATTTATTTTCTTTCTAAATGCTCCAAGTATATCTAACTAAGGAGCAAAAGACTAGCACACATGTACAGGCTTTATATATTCTATTCTGATAATAATTAAGTAGATATGGCACATGGCATCTTCAAGTTTAAGGTTGGATTTTCCATTCCTGCTGGCTCTTCCGTTGGGTAGTGAAAGGCACCACTCTCTGGTGAAAGTATTTCAAACGTAACATCAAGTCTGGAATCGATTTGGAGGAGTCAAAGTTCTATAGAAACCATCCTAGAAGCACCGAATGGAAGATGCCTACTAAGCAGATCACAGGAGCCTTATATTCATTATATTATTTAACTATATATGTTTTATAGTTGGGAAACCCATTTCCTCACTGTTCTTGGAATACTTCTGGAAAGATTCTAGAATGCTGCCCACTTTGTTGATTTCTGTGGGAAAAGTTCGATATTTGTGCCGATTCTTTGCCTGTGTTCCAGGTTTTCTCTGACAGTTACTTTGTCTCTCTCTGCAGCTCTCTCTCTCTTTCACACAATTGATTTAAGCCAGGGCTTACAGCCAATTCTGTTTTGTATACGGTTCTGATCTAACACGGTCTAAAAATACAAACTTGTACTTTTTTTTACACGATTTTATTCCATTTAGAACGATTTTAGTTAAAATTCAAATTTTAAAATAAATTTAATTATTATGGCGTGATTTTTAAAATATAGTTTATAATGGTAATGGTAACTAATTCGAATAGGTTTTAGAGACAAGGAAACAATCAGCTATTTTTGCATACGATCAATGTATTTTTGTACACGGTTTTTTAGGTGTAGGAACTAGAATTAGGTTTTGCTTTGCTTTTTTTTGGCTATGGTTCATTCTGCTCCATCCGAACTTCGTCCTCTGCTCGTACGTTTTCGCTTAATCCATAATTCGTTTGGTCTTCTGGTTTATTCGTATTTGTTCTCAATCCCCAATTCCATAATTTCCTTTAGCTCTTGGAACATTTCAGCAGTTTCTTATGCGTCTTCGGCTCGAATCACTCTGGTTCCAGTTCCACAGCTGCAAAGGAACCAGCGTCGATAGGCGAATGCGACAATCGATATTCTTCCAGGGCTGGCTTAGGAAAACACATCTCTAGCTATTAGGTTATTCATTATTTCTGGTGTATATTTTGCATATACATTAATTATACATTAATTGAATTGCTGATATGCATCCATGATCCTCTCGTGCTGTAATTCAATAACTTATCATTTCAGAGGGCGTTATGGATGCTCTTTCTTTGCCCCTCTCCGCCTGCCCACATATTAAATGAATTGGCAAAGCGGCACAAGCAAAAAAGGGCAACAAAATGCAGCTGTGGCCCCTTTCATCCTTGCACCACACACGTGTCTCTGTGTCCCCAAAGGGGCCGTCCGCCGGGCAGAGGAGGCAGAGGGACTGCGTCAAAGGGATCGCACCTCAAAGCAAAATGCAAAATAATTGTTTATGGTGTTTTAACAATTTGCAGAGAACCGAAAGAACGAAGGACGGAAAGACAGACAGAAGGACAGAAGGCGGCAATCCTCATTGGGCGAAGGAACCCCGAGAAATGCAAACATATAACAATTATAAAGCAAAGGCAGGATGGGGATGGGGATGGGGATGGGCACAAGGATGAGGTGTGCACACATGTGCCAGTGGAGCAAAGGAAGCAGTTGCACATTATGCAAAGCAGCCAAGGATATCCGAGGAAAAATGCGTCTCATTATAGATTCAAACACACGCATCCTCAATCCCATTCGCCTCGCGTTCCCCGAAGAGCGCCGAGGACGACGTCGTTATCCTTAATTTATAAGAGTGTGCGTTGCCGTCGTCATCTTGTGAATATGCATGAAACTGGAAGGAATTACATTTCTGTCCCAGCTCTGTCCCTGCACACCACACGGAGCCGCTACACTTCAACCCCAGCTCCAACCCCAGCCCCAACCCCACCGATCCCATAATGAAATGTAATGTAACCGAATAACGAACCAACCAAGCGAAACCGCCATCACCCAGGGAGCTCCCCTGCCCACCCACCTGAGGGCTGGGCTGCAGTTTTCCCTTTGTGCCCATCCCCGTGCCCATCCCCAGTAATTTGCATATATGCATTAATATGCTCCAAGAATCCCGCATCCAGCCGCATCCAGCCGCATCCAGCCGCATCCATCCGCATCCAGCCGTGCCCTGTGCCCTCTGCCCTGCGCCCTTTGTGGGGATAGAAGTGATGAGGCTGCACAATCCATCGGGAGCCCCAGCATCCTTTTGTGGGTGGGGAGGCGGCCTGTTAATGGCACTTGTTAACTGATACTGATCCAGTCCGCCATCCACAGCCGATGGTAGAAGTATCCTGAAATGGATACGCCACTTGTTAAATAATTGCTGAGCAGTTGATGGCTGTCAACTGATTAAAGCATGTACTCGTAGATGCATATGTACATACATATATGTTTAGATGAAAATGGATCATATTATATAACTCGCATAATCTGTTTTGCTCTATGACTAAAGAATATTGGAATCCTGACGGTGAGGACATCTTTCTCTCAAAGAGCATCTTCAGCTAAATATGAGAGGAATTAGGAAAAAGGATACAACATGTGAGTGTTGTTGGATCTCGAGACGAAGAAACATACCTATAATATTTGTAGAATTTGGCTTGTTTTGTTTGTAGAAATATTTGGAAGGAACTGCTAAGTAGATGCCAATAAGGATGCGGCAAGTGCTCAAGGACGGGTTGAGGCTGAGGCTGAGTCCGGTCTGTGGTGCGGAATTAGTTGCTGTATCCACATGGCCAGGCACTGGCCTGGTTCGGGGCAAAGCCACCACCAGAGCAGGTCTCCTCCCCCTGGGCTTCTCGGGGTTGTGCTGATCCCCTGCCCTCCTGCCCTCCCGCTGTCCTCCCGTTGAGGGGTTGCCAAATCGAGTAATCAGCGTTTTAATAAACGCCTCACCCCCGACACAGCGCCCGGCAGAAGGACAATTTATAATGGCTTCCGCTTTGAGTCCTCCTCTCGCTGCAGCCGGCGAGAGATACAGAGAGCGAGAGAGGGAGAATGTGTGAGAGGGAGTGAGAGCGAGCAGCGTGCGCAGGTCGGGCCAGCGCGAGTGCGAGCGAGAGAGCTCGAGGGTGAGAGAGAGCAAATGCAATTCATAAAATGAAAATGAATGAATGAATCCACAGAGAAAAGGAGAGAGATATACATGTATATATAATTTGATGGAGAGCGAGCGAGAGAGAGCGAGAGAGAGCCAAATTAACTGGGAGGGGCATGCCACAAGAACAGAGAGCGGCATGCGAAAAAGTCCTGTCAAGGATGATTGCAAAAATCAGCAAAGAATATGAACAAAGCGGAGGGAGAAAGCAAAAAAAGAAGAGCAGCAAAAGCAGCAGCAGCAGGACTGGGCGGGGTAGGGGAGGACGTCGAGGGTTGCCTGCCACACACACACACACACAACACACACCCCCAATCCACCCACCCACTGCAGGTAAGCGAAGGGAAACAACCACCAGACGGCAGGCGGCAGGCGGCGTGGGTGCAAGAGTGACAGCAACAGCGACGCCAACTGTGAAGCAAGACGAGACCTGCAAATATGTCTCGGCCTCGGCCCATGCTCCTGGCTCCTGGCTGCTGGCTGCTGGCCAGGACTCTGCTGACCGTGATTGGGTCCTGACCGGTGGCTGGGGGTTGCGATTCGGCACTCGGGCGGCGGCACTCGGGCGTGGGTCGCCCCGACACCGGATATCAGATTGGAAATATTGAGTGCTCCCAATGATTATGTGGAGGATGATTGCGGATGGCCCTGATCAACCGCTGCCAGTGGTGGGGCAGCGTCTAATGACTCGGCTAAACAGCCCAAACGAATCAACAATTCGACAATTCGACAATTACGCAGGCAGGACTCCCCTTCCGAAGGGGTCGCCCAGTCGCCCCGTCGCCTCTAATGAGGCATATCGATGGCTGACTTTTAATGGGGCATCTTTGCGGCCTGCATGCAACATGCACCCGCTGCTCCGCAGGCTCCCCAGGATCCCCAGGCTCCCCTTGGACCATTCGCAATGGGCTGGGAGCACCCCAAGCCCTTCAACGTGGAATCCCTCATAAGGTGCCCCTCCAGCATGCCATGAATGATGTTCGGCGACTAATTGATTAACCAATTCTTGATCAGAAATTATATATACATTTTCATGGGAAATTGTGTGTGTTTTCAAAGGCACTCAAGGGCATTCGCCTATATTCGGCTGCCCTCCACCTGCCAGCCAATCCCTGGGGCCAGCAAAACGGAGAAGATGTCCTCCGCTGTGGCCTCCCTCCCGGATGCTTCATTTGCTTTGCTGATTTCGAAGTTTTTCCACATTTTTATGCAATTTTCCCTCTTAATTTCGGGAAGAGTCCGCAGTTCGTCTAGCGGTTGATTATGGCGCTCTGGGAATTGAGTTTGGGGAATTATGATGCGTGAAATGTGAGGGTAGAGCACCGCACAGCACAGCCATTCGCTTCCATATGCAAATCTCGTTAGTTGTGCTCATACCCATACCCATCCGCATCCCCCCTCATCCTTCGCCCCGCATCCTTGGCCCGCCCCATCGTTAGCGAATCTCGAATGCAGCCAAACGGTAAAAATGGTGAAAAAATCGAGGTGGAAATTGAATTTCGCAAGTATTTTCTCTGCCAGCCCCGCACCGCCCTCTCCCGCACAATGACATATTAATTTCAGATGTGGAGAAGTGCTCGACAAAGCGCGAACCCACAGATACGGGTATAACCCATCCTTGAGGGCTCTTCAGCTGATCCCTCTGTCTCTCCTGCTGCATCCATGTATATCTGTATTTGTATCTGTAGCTGTATCTGCGTATCCGCGTATCCGCATCCGTATCTATATATCTGGTTGCTGCCTAACGAGTTGCAGCATCTCATTCATTATACGACGATTTGCAGTATTATGGCCTCGATTGCAGACCTCCTCCCCCTCCTCCTCCTCCCCCTTCGGTTGTCTTTGGCGGTTGGGGGCGTGGCAAGCACTCATCAAATATAACGGATTTTTTTCTACTTTTTGCATTTTCGAAAATTTGCATTAAGTGAAGTAGTCATCAGTTATCAGCATCAGCATCAACATCATCCCAGCCCCACCCATCTGCCAACCCATCCAGCGACGCAGCAAATTTTGAATTCAATGGACGGGGACAGCCTGCCGAGGACGGGGGGGGGTCCTCAAGGGGTTCTCTCAAGCGGGCTGGTGCGGTGGCGGCATTGTTTGCCCAAGAGGAGCTCCGCTCCACTCGGCTCTGCTCCCAAACTCAACCTCATTTGGGCCAGAAATATGCCAACCGTTCTCGATGAGCACTCGGAATAATAGAGAAGGTATCGCAGGGTGCAGGCTGCAGGGAGCAGGGAGCAGGTCCTGGAGAGGGCCGCTGTTGCGCTTCAGTTGCCTGTTAGTTTGAACGCAAAATCAGCGACATTATAATCGTCCTCATTAACGGTGCGCCGTCGTTGTCGTCCTCGTCCTCGTCATCATCATCATCATCGTTAATATCCTGGAAAACCTACCTCGTCAACTCATCAGCGTCATTAGCGAAGAAGCTGCAGCAGCGGCAGCAGCAGCAGCAGCAGCGGAAGGAAAGGAAAGGCAAGGAAAAAATCGTCCTCAGAATGGGTTCGGGGCAGGTCGAGCCTTGAAATACGCTATAAAAAGCGGTTATTTATGATCTAGTCCCATCTGCGGAGTAGCAGAATCCAAGATATAACGATCAGTTCTGAAGACATATATGATAGTCCTGTGGCATATACAGCTCGAACTTGAGTAAACCGAATAAGGTTGGATGTTAGTCGCCTGCAAAATCGAAACACATCGGATTTTGTAGGGTTCCTTAACCGACCACGCTTTCCCAAGCCATCTCAATCGAATCCAATCCAATTCATCGCTACCTGGCAAGTTCGTTCAGTTCTCAATTGATAATACACTTGACTGAATCCAGCGCATCCCCCGATCCAATGCAGTCCCAGTCGCAGTCTCCATGCCCCTGCCCATGCCCCTGCCCCTGCCCATGCCCTTTCCGGATCTATTGAATGCCCATTCAGACAATTGCACAGCCCATCGCATATAGACGAAGACCAAGTCGCTCCCCAGTCCGTAAGTCAGTCGTCAGTTTGTCAATCAGTCAGTCAGTCAATTGGGGAACGCAATTTTCTATTGGCAGTCACTGACAGGAAGGCAGGAAGGGAGGATGCCGAAGGATGCCCCAGGCCGGAGCTGATGTGGATGCCGATGTGGATGTCGATGATGATGATTCTGGGAAGGAGAAATCGAAAAGAAATATTATTTCAGCGCTTCGTTTTTTTTCGCTATTTATTATTATATTTTGTAGCTCTTAAGTGCACTTTCAAGGGGTTGTGTAAATTATTCAGCTTAATTCGGATTCTGGCATTATTTGCAGACCACCCACCACCCACCAGTCACCACCCACCAGCCACCAGCCACCAGCCACCAGCCAGCACCCTGGGCCTGCCTTCATTTTGCTTTGACTCGATACGATTCGCCTTGGGTGCCTTTGTTGTCCTTGTTGGTGCTCATATTTCGCTAATGGCTGCCTGCCTCTGCCAGCCTGCCAGGACCACCTCCATAATTCTGCTCCTGCTGCTGCTGCTACTCCTCCTCCTGATCCTCTTGTTGCTGTTGTTGTTGTTGTTATGGGTTGGTCGTTGCATTGCGCACAGGAAGTCATTATGGCGCACAACTGCAATGGGGAATTATATGCTGTCCTGTTGTCCTGCTGTCCTGTTGTCCTGGCCTCTCCTGGCCATTCTTTCTTTCATTCATGGCATCCATTCCACCAAATTGAATCATATCGAATTTGGAATTTTGCAATTTGTATTCCACTCCAGTCCACTCCCCCTTTCCCTTTCCCATTCCCATCGAGGGTGCTCCTGCCCAAAGTTAATGGATGGCTCGGAAAGAGCCGATGCACTACTGGGGGGTGGGGGCTGGTGGGGGGTTACCAGGGCAGATTTGAGAGGGTTTTGTGGGATATTTGAAATTTATAATTAATATAATTAATTAATATTAACGACCGATAAGGGCCGCATCAAACGATTATCAATTCTCACTCTCTAAAACTCAAAAATATAGCTCAGATATCAGATGTCTATATATTCAAATCTTTTCGACTTAGCGCACTATCCGGCCTAATTACAGGACAACTTTAGACGTTAGAAAAAGGGCTTGCTATTGTTCAAGAAACTCTAAGACAAAAATCGAAACTCCCAGGGAAAATAAATAAATATGTTTAGATCTCGGCATCAAGGCAGGCCGTGCCCTACAATACTGGGACTACATGAAACGAACATTTATTCAGTAGTAAAGATTCCTGGCTCCAGTTCGGATCGTCCAACAAAATTCCCAAAAATGTTTGGAAAAAATTAAATTTTGTAAAAAAAAATTTTTAGAAAAAAGTTTTGTGAACAAAAAATTTAAAAAAAAAAAAAAATTTGTATACAACTAAATTTAAAAAAAAAATGATTAGAGAAAACAAAATTGTACTCAATGCCGTCCATTGAGTAGCACATCCGTGATGCCCCCGACGACAGCCTCTGCTGGTTGTTCAGCCATGGGCCAAGCCGATTCCATGACGGCCCCGAAGACCTCACCAATCTTTTCAAGTATTGCAAAGACCACGCCCTGTTCCTCGTCGTTCTTGATAAGGTATGCAAGGTTGGGCTTGAGGATGGCCCAGGCACGCATCACACCGTCTATGTCGTCCATATCGCCGAGGGAAATCACAAATGCGCAGAGGGCCCGGTGGATGCCTTGCAGGGATCCGCAAGGCATCCATTGAGGCCCTCTGCGCATTTGTGATTTCCCTCGGCGATATGGAGGACATAGACGAGGTGATGCGGGCTATGAGCGATATTTTTGTAGACTCCATCGAGTGCCATCGACTCACAGCGAATTCCTTCAAGGCTAATATGGCCTCTTGCTTATCAAAGACATAGTCGTTATCCACCTGCAATTCATGCGAACCATTATCGTCATCGCAATCATCATCTGTGGATGCCACGGTCGGAATCGTCCGCTCTATATTCTGGAGAGCCGGCTCGATAATTGTCGTTATCGTTATCGTCATCGTCATCGTCATGAGTCTCGCTGTCAATGCTCTGTGACCGGCTTGCTCAGACACGACTATCGCCAGTCGACGGCCCGTCTACGGTCAGGATCAACTGTATCGTGCTCCAGTATATTCAGGGAAAACTACATCTCCTTTCCTTTCCTACCGTACGGGCGATCGATGAAACGATATTTTGGCGATATGACACCCCTTATTGACTTGTTCAAACAGATCCGATTACTGGCATAAGTCCAGCCGGCAAGGAAAGACTCCAGAGTTGTGCAGGGGAAGGCTGCGACCTGCTGCGATGGATGCTTGGATGTTCTTCCGGCATTATCTCTCTGAGCAGGTAATTGGCATATAATAAAATGCAATAAGAAAGCTATTGATATATAAATTGATATTTGCAGCTTTCGTGCGGCAGCTAATGCATGGGTTAGCCTTTGCCGCTGACAGCGCTTTACAGCGCTCGTCAAGGAAGCCGGAAGAGAGCAAGTACAGCGTGTCCTTGCCATCGATCGAGGCAAGCGTGACGCCTTCCCAGACGTTTTCCTGCGACCCAATAAAAGATTCATAAATATCTAAATAACGTGTAATAAATATATAAATATTCGTAATGAAACAATTATTCTCTTGACGTTTTGAGAGGAGCTTTGCTGCCTGCATTTCAAGTTGTGGTTGAGCGTGAAAAGTCCTGCTATGACCTGTATCTACCCTGAACTTCTCAAGGGAAGTGGTAGTCGAATATAGAACTCAATCATCAAGAAGACATGAAATGTTGCCCAGTTGGAACCAGTTGGAAGAGCAGTACCCACCCACTGACAAGTGCAATATCAACAGTTAAACAGTCAACACGACTCGAGTGGAAATGGGAAACGTAATAGGAATTCGTTTAGTTGCAATCGCTCCAGGATCCTGGGATGCTGGCCGAATGTCAGCGACAGGCGGTGGAGTCATCCAGTGTGGAGCGGAATCGGAATCGGAATGGCCAAACGCATTCTTGCGATGATTGCAGAATAAATATGGCACAGGGGGGGATCCTGCAACCAAGAGTCTCCTGGGGGCTCCTGCCCCACGCCTCATGCACCTGTCAGACTTCAGACCTCAGCGACTGTGATTTAATTCGATTTAATAACTTCTGTCAAGCGCACACACTCGCAGCTCTTGTGGAAATCCTTTGCTGTGGCGTGCATCTGACAGGACCCCCTGCCCCCCTGCCCCCCTTCTTGCGCCACTCGAAGCTGCCAATATTTGCCCTGCAACAACTTATTTACGGGGGAGGCTGACTGCGATGCGTTGCCATTGTCGAGCAAATAACTTCAGACCGAGACGAATCCGGATCCGGATCCGGAACGGGAATGGGAACGGGAACGGGAGTCCGTGGTAGAGCAAATGCCAAACGGTAATAGAAAATGTCAAATGCCATTTCCCAGGCAGATGGGGAGGCGGAAAACCTGTTGATTTTTCGTAATTCATTTTAATTTTAAGCTCAGAGAAATCTGTGGAACCCTTTGGAACTTCATATGGCATCTCTCTCCAATCTATCGCTATTGGTATGGAATAGAGGACCTTCCGAGTTGCATGGACTCCTGGAGGCACCCTGAACAGAGCAGCACCCAACCAAAGATTGTTTTAACGATGATAAACCAATAAGGGACCGCATATCGTACACCCTAAATCCCTCAACCTACCCCCTACCATTACCATGGGCATTCCCTTTCCCCCCCCCTCTCCCGAGTGCCACTTCAGAGGCTACGTGTCAGAATTGGTTGACATGTTTGCCGTTGTCTGTCCTCTGGTGACGTGAAATGTTTGCACTTCATCCTTTTGTCCGTCGGCCGTCGAGCGTCCTCCGTCGAGCGTCGAGCGTCGACCGTCAGCGGGGCTGTCGATGTTGTCGTTGATAAAAAGGCCCTTTGTATCTGGTATCTATCAGATGCGATACGCATGAGTTTATCCAGTGCATGCCACTGGCACCAGCCCCTATTCCCCCTATTCCCCCTATTCCCGTCCTATCCATCCTCCATCATCGCGCTTCTCTATTTATTTGCTCACGCCGACAGATGTTGCATTTGTTGCTATGCCCATTCACGCTTTTCCGCATAATTCTGGATGCAACCGACGCGTCGGCTGTTCTGTTCTGGGAATTGTGAAAGTATCTCAGGGATACAAAATTACTTAATTTCACCAGCTGGAAGCACCGGCCAGGTGCCACGCCGTCCGTGGGGCAACGGAGCGCACTCATCGTTCAGCACTTTTCCGGTCTGCTCCATCAGCAGAAGCCCAGAGAAAGGTTCTCATTTGCATACCAAAAGCATGGATAAGCCGAAGAAGGAGATTGCGAGATTTCTCCACAAAAACTCCACAGACCAGACCAGACCAGACAAATTCGCCCTCAGATTCAGTCAAAGAGATTTCCCTCCACTTCTGTGTAATCCGAAATTAATTCATTTGCTATACAAAATTTTCCTCTGTGCGGCGGAAGGTAAGAAATGCCGTTAAGCAATTTTCATTCATATGCTAAGAGGTTGTGTCCGAGCGATTTCTTTTACTTCTTACCAAATCTTGACCCGTCTTGCGGCAGGGGAGATAGCCACCCCCGAAAAGCCATGAAGCCATAAAGCAATTAAATGTATGAAATGTGAAAGTACATGGAAGCGGGGAGCGGGGAGAGCCTGCAGATGGACATTTTCATCATTGCCAGCGACCCAGGCTGGGATATACTCACTTGTACATGTACATATATATGCTATATATGCTATATATACGATATATAAGCTGAAAGCCAAACACTCGAGATTTGGATCTCGCCTTTGGATCTGAAAAATACAGAAATATGTGCTAAAAGATACATATAATATGTCGTTCAGCTTATAATATTATAATAGCTCGCAAACGGATTGCTTGAAGCATGAATACTTACTTGCGAAAATGTGAAAAATATAAAAACTGATTTTGAGGGTATTTTACTATTTGTCAGTATTAGGATGTGATCTAGTACACTGCCAGATCTGCAGCTTATTTTCTGTGAGTTCTAGAGTCTTGGGTTTTTTTTCCCATTGGCCAGAATATGTACATGTTTTCTGTGGAATTGTTCTAAATTTCCTTGGCAATTGCTCCAATTTGACGAAGTGCTGCTATAAAGCTTTGACTTTGATCTTCTAGTCTGTTTCAGAGATAGTCCCAGATTGTGTTGCCTTAAGGCAATGGAAAATGTCATTTTATTTTGCTATGAAGTCGATTTACATGGAGTCCCACGTTACGAAAAGCTGTGAATTTTCAGACCTTAGGTTTTGCCCTAAAAATACAATTTTTGATATGCAATTTCACATGAATTGAATACTCTACAACCTGCATATTACCCCATGGTTGGAATTGGTGGCACTTGTTGTGGAGGCCTTTTCCGGATTATGGAGGCCGTTAGACCATGGGAAATCACAAAAAATATGAAGACAATTTTCATTTGCGTAACGCTGAAGATCAATGTTTTTCTGATATATTTCGGCTAAAAATATATTACTTTAGCGACTTAAAAAAAAATTAATTTGGCCAGAAAATGGGGTCACAATTCCCAGAGACCAAATTAACCCAAATTAACCCCACGACGCTAAGATAGAATGAGTGTTAATGGAAGTATTAAAATAATTATTTGTTTGCTTGGCTTCCTGCAGATGAACGTCGACTCTGAGATGCGGCAGGACGGCGTAGATCGGCTCGCCCGAGGATGTTGATCGACAAAATACAGCCTCAGGGGCGCCAGTGAATTAAACGGCATCATCAATTAATTGTTGTCAGAGTCTGGTCAAAGCCACACAAAGGGCAGAGGCAGAGGCAGAGACTTGGAGCACAACAGCCGTTCGGGCCACCACCACCCCCCTGTGGGCCTAGAGCATCCCTTGTTGACTGTGTTTGACCGGACCGCACGAGTGTAAATAAATTCTGCAAGGGACTCGTCCGCAAAATGCTCTGCCTGGCTGGCTGTGTCTGTCTGTCTGTCTGTCTGTCTGAAGGATTACACAGGGAAAAGGTTACGTGGACGGGGAGTGGAGCAGAGGGAGCAGCAGTCACAATGGCAGCCAGGATAACAAGCGAAACAACAACGGAGCCGAGCAACTTGGCCCATTGTCAAGTGGACTCTAAAGCTTTTAGCTTAAATACACTTTGGGCCAACTACTTGGATGCAGGAAGCAGAGTGGAGGGTTGAGCCATGCTCCTTGCCACCGCCTCCGCCTCCGCCTTTGCCCCCGCCTCTGCCATTGACAGATTTGGCCAGAAGAAGGGGGGCGGCCAAGTGTAATTTAATTTATCGTTTCGATTGTGCCAAAGTGTATCGAGAAAATTGCGCAAAATCGAATCGCCGGGTCGCCGTTAACTGCAACTTAACGAAATTGCCAACAAATTGCTGGACCGAGGGGGCCGCATGCGAGGGGGCAAGCATTTAATAAATGAAATTGAATCAAATCTGGCCACATGGCGCATACGCAGCGGTGTACGTCGCGATTCGGCTAAATGCCTGGGAGTCAGTCACACACACACACCTACACACACACACGCACGCACAGAAGCTGCTGCATGTGTTGCACGATTATGTGCGCTTGCAACCCTTTGGGCGACCCAAAAGCTCCCCCCACTCCTCGCTCTTGTTGACACTCGAAAGCTGCGCTGTTTGCAAACTTTTTAGCGCTCGAAGGCAGCGCTAGACCTGGACCTGCGGCAGTCCTTAGTCGGGACACGAACCCCCGGCGAGCGGCCGGCCAGAAGTCGCCGCAGTGAAAGGATGTGGGGGCAAAGGGCGGAGGTGGAGGTGGAGCGGGAGGTGGGGCGGTGGCAGATTAGTGGAGGAGGAGCATCAGCAGGGGTGGAGGATGTTGGCGGAGGAGGGAGAGGAGTGGAAGATTGGTGAAGGAGAAAGAACTGCAGTAATCAATATTGGAAATTACTCAAAGATAATTGTTTATTTAGCCAGAAAGCAGAGAAAAGTTGCTTCTCTCCGAGCAGAGATCGAAATTCGATTATGACCAGGCCAAGAGTCCTTGACGGCAATCGTTGGCCCACTAAAATTGGGGAGTGGACTAGGAAAACACATGCAAGAGCTTGATATGAGCTTGGAATCTGTTTTATTATACTTGAAATATTTAGAAATAGCCTCTGCAAAAGTTCAATCAATTTGCTTAAATTACTATGAAAAATTTGGAATATTCGAGCGAATTTGTGAAAGGAAATTTGTAAGCCCACTGAGGCGTTGTGGCAGGAGTCTTCCCATGATTCTCAGGTCTTTGGTTGGGAAGAAAAGCTGCTCGAAGGCTCGCAAAAGAAAGTTATTTCAGAACAGAAGTTCCTTTCAAGAATATCGGCTATGAAAATGGTATGGTATGGTGTGGTATGTGCCCCCGATATAGGGGAGCTGGTGACGCATTCAGGAAACGCATTTAAGTCAATCATCTTGAGTGGGATTACCCTGATTGGGGCTACGGCAATCACGTGGCAATCACGCCAATGTGGGATGTGGGTTGTGGGTGTGAGTGGGTCTCCGTTTCGGTTTCGGTCTCGTCTCTTGAGTGCTCAACCACTTCAAAGTGCAAATGTCATCCAGCCACCAAATGAATGTTAAACGCACTTCAAAGCCCCGTCCAAAAGCCGAATTGCATCCATGGAACCCACTCTGCCAGAGCCATCGCAGGCAGACCTCCTGTGCGCCTGTCCGCCTCTGCTCTGAGGTCTGAGGACTGAGGTATGAATCGCTTGATTACTTATTTAGCATTTATTCCAATTTCCATGCCCAAAGAGCGGCGACAATTGTCTATTGTCAGCAGTTGGCACTTGGGCCCTAATTGCAATCTGCAATCTGCAATCTGCAGTCTGCAATTTACAAGACACCATCGTCGCCCAGGAATCACCCAAAACGAATATGAATACGCGGGATCGTGGCAGGAGCAGGACCAAGAGCAGGACCTGCAGCAATAGCTGGAGCTGGAGCCGTTGCCGGTGCGGCCTATTATGCAATCAGCAGGACAGACGACGGCTGAATGTGAATCCCAATCCCAATCTGAATATGATTTTCTTTTTGTATTTGGTGTTTTATTTCCTGTTCACGCCACTTGCGCATTATTCAAATTTTGCAATTTTCAAATGAAAAACAAAAGCTCTATTCAGAAAAAGAATGAATGTTGTATATAGAGGGAATGGAAGGGAATGGAAGGGAATGGAATGGAATGGAATGGAGAGGAGAGGAGAACAGTCGTTGCGTTGCTGTTGCCGCAAATCCTTTTATGATAATTTCTCAAGAGTGTCGTCCTTTGATCAGGCAAGTGCCTGGCGTGCAGAAAAAACTCATTCAAGCATGAATGTGAATATGATTTTCAACCACATCAGACCCACATACACCCACATTAAGACACTACAACACGGGCAGGGGCACGGGCAGGGGCTTGGGCATGGGCTTGGGCATGGGCTGGCTGCTCGCGAGGATTAAAATTGCCAACTGCAGGAGCAGGAGCAGGAGCAGGAGCGGCAGCAGGAGCAGCAGCAGGAGCAGGAGCAACCTTGGGCCGAGTGCATTGTTTTCAGAGTAATTTCGGACAAAAACAATCAACATATCGACAGCAAATCAATCATTTATTGTGCTGGAATGGCCGGCAATTGTGTTTAACTTGGGATAACATATCGATTTGGAATACCCCAGGAATAGTATATCCCAGAACTAAAGTAATCCCCATCCCAATCTGAGCATTTTGCCTTGTTTTCGGCCCACTGTGCCGGCGAGGCTTCACCTGCCCAGCAGCGGCGCTCGTCTCGTTAGTAGTAGGATTTCTCTTTCTTTCTCTTGTGGGTTGGGTTTTCCCTTTCCCCCTCTTTTCACTCATTTTTCGCATTTTTTCATTTATAAATATTCAAAACTGCAGTGCCCCCAAGCCAACCATCCCCCTCCCTCTCCTCTCTAATTGCGTTTTTAGCTCAATTTTCCCTCACTCTCCGTCAGAGTCGTTTCCGTGTCCGTGCCCGTGTCCGTGTTGGTGTTGGTGTTGGTGCTCGTTTCCTGGGAAATCATTGCAATTAAAGCGTAATTGTTTTTACGCATTTGTCCAGTGTGCCACCTGCCCCAACCCAGTTGCAGCCATTGCCCCAGCAACTACTGCCCTTCTCCCTCTTGGGCCTGGGCCTGGGCCTGGGACTGGGACTTGGGCTCGTGTCTTTTCGAGAGCCGGAAAAATTGTGTATATACGAGGCAGAAATTAATTTACAACATTCATAATGCAGCGCCTTGCCCCAACATGCCATGCAGCATGCCACAGGCCCCACCTGCATGCGCTTAATTTTCGCGCATTTGGTGGGAGTGGCGCAGGCTCAGCCTCCGCCTCAGCCTCATCCTCATCTCTGGGAGTCCCAGTCCCAGTCGCAGTCGCAGAACCAGCCCCATCTCTGGCTACAGCGAATACGAACACAAGAATTCATTTGCATAATTTTTTAATACTCCATTTCGCTTGCAGGTGCGTCGGCGTCGGCGTCATCCACATCCTTCTTCTCGCTCTCATCCTTCACCTCATCGTTAGCTAACGAGGAGTGGATGTGGTGGCTCTGGTGCGTCCTGGCGGCTCCTGGTGGGTGTCCTCATTATTATATTTCACTGCCTCGACGAGCACACACGGGCCTCCTTCACTTTATCCGTTTATACATAATTCCTGCCCTCCCTCCCTCCCTCTCTCTCTCTCGCACTCTGCTGCTGTATCTCTGTCTCTTTCTCTTTTTTTCTTTCTTTCTTTTGGCGAAATTTTTAACTCGTTTCCCAACACCCCCTCGACCAGCTCATGTCATCCAAATTAATGTTAAAATATGTTGATTTCCTTTGAGAAAAGCATTTTTCCGTCTCCGCATTTTTTTCGCCAGTTTTATGCAGAATTTTTCGCCATGAAAATAATTCTAATGAATGCGAGGAGCAAAACTTGTTGGCTACCAATTAGAGAACGCATCCTCGAAAATTCATAGAGGATGGGACAGTCCTGTTTGGAAATGGAGAAGGATCCTTCTACCAGCGGAAGCTCTAAAATCTGATGGATATTCTTGGGGGAAATCAACGAATCCTGCACTTAAACTTTTCTCCCTGCGGGGCTAAAAGCAATTAGCCAACGGTCAGCAAATCATTAGGGCCAGCCCATCCATTCGTATTCGTATCAAATGCAGTTTAGACATCGACCTGCCCATTGCAGATCGGTGAGTGCACTCACTCACTCACTCACTCACTCACTGCCGTAGGGACTAGTGTAGCTATTCATTATTCCGGGGCTCACAGACACAGTCCGCCAATTATCCAATCAAAGAGGCGTGCGCAAATTGCTTTCTAAAACGGGGAAAAATGAATTAATTCCATTCGAATATCTCGCATGCAGAGCCCAGCACTCAATAAGCAATTCAGAGTTGGAGGCGGATCATTCGTGGCATATTCAGGAAATTTAATTGGTTCCAACGAAGCGGGGAGACCGGGAACCGTCAGCCGACAACCGTCAGCCGACAACCAGGGGAAACCCTTGAGAGGCATTTTCGCCGTCGCCTTCGTCACCTCGTTAAAAAAGGTGAAAAACTGTTGTAATTGTTTTTACAGCCAGCAGAAGGCCCCGGCAAGTGTGAATCTGAGTAGACACTCGAGCGAGTGTGTGAGCGAGTGTGTGAGCGAGTGTGTGAGTGTACCTCATAATTGGTTCTGACTGCTAAATGAACCATTTACCAATTAAACTTGATTGCCAGCCAAAGACCTGAGAACCGAGAACCGAGAACGGAGAACCGAGAGACGCGGCCTAGAGCTGGTACCGTGATTGTGGCGATAGAACCACAAGAAGAAGCTAAACAGATAATGATCGTGCGATCTATATACATGTGATCTATCCAATTTAAATACTTGAATCCCTCAAAATCGAAGAATGTTCTGCCAAAATGAAGACAGACATTTGGGGATCCATGGCTACCGAGTCACGCTGCCATCACTAGCCTGCTGCGGACCTGCTGCTCGTTAGCGACCTGTTAGAGAAACGCTTTAGTCACGCTTAAGAACAGAACAGAATAGAACAGAGCAGAGCAGAGCGGAGTGGGGGGGAGTGGAGTGCGGGGGAGTGGAGTGGAGGGGTGTGGAATAGGAGTAGAATCGCTTCCCCGAAGTGCCGCAGAGCGAGGAGCTGAGACAGCCTGGAAAAAACAACGCCCGTCGGAGCTGGGTAAACGTTGCCTGTTTGCTGGAAAAGTGTAGGGAAAATACACACACAAACAGACACACACACAGAAAAAAAGTTGCTGAGCCATCGACGGGGCACCTGTGCTCCTGGCTGTCTTTTTTGCGCTTAGAAAAATGGAATCTCAAGTGCCTGAACCTCCTCCGCCGTCAGCTCCTTTATTCCAGCCATGTGCATGTGGGAATGAGGATCCATGGGCTGGGAGGATGGGCTGGGGGGGGGGAGGGCTATTCAAGGCAGATTGGCGTTAATCATGCAATTAATTGGGCTATAACGGCAAAGCAGGGATAATGATAGACAGTTGGCAGACGAAATGCGGACAGGGGATCCAGCTGCTAAGAACCGAAAACTGAAGGGCAGTGGAGCATGTTCCCTGAACTCTGAAGAATAATCATGATGAGGCTATAAATAAGGGGCTGAGAAGTTCCAAATTTATATTCACTTGATAGATACAATTCCTGGTAGATCGCAGATTGAATAACTCTGGATTCCGTATTGTTAAATGTGTCAATAATCGGTCAATAAATCTATCAATTAAAACAAAAAGAAAGACTTTAATTCGAAGGATATACCATATTTTGTGCGTCTGAATTGCCATTATATTCCACAATGGAATGTGGTGGCGATATTCTCTGCCAATTGTTTCATTGGCGGCCAAGGGATTTGCTCTCGAAGCACTCGAAATCTGTACAGCTGGAGGCAATGGTCTGTCCGGCATTGTCCTGGGCTCTGCCTGGGCTGCCCAACTGTTGCTCCTTGCGACTGTTTGTTCTGCAGTTGGGCCACTTAACGGGTGGGAACGTAGCGGATCGAATCGGATCGGATCGGATCGGAGGTACAGGATCCGCATCACACCTTCGGCCGGAGGAAAGGTCAATGGTAATCGCATTCGTAAGCCGGCTCGGACCACTCCCCTTCGCACCTCTCATGGAGATCTGCTTGTTTACATTGGCACTTCTCGGTCGGGGGGGATTAGCAGCAGGGAAAGCCGCATGGGCATCCTGCCATCCTGTGCTATCCTGTGCCATCCTTGCATCCTTGCAGCCGTGCATGTTTGTTCTCCAAATAATATAATTACAAGTAATTCAGATGGATTCTGCAGGCTGCTGCCGCTGCCGCTGCTGCTGCTGCTCTGCCGTCGATGATCCCATTTAGAGCCAGGACAATGGCGCACTGGAATGTCCTGCGAGAGCCCGTCACAGACCCGAGTCCAGCCAGTGACAGCCTGACAACTGTTGTGTCAATATTTTGACAGAAGAATGCCAAAAAAGGAAGAGGTTTCGCAGCGAAGCAGGAAGAATGGATGGCGGGATTCGTGCAGGATAGGATGAGTCAGGCTGGAAATATGCAGACAGGATAATGCCAGACCGGGAGAGCGCTGGACAGCGGAACTACCGAGAGAGCCTGAACAGGTTTTCCAGACAGGAACAGCTGGAGCATCGGGCATCTCGGCACAGCTCTCGCTCAGACGATGAAGAAGTTCATTCGAATTCAGGAATCATCGGTGACTGCGAAGATCTTCCCATCCGGCTAGGAGTATGAATAAATAATGAGTAAATAATGAATAATGGGATGAGCCTGAAGTACTGTATGGAAAGTCAGAGCCCCTTCTTCTTGGAGCTTAGATTCGACTGTTTGGCTGCTGCCTTGTGGGTTGGGTGTTTCAGAAAATCGGAAAATTGTTCGAAATAGATGCGAGAAGGAGTGTCGCACTGTCCTGTCCAAGTGCCACCCTGTACAGTGAACACCTATCCTTCTCTGCACCTCCGCTTGGCGGTGGCTGCCGGAGCACTCTTTCACTTAACAACAATTGGAGCAGAGATTCACACACACACACACACACACACACACACATGCACATACTCATTTTGCATTTGTCAAGTGTCCAGGGAGACACACACACACACACACACACACACACACAGAGAGAGGGAGGGAGAGAGGGAGAGAGAGAGACCGACATTTGCATGAAAAGACGATATAAGCAGCAAACTAAAATAGAAATTAAGAGAAATGCAAGCAAAGAGAAGGAGGGGGAGAGGGAATGTGGGGCGGGGACTTGGGACTGGGAAGAGTGGCGGTGAAAAACAAGTACAAAGTGCAACTCAGATGGCGGAAATGAAAAGAAATTGCATGTACAATGCATAAGTATGGCTACGTGTGTGTGTGTGTGTGTGTGTGTGTGTATCTGTGTGCATAATGAAAAAGTACTTCATTAAAAATCAACAGCATCAACAACAACAACAACAACAGCAACAGCAACGGTCCAAGTGTGTGTTGATTTCCATATAAACAAGAGGGAAAACCCATAATCGAGTCTCGAAACCTGAGATACCGCGCAAATGGCTGGAAAATGAATGAAATTCTTCCGGAAAAAGAAAGAGAATTGTTCTCGGAACAGAAGTCCCATATATTGTATGATATTGTGAGCCAGCTTGGGGTCAGATTGCTGTTGCTGCAGATACTATTATGGGGCGGGAAGCTCTATGATATTCTACGGTATGCAAACATCTCTGGCGGATCGTAATACCCTCTGAAATGGGTGTTGGGAAGGGGGAAAGAAAACAAACCAGAAGGAAAAATAGAAACCAACCGAGGAAATGCAAAGCACACGTGAGTTGGGGACAGCTCTTGAGGGAGAATGGGAAATGGGCGATGGGCGGTGGGAGGTGGGAGGTGGGAGTGTGGCTGCTGTAGCAAGAGGCGTGGCAACGCCATTGTTGCAGGAAATGAGTTGAGCCATAATGCAGTGCCCCGAGTGGATGGCTGGATGGCTGGGTGGCTGGAGGGAGAAGGCCTAGACTCTGGCTCAGAATTGAAATTAAAAATGTGTAAATGAAGAAATGAATAAATATGCATCAGGGGGAGGTGGGTGTTGGGTGTTGGCCAAAGCAAATGCAAGAATATAATTGCTACATTTCGTATTAAGCAGTTTATGCCCCACGCCATGCCCCTCATGCCAACATCCTGCCCCACCCCACCCCATCCTCGAGGAGATTGCTGCTGCTGCTGCTGGGCAAATGGCAACAATTGAAAACTTTCTTTGATCTTTCGCATGGAAATTAATTTCTTGCGCCTTTTTGTTGTTGTTCTGCAATTATGATTCGTATTATTTGTCGGCGTTGAATGGCCGCCCCCCCCCCCGCCCCGCCCCCCAAAAGCCCAGAAGTATGCAATGAGCCAGGCAAAGGACCGTCCAGGTCCTGGAGCAAGGGATAATGGAAGCTATGCGAGAGAGAGAAATGCGATTGGAACACTCAGTGATACGCTCTGCTCGCTGCCGAGCTGCCGAGCGTGGAACAATGGGAACGACAGATGGGATTAAGGATTATGGTAATCTGCGGAACAATTGGAACGGAATGGCATGGAAAACGCGTACAGTCGCACAAACAAGCGACAACGACTGTAAGAGGCTTAAGGGGAGCCAAGTGCATACCATTTTTTATAGCTAGAAGATATATGTACATATTTCCTGATGGGTTTCCCAATCAAAGGATACTTTGACGAACATTTATAAAGAAAAGCACCATCAAATTCCAGGGATATTCAGGCAGGCAGGTTAATTATTAAGGAATATGCAAGGGAACATTTAAGGGAGTTCTTCATTGCTGTATTATTATTATTATTAATATTATTATTGTACGAAAACCCAAATCCTTTGAGGCACTGTTAAATTATCAACAGCTTGAGGCCCAATCCGAATACAGATTCTGCATTCTTCAGATATCAAATCGCATTCTAATGATCTCTTACCACTCGTTTTCGGTCGCTCTTCCTGTTAGCCCCTATTCCTGCACAGAGGGCCCTCTTGTTGCCTGTCTCTGAGAGTTTTTTTTTGCAGTTGCATAATCAGACCATTGCATAATTTTAGGCCTACACACACACACACACACACGCACACAGAGTGAGGAGAGAGCACTCACACTGTGGCATACATTAATTATAATTTGCGGCCTGTAGGAGAATCGCAGCTTATAATTATGCAAAAGTCTGCATAGACACGCCCCTTACCACCACCCATCTAGTCACTCCCCCCACCACCACCACCAGCCCCATCCGCCCCCCCCCCCCCCGCTTCGCCGTTGCTTGCGAGAAATAATTGAAAATTGCGCAATTCTCACAAGTGGGAAACAGAGCCGCCCACCCCACCCCACACCAGTGCCACAGCTCCACCACAATTAACCGGGCGCATAGCACACCCACACATAGGCACACACACACACACACACATGTGCATAGAAGGGATATAACTGTCGCCCGTCACGCCCACCGCGCCCCCATTAGAATGAAAACATCCTTCGTCGATGGTAGAATTTTTTTCTCTCCACGATTTTTGCCTCGGAATTTGTACAATTTTTTCCGCCGCATTTTGCGGGCTTTCTCGAGCAGGCGCCAACGCCCTGGCCCGAGGGGCATTCCATATCCCATATCCCACATCCCACATCCAGCCCCCCCCACCACCACCCCTCTCTCTCACTCCAATGTATTTATGTGTGAGTGCGATTATTATTATCATGATTATTATGCGCAAATTGCAAAATTTCGCGGCAGGCAGGCAGCAGCGGCAGAAGCGGGGTACAAAAATCTCAGATGAGAAAGAACACTGCCATCAATTCCGTAGGTAAACTCTGAAAAGAGGTCCTTCAAGAAAGATGCAGAAATGAGTGATTGAAACGGACCTAAAGATCCATAATAAAACTCCTGGAATAGCCATTAAATAACTTCTAACTAATTCCCAGACTGGAACTGCAAGGTATCTAAAAGTGTTTAAACATTCGACACATATAGTACATATATGATCATCTTATGGAGAAGATTATTCCACGTTAGGGATCATAATGAATGCCAGAATTCGATTGAAGTTTCATGCTCAAAATCCAGGATTGGATTTGAAATTTCAGCGAAGGTGCAACTTGTCTTCTCGTTTTTTTCTCAGTGTGTGTCTCCCCCATGGCCCGGGCTTCGGCTCAGGCCACAAATTGCTGCGGTTTCAGGCTGCATTTTCCATTGTTTCACAAAATGGCGTGGCTTAGACCAGGCCGAAGGGAAACAGAGACATGGAGAGCCAGAGCCAGCGCCAGAGAACGAGGAATTGGGGCTGCTTTGTTCCCACTCACTTGTTGTATTTGCATACATAATTGTAATGAAAATTCACGCCCGACGAGCCCCATTCCCGTTCCCGTACTCCCACAGAAGCACGGCTATATCCCTGGCAAATCAGCCTCATCATTATCATTATCATTATCAAAACGTCACCAGCCGCAGAGGTGGATGGGACATGGCACCGCAAAGCCACCTCCCCTCACCGTCTCCCAGACAAGTGGATATGGAGCTGCAGGTCGCTCTTCCGCTTCCGCTTTGCCATCTCTCGGTGCGAGTACTCGTATAGTTTTCCTCCTGCAATTATGTGTCTGCAGCTCTCATTTGCTGAGTCTACGAATTCTGGGAGGAGTTCTGGGAGGAGTCACGACGGGCTGAATGAATGGCACAGACTGGCATCTAGCTGGGGATAGTGGAGATTTCCTCATAAGCACTCACATGACTTGTAATCTCCGCTTCCAAGGGATTTTGTGTGGGAATCTATGCTGTTTTTGGTCAGTAATGTTTCGAATGTTTTGCCCACGATTTCACTCCGTCCCAATTTAGCCCTTAATTGGTGAATATTGGATAGTTTGGCTTGAATGGTATTACTGCCGTAATACCTTGAGGAATATGCCCCATCCTTGCCGGCTGCCGCCAAACTCCTGCAAATCCAAATCCAATTCAGATTCGCAGGGGAGAGGCAATCCCACTCCACGGACGGCGGGGACTGGCTTTGATTGCGAAACGGAAAACAAAAACGTACAAAAACGGCAAAAAAGTAATCAAAATTCGTGTCGAAAATTGTGAACTGGAAATGGAGAAATGGAAATGGAAATGGAAAGGGGAATGGGAATGAATCGGTGGGCTGGGCGGGCGGTAAGGTTGGCTGATTGAAACGCCTCCTAGTGGGTGGTTTTTAATCTCTGGCTCGGATTCATGCACTTTTCGCACAAAGAATCAAACGGCGGCAAGTGCATTCCGAGGACGAGGTCGCCGGAGGGCCTCAGACCGAGGAGTTCGGCCGGAGACCGTCTCCGCCTCGGCCCATTGTGGGCTTCTTTCTGCCGATTGCCCATATTTTATTCCGGAGAAAGCGCAGGACGTAGGACACAGCAGGTGACTGCCAGATGGCACAACAAAGGTCAAAGTCCAAGTTCTTCTGGGATTGCGGGCAGGGAGATTGGACAAATATTACCTTTGGAGTGTAATTGCCAAAGAAAGATGGGAAAGATCTGCAATATGTATCTTTCGGCTGGCTGCCCATCAAATCCCAATCCAATCTGTCCCAAAGGAGGCCACGCTTGGGTTCCTTTTTCCAGCAAATATTTGACCATTTCGGAGGACTGTTTCGTATCACAAACCATGATATTTCACTACGTTCAATACCATAGGTCCTTCTGGATTAATCATCGAAATTTGGCTATATTTTGGCTTACTAATTCCACCTTTTTGGACAGAAGAAGACGTTCGGATTCGATATCAGTCCCCTACCATTCCGACATGGAAGTGTACTCATCCCTAGCCATCGCCACGAATCCTCCTGCACACAATACTCCAATTGAAGAATATTTCATTATTTTGATTCGATTTTGTCGTGCCCTTTCCGCGGGACCCATATGCAAATCGGGGTGGCCAGGGCCCTTGAATGGCTCATTAGCAAAAACGAGCGACAATCCGAATCCGAGGACGAGCTTTCAACAAAGGACCTCATTTTTTTCCAGGGGAAACTTGGCAACTCTTGCCAGTCCCTGCTCCCTGCTCCCTGCTCCCTGCTCCACCCCCTACCAGGGCGAGGCACAGCTTGAAAGCGAAATAATCAAATTTGCGTCATGTCGTTTTAGTCCCTCTTCCTCTTCCTCTCCCGCGCGCGGACTTTGATTTGAAAATTAACAAATAAAATGCCACAGAAATATATTTCGGCCAGAAAGAGAGAGAGAGAGAAAGAGAGAGAGACAGAGACAGAGAGAGAGTACCCTCTCGAGCGGCGGAACAGTGGAAAAAACATGAATGAATGAGCTCGAGTAATAAGTAATGATGGCAGCCGGCTGAGCGCCGGAAACGCCTGCAATTTGCCACAATTGAAAGTGGCTGCCGCTCGGCACTCCTCCTCCTCCTCGGCACTCCTCCTCCCCCTTTTGGGCTGGCAGGCTGCCATGTTTTCTTTTTTATTATAATTCTCCTGCTTCTTTTTGTGCTGCACGAGTACTCCCCTTTTTTGGTTGGCTGCCGCAGCCGCTGCCGCTGCTCAACACCCGCCACCATCCAAACATCAAACATCGAGCGAGCTTCGAGCGAGCGTCGAGCGTCTAATTGAAGTCATTCCCATTCCCATTCCCAGTCCCATTCCAAATCCGAATCCCACTCTCCCCTCACTGCTTTGCATAACTGAAAACTCTCGCACATACAATTTGATTAACCCATAAACGAGACGCGGGACCTTCCATCATCATTAGCGCCCGTCCAGAGCAGTGCACTGCGCGAAACCGCGTGAGATTCGAATACACAAATATCAAAAGAGATTCCTCGAATCAATCAAAGGCTTACGCAGTCTTTCTATATATATTTCTATATATATTTGTATTTATTTCCACAGGATATGTACATACATCCATCGATCTAACAATCTACTATCTATATATCAAATTTTATATATTCCACTCGATTTGGCATTGGCTTGGCAATGAAATGACCCAGCCGAAGCAGCCAAAGTTTCTCTCAGTGTGACGGCCATCGAGGGTACTATTATGCAGATGCCAGACCCAGGCCCAGACCCAGCGGCGGGCCTCGGCTGGCTACTTCTTCTGTTACACTTCAATTGAAATTCAAGAGTTGACGTTGTAGTTGTCGTTGTAGTCGTTGTTTCGGCCATTTTGGATTTCACACCCCTCGCGATCCGTTATCCGTTCAGTTCCGTTCTGTTCCCGCTCTGGGCCGTTCCCTTATTCTGTTGGTGTGTTTGTTGGCTACTAATTTATTTTGCCTTTGCGTTTTTTGTTGCTTATTTTCTAATTTACTTCATGGGCTACAACTACAACCACCAGCGGGCAGGCAGGCAGCGGCAACCACCACGGGAATCAGCCGCCACCACCCCTAATCACACCTCCGCTCTCTCTCTCTCTCTCTCTCTCTCTCTCTCTCTTTCTCGCTTTCCCGCCTCAGTCTAGCCATCCATCACTATCCTTCTCTTGGTGTAGTGTTTGCCTTTCGGTTTATTCAAGTGCCCGTCGTCCGTCGTCCGTCGTCCGTCTGCCCGGCCTGTCCCATAAATTGGTTCGTCGTCATTGTCGAGCACACTCTTCGGCCACTTCGGTAGCACACACATAGGGCCCAGAGACAGGCCCAAGCACAGACCCAAGCACAGACCCAACCAGAGACGAAGCAGCGGCCCAACCCTTGTCAGAGCATCCTCACTCTCAAGTGTTCTCAAATGATAAATCACTTTTCCCTCGCACTTCACCCCATACAAATGATCAAGTATTTTCAACAGTTTCGTTTTCCCCCCCCCACCCCACCAGCCACCTCTGCACAGAGATGGAAATTAGTGCAGATAATCCCATAAACATATAGATAGCCGTAACTATAAGGAATCGCTGGAAGACAAGCTTCGGGGAACTTTGGGTACTGCCAAAATCCACATGCACCCAAAAGATGCCCCAGCCGGCTAAGATAGATAATAGTTTCGGCTTCTGGCTAAGCAAAACCAACTTAAGCCAGCAACTAGCTGCTAATTAAACGGATAAATCAAAAGTTTTCCTAATTGCGGGCGCAGTTCTGGGCGGCGGTTAGCGGAGACACGAACCCTCGGCAGTGGCGTTGATTGCCTTCGGCGGCGCGAAAATTAGCCATAAAAGGGACACCGCAACAGTGGCGCCCTCTGTGAGCAGGCACGCGAAAAGCCGTGAGCGAAAACTTTGGGATTCATTCACCTTTCCCTTCCCCATACTGGCAGAAATTAATTTTCTCACGTTACCCGAGCCACGGAGGAGAGGAGAGACAATGCGCCGTGGAGAGGCCCCAAATAGACAATTAAATAATTGAAAACTAAACTCGAAATCAGTGGAAACACAAAGGCAACAATGCTCGCAGCACCAGCAACAGCATTAACAATAATAAATAATAGTAATATGATAATGACGATCATAATTCAGGGCTAATTCAGCGCCCCCCCATCCCCCCTGTACGATAAATGCGATTTGGTATACCCTTCCCTTGGGTATTTATCCGCGTAAGAGCTCCAAGATGGATTTTACGATTCCACATGAAAGTTTTGCTATTTCCGCAGACAAAAACAATATGGAAATGCAATGTGAAAAGTCCTTTAATTTCCTCTAGCCCCAAGATTTAGGCATCTTTTTTTCTATTTAACTTAAACTCAATCTCAAATGAACTGTACTATTTCCCATATTTTCCTTGTCTTAGAGTATTCAATTTTCGTTCATTTCCAGCTTCATAATTTGCCAGTGTTTTTTTTTCAGTGTCGTTTAGCTATTGGGGCTTTGGGCCATTATCGTTATTATTGTGCCATTGTGCGGCAATTAAAGTTTCAACTAATCACACGGCAACAATTGTGTGACAATAATATTGTCTGAACCATAACCATACCCATACTCCATCCCCTTCCCCTTACCCATCCCCATCCCCATCCCCATCTGCGACTCAAAGAGTTAACAAGATTTGTTCAACGCACTTGTGGCCGACAGCGAAACAACTTAATTACACAACAATGTGCAGCAACAATGGCTGGCTGGCTGGCTGGCTGGCTGGCTGTTTGGTTGGGTTTTGTGCGATTCGATTCGATTGAATATTTTTGTTTTTATCGGTATTTGGCTTGTGGTTTTTGGTTTTTGGCAAGTCTTACAACGGCTCTCTTGAAGGCGTCCCACGATGGGACCTGTCTGTCGGCCATCACTCGAATCTGAAGTTATTGCCCAGAAATAATCGGGGGAAAGGAGAGGTCTGTCGCATCGCCTCCCATCGCTCCGGAGGAAGCCTACACAAAAGTAACTGAACTTTAATTGTTCATAATTAAGTTTGTCCAATTTTGATTGTGTCTCAAGACAATAATAGTTAAGTAAATAAATCTCGACACTTAATTGACATTCGAACACTTCGGTTTCGGCTTCGGTTTCGGCTTCGGTTTTGGGGATTTTGGTCAACTTTCGCACTTGAGCGGCGGGCCTCAATCGTCATAATTGAATCATTTGGCGGGCCATGTCAACTACCAGAAATGTGAAGAGCAGCTCAAGCAGTTCGCAGCTCCAGACAGGGCACCCGGTATCGGCCATGGCCTCCATGGAGGATGGAGCAGGGAGCATGGAGGCATCGGGAGCACTGTCCGAACCAGACAGTCCTCAGGTAGTCGGGGGCTATCACTCCTTCCCCTCCCTGGGTCTCTGTGTCGTTTCTCGCTCCCATTGTGTGAGAGAATTGCACGTCAAAATATTTGCAAAACAATGAAGAAGGTGGAATCCGGGACAGAGCTTCTTGGAACTTGAAGGACAATCCAAGCCAAGGGCCAAGCCAAGCAAAAACAAAAACAAACTCAAACTCAAACAAAAATGCGAGTGAAAGAGGGAAAAACTGTAGCCAATGGCCGCCAGGTGGGAAGCTGCCGACTGCAGAGGATGTGCGAGGAAAAACTAGAGAAACTATGCCAAAAATAAGATATCGTATTACGGTATTCCCCGGGGGGAAATTCAATATTTATTTTGACAGCCGAACGATTGGAGATCCCCTGATGCCTGATCCCCGAAACGCTGCGATTGTAATTGCAAGTTAATTAACAATCAAATTCCAGTAAATAAACGATTTCGTTTTAAAAACAGGCTGCGCTCTGGCATGAATCATCCGCTCATGAATCAGCCTCTGAGTCTCTCTCTATGCCTGCTCCAGATCCTGCAACCTGCTCACAAAATATCGAATTACCACAGCCACATTCCTCTAGTACGCACTTCTTGGCATCGCTCAACGCTCAACGCTCAGCGCTCAGCTCTCAGCTCTCATCGGCTGCTCTGCTCTGCTCTGCTCTGCTCTGCTCTGAGAGCGTCGCGCCTGCGCAGACCCGACGGCAACCATCCGCCAGCCATCGCTGGCAGACTGCGTGGCCCGACGGATCCGACAAATACCATTCGAATGGCATTTCAATTGTTTAATTGCGACAGAAGCTCGCGCGTGGGCCTCCCTCCCCTCCCTACCTCCCTCCTCCCTCCTCATAGCTGTGGACCCATGTCGACCCATGGGGGCGTGAGAAAAGCCCCGCTCGGAAGACCCGTTGTATGCCAATTGGCAGGCTGCCGATACGCTCGAACAAAGCTTTCTAATTTCCATTGTTTCGAGTCTGCCCCAAAATATCATAGTTCAATTATTTTTCAATATATTTTCAGAATATCTTTTTATTTTCTCAATTATTAATTATTCATTACTAATTTTTACGAACAGTTTTCTGTGGCTGAGTCTCAGTTCAATCTGTAGAGCACAAGCTGAGATCCTTCAGGACAGCAGCTCTCTGAGTCAATTGCTGCGTGGTGCGGGGCGGGGCGGGGAGGGAGAGACTGAAGCTCTGTTCTGGCTCTGTTCTTTCAGCTTTTGTCTACCATTCCCGAATTTTCCGATTCCGATTCCGATTCCCATAGCTCTCTAATATTTGCTGACTGCGCAGCAAGGACTCTCCATCTCCTCCCCCCGCTCCACACACACACACACCACTGCGAGCAGGACTGACACACACACGCACACACACAGCGGGGCTGTGTAAATGCTAATTTACGCATTTTAATAGTAAAAGTTGTACGAAAATTTTAATTAGACTGCTTTTTTGGCTCCTCATTGTTAGGCATGGATCGAGGGGTGGGGGAGCTGTGCCGGGACAGTGGCGGGAGGCATGGGCCATGGGGCATGGGGCAGGGGGCAGGGCCAGCAAGTGTCACAGCAAAGACCCGAACAGAGCTGCACATATTTTGTAGTTTTCGTTTTACTCGGACTCAGGCTGGGAATCGGAATTGGAATTGGAATCGGACTCGACTCGACTCGTTTTTGGGACTATAAATTGGCGTCCTTCATCGAGAAAGAGTCCCGAGCTGCGAGCTGCTAGCTTCGATCCTTCCCTTCGACACAAAATGGGTTCCGCATACACTCGCAGAGGCGGCACCAACACACTCGCACCGCAGGGCACGCACACCACGAAGCAGGGCACACAAACTGGAAACATTCCAGGGCACTGGAAGTCTCCGCATGCGTTAGAGCGGTGCAGCTAGCCGGTCGGGCCGACCATCGCTGCTCTCCTCTGACTCAGGCAGAGCGCGGCTCGCACATGCGCCATGTTGGCCGCCCGTCGGGCAGGGGAAGTGCGCACGCTAGCCGAGCCGCTCGCACTCGCGCCAGTGCGAGCGGTGCGACCCGATGCTCGCCGCGCGACTGAGCCCGCCCCTGACGCTGCCGTTGGATTTACCGTTGCGGGGCAGCGCAGTCCCCGCAGACGCGTCGCTGCCAGATTGCTGCTGCTGTTGCTGCTGCTGCTGCTGCTACTGGTGTGGCGCAGTGGCAGTGGCATGTTCTGCCGCCTGCTGCCTGCTGCCTGCCGCCTGGCAGCGATGATGGTTTCAGGTCCTCGCCAGCTCCGTTGCCGTGGCCGTAGCCGTTTACCGTTGTGTGTTGGCCGTGCCGCTGAAAGCCTTCTAGCCGGGGCCCAACCACCAGGAATGGCAACGGCAACGACAACGACAACGGCAACGTTAGCTTTTCACGACGACGACGACGACGACGACAAAACTCCTGGTGCACATTAAGTCAGGCAACAGTTTAACGTGGAAATTATTGCGAATTTGTTGTGTGTTTTTGCGACAGCGACAGCGACAACGACGACGACGCGTGCCACAAATCTCGCAAATCTCGCAAATCGCAAATCTCGCAGCAATCAATTTTTTTAGTGCTCGGCCCCGCATCGTAGGTTCAAGTGCATTTTATCGGGATATCGGGCCGGCATGGTAGGCCTCTGGTGCCCAAGAGCCACTAGCCACTAGCCACTGAGAGCCACACGCAGCGAGAGAAAAAGAGAAAAAGAGAGAGAGGGAGCAGAGGGAGAGCGAGAGCGAGAGAGCATAGAGAGCCTGAGTTCTCAATTAGGGGAAGCCCCGAAAATGTTCCATTAAAACACCAGCAGAACAATTGAGGCAGAGCCAATCGATTAATCGAGGGAAACATAAGCAGCCAGCAGCCAGCAGCCAGAAGCCAGCAGTCAGCAGCGATGCCGCAGCGTTCGCCCTTTGCCATACAGGAGCTCCTCGGACTGGCTGTGGCGGCAGCGGCAACCACCACAACAGCGGAAACGGTGGCAACCTGCGAGACGGCAACGGATCTGACAACAGCCGCCAGCAGCCAGGCATCGCCGAAAAGTATAGCTGCAGGAGGAGCAGCAACAACCACAGCAACAGCCCCAGTGGCAGCAGCAGCAGCAGCAGCCCCAGTGGCAGCAACAGCTTACAATAATGTTGCTGCAGTGGCGACAACAGCCACGGCAACGGCGGGAACAGCAAGCGGAAGCGGAAGTGGAGCAGTGGGCGACAACATGTCATCGGTGATAGATCAGCAGCAGCAGCAGCAGCAGCAACAACAGCAACAGCAGCACCACTACAGGGATCACCACCAAATGACCATGGCAGCAGCCTCCCGCATGGCCTACTTCAATGCCCATGCAGCGGTGGCGGCCGCCTTTATGCCCCACCAGCTGGCCGCTGCCGTTCATCAGCACCAGCACCAGCACCACCATCAGCATCAGCATCCGCACGTGGGGCATCCGCATCCGCATCCCCATGCGGCTGCTGGTGTGCCGCCGCCTCCAATGCCGCACCACCATCCACACCATCACCACCACCACCCGCTGCTGCATGCGCAGGGTAAGCCACTGATCTGATCTGATCTGTTCTGATCCTCACCCCCGCTGCACCACCCACATCTAGTGGGTAGCCACTCTGCCCCGAAAGACGGCGGCCATAACAATAATAATAACAATCACAATCAAAGTTTAAGCGCAATTAGCAATCGCAACTGGTTTTGTCACCTGCCAGATAGACGAGCACACACACACACGCACACACACACACACACACAGATCAGGTCTACTCGGGTCTGTGCACAGTGGGACAGATGCGACGCGATGCGTTACGGGGCGCGGAGGCTGAGGGCCGCCTAGTTAGCATAAAAAAGAAATTAATCAGCAGGCCATCGAGAGGCAAATCAGCTTTAGCCCCAATACGTCCTCCCCACACCACACCAGACCAGACAGACCCCACCAGACAGCCTCCAACGGATGGCCAACAGCACTTCACTTCACTCCTCCGCCCTCCGCCCTCCGCCCGTCCGCGCTCCGCCATCCGCATCCACCACCACTCAAGTTGAGCTGCTAATTGCAATGGCAATTGCTCTGCCCCGGCTGCATGTGTGCGTTTGTGTGCGTTTGTGTGCGTTTGTGTGCGGGAGCGTCGAGTGGAGTGGCACAGTGGTTCGAGCATCGATTTCATTTGCTTTCACTACGAAACGAAAACAGGAGGGGTCCTGCTCCTGGAGCATCCTGGACTCTGAGCTCGAGTTCGGAATCAGCGATACGAAAATGTTTGGGTTGACTGACAAATACTGGAACCCTTTCGGTGCCAATCGTTTCCATTTTATCGATGGTTATCGATGGTTTATCGAGTATAAATTGAAGTAATTAGGTTTGTGGGATGCTTCAGGAGTTACATAAATGTATTATAATTACATGCACCTATTATATGTATAATTTATTATACAGAATTGTATATGCTGAATATATGAACCAGGAAACCCAACGAATCTCCACAGATCCTCCCTTCGAATGTGTTTTGAGTTTAGCCTTAAGCGGTGGACAACGCCAGCCGGTGGCCATTGCCCTGGTCCCACTGTAGAGGCGTCTTTGTTCGACGATCAGCACAAGGCAATGACACCTATACACACAGAGGGCCAGGCCAAAGTCGGGGCTTGAGTCGGCTCCGACCTGCTGCTGTCTCTGGGTCTCAAGCTCATTTGCAAGTGGCGGAGCCAGGCCAGCCGCGGAGGCAGCAGCAAGTGGCAATATCATCCAAAGCCGAGTCGATGACAGCAAACCCAGAGACACAGAGGCACAGATAGAGAGACAGAGAGACAGAGAGAGAGAGAGACGGAAAAAGATATAGCCGGAGATTCGGAGGCAAGCGAAGAGGCAGACGCAGACGCGGACACGGAGGTAGGGGAAGATAATCTTGCAGATTCAAGTGGCAGCTGTTGTTATTGTTATTTTTATTATAATTAGCGTTGAAATGTCATCGTCATCGTCATCAGCATTCAGCATCACCATCACCAATCCCATCTCCAATCCCATCTCCAGCTCCATCTGGTCTGCTCTGATTCACTGTGCCAATTTCCATTCGAAATATGTATGTGATGGATATCGAATTGGGCTTTCGATTTGAATTTGAATTGGAATTTTCTGAAGCCCCTGAAGCCACTTCCGGGCCCTTTTTCGCGTGTGGCGGGCGCTTTCTTTTCCGCTGCGACGCCTTGCAGAGGGCCGCTTTGTTGCTGTTTCTGCTTTACTTTAATTATTGTATTTTTTACATATATACATATATATATGTACATATTTTCATTTCGCTTATCGCACATTTCCACCGATTCGTCGTCGTGTTTAATAAATGTGAGAAAGAACTTTGTCGTGGATCCGGCATACATCCACATGAGGCATATTGACTTATTGGAGGACCATGCAACAGAGGGCGAAGGTATAATAAGAAATGGAAATAGAAAGAATAGGAATCTGTATAATAGGTATAAACTAAAAACTGTGAGAATTATGGCTCAAAACAGGACCTACGATCCCAAACCATCAGCTTCGGTGGTAAATATTCTCATAAAATTCTATTTTTTGTTTTGTTCAGCTCTGTCATGGCCTGATATTGATTATCGGGTCGGAATAAGACCTCAGATATGCCCATGCAACCCATATATTTGAGTCGATTTCTCGCCTTTCGCTCAGAGTATCCCCCATTCGGGCCAAGCCGCACTGTGGCCCTTTCTGTGGCTAGTTCTGGTGGGGCTGGAGCTTTCTGCCTTTCATTCGCGTCATCGTATTTAATTTTGCATATTGTTGACTCGTTCAGCTCTTTATATGGCAAACAAATTTGGTTCTCTTCTCTGTTGATTTTGTACCCATTTGCGTGCCCCGTTCGTCAATTAAAAAATCGCATCAAGTTCTTGCTTGGTTTTCGGGGGCGGATTTCCTGCCCCATCTCCTGCTCCACCTCCCCAAGATAGGGGGGGAGAGGGTGGGGGTGAGGGTGCCCCAAGCAGAAGCTTGTGAAGCTACCAATTGGCGCCTCACGACGCGTCGTGGCCATTAAGTGCCTTTGATCTTTTACCAGCGACGACAGACGGAAGGAGAAAACCAAATCGGAAAATTGGTTGCCCCACAACAACAACAGCAACAACAACAACGAACAAAGAAAAAAACAGAAAACGATTTTCTCTGCTTTTCCCCAGCATTTAATTGACAATTTTCACTTTGGTTCTCCTTCTCTCCGTCGCTCGTCCTCGCTTTGTTGTGACAGTCGTTTTGATGTGTTTGCAGACACACACGCACACACACACACACACAGATCGCACACACACACAAATGATTGGAAATTGATGGCAAAAGATTTTCGCCACTCAAACGCATATTTTGCCAAAATACTTGTGGCTCGAAATTAACCATTTAACGGATTGTGTGGGCTGCCAAGGCGCCGCCAATGGCTAGCGATTGCTCCCCAATATGCAGTCGATTAATCGGCGAATAATTGACATTTATCGCGTTAAAATGGGATATGATTGGGACAATTAAAGCAATTTGTATGCACATTCCTAATCTATTTATTACCAAGTATATCCCAGCATCGCCCCGATAGATGCTCCATTTAATGCCCATTCAATGCACTGCCAAATGTTCATAATGCAATCTAATTATCGCCACTTGATAATCAATTATTGCAATACTCGATAGTGCAGGAAGTGCACCCACCCCCTCCGCACTGTCCACTCTGCACTCTGCACTGTGCACTCTGCACTGTGGTGTGGTTTTTCGAAGCGGTGCCTCATATCCGCCGCTCCAGAGCTGCTAATTGCTGCTTGTCAGTGGTGCCTCGGAGCGGTTCCGACCACGACATCGACTGGCCTTTGATATTTGAGCCACTTTGCTAATAGCCCCAGTTGCCTGCCATCCGCCACCCATCTCCGTGATGATAAAAATATTCTTAATTGTAGTTTCGCCTCGGCCTGGTATTCGGACAATGTGTGCGGTCTGTGTGCGGTCTGTGCGCCTTATGGACCAGGCCCTGAGCAGACATAGACTTTTGACTTTGCTTTGATTTTGCGTTGACGTAAATTAGAAAAAGAAAAAAGAAACCTCCAAACGACAACGGAAAATCTACATGAGAAATGAATGGGAAAAAAAAAGAGAAATTGTCGACAAACGCCCTTCATTGAGTGGGGCGGACGACCGCCCGGCGAGTCGAGTGTGCCCCCACCCCCACTAGCCCACTACTCCCCCTCCCGCTCCCCCTCCCGCTCCCGCTCCCACTCCTGCGCCGGGGCACTCGTGGGCATTGTCTGAGGTGTGAAAATGTTCGATGCCGCCACCGACAACGAGGCACGAGTGCAGTTATTGTTTCAGTTGCACTCTAACCTCAGATGGCCCTGCTGCCCCACCCCCCCCTATACACCCCTTATCCCCCTCCCATACGCACCCATTCTTTTTTGGCACTTTGTCACACTTTTTCGCTTTTCGCTTTGATTTTTTGCAAAATTTAAAAGTCAATTAAAGCAACTTGACGAACGAAGTGCCGAGTGCCACTCAAGGGGTTAATTTGCTGTGTGAGTGAGTCAGTGTGAGTATGAATGAGTGTGAGTGTGAGTGTGAGTGCAGTCCCAGTCCCAGTCCCAGCCAGAGGTTGACTCACAATCAGCGATACACATTCAACGGAATTAGCCGCAATTATTTCTAATTTGTTCGACACAGAGAGTAAAAGAGTAGAAATAGAAAATTCATTCACCGCAATCACAAATTATAATAATAATAAAAGTCAGCGATAAATGGGCAGAATCGTGGCTATGCTCACATACATATATGTACATACATATGTACATATGTATGCACTCGTACAATCGTATTCATGTATTCATAAGCTAGATTTTGTGCCGCGTCACATGGCAATCAGAGACGGGCAATTCGTGCCCCGAAAAGCTCAGCCAAACAGTTGGCCAGAGGCGTAGTCGGGGGATAGGCTGGAAGATTTCCAAGAAGGGGATACTCTGTGCGGACTTGGAGTCGGACTTGGCTCTGAGAGAGAGACGGAGAGATGGCAATCATGAATCTAGCTTATATTCTTAGTATTCTTATATTCTGAACCTCAGATCTCTCCGGCTGTGCTGCTGCTGCTGCTGCTTCCTTCCCATTTGCCATGTGAATCGTTCTCCCATGACAGACCCCTGATACACCCCCGACAGTATGCCCCGACGCCACTGGCCACCAGTGACACACTCACGCGCAGAGATACAGTCACAGGGGCTACACTTCCACACTCGAGCGCCGCTGCGCTAATTTTATAACGCAAATAAACACGATTTGGCACTTGAGTTTCCTCGCCTGCTTTTCGTATGGGGCTTCTCTTTCGACTTCTGCTTCTTCAGCGGCTCGCCATGGCCTTTCGTATGGGGATTTGAAGCTGGAGCTAGAGCTGGAGCTGGGGCTGGAGCTGGACATCAGCTGCTTTCACTGTCTGGAGCGACAATGAGCAGAGCGACGCGACTGCGCGACTGCTAATTATGCAGCACTGGCCAGGCCATCTATATGGCTATTTGGAGTGGCTGCTCAGCAGTTTTTGTGGCTGGAAACTGTTTCGTTCCAGCCGAATACCCACTGGGCCACCTGATCGAATCAGTGTATTCACACTGAAGATTTCATTAAGGAGCAATCGAATATGTATGTACACACATATATGTATGCTGTGGGTAGTCTTATTCCAAGGAATCCACAAATTACAGGCCTTAATTTTCCCATTCCCAAACAAAGCATTTAAACTTTGAGTTTACTGTCATTGAAATTGAATTAAAAAAGAAAATATTAAGGCATTGGGGGAACTGGGAAATGGACGATTTCGAAGAGTATTGGAACAAGCTGTGCTCGATATTGGACGGAGTCCTGGAGCGGGCCATGTGGCCGAACCTCGCGCTGACCATGGCCCTCTTTGATATGCCCCTCGGTAAGTGGTCCGTGAGTGAATCAGATGGATATCTAGCAGATCCCCGCTTGCAGGCGAGGCAAGGATGAGACTGCGCAAGGCCCAGGCCCTGGCGAAAGATGGCGGACGCACGATCATATCATTGGACGACTTGGATGTGACGACGAAAATGGTTTCGCTCCGACCGCGGCTGTGGAACAAGCGCAGGACCTCATCGCCGGGGAATCGTTGTCTTCGTCCCCGCTTGTCCCATGTCAATTACTGTGAGAGCTGATAGACGAAACACACTAGAGGGATCGACTGCTTTAAAGACTCGCAAGATTCACCCAAATATGTATCGAATATTAAAGGATTAAGGCAAATGAAGACGCCGCTGAAAACAATGACATAAAGGCCCTCATGTACTCATGGGATAGGCCTCTGTCCAAGGTGATTTTTTCACAGACAGGTATTCGGGCTCGCATTTGCGCTGAAAGAGACACTTCACTCACTCGGCGCTGCACTCAAACTCTTGAGTCTTGAGTCCGCATTTGAATACTGTTCGAGCAGCTGGTTGGAGGCTTTCCCGGCAGCCCGCCAGCCCCTTCAGCCCCCTCAGCACTTTGAGACTCATTCGCTGGACACTGAAGCGGCTACTTTGCATGCGACCGGCGGCAATTGGGAGCTGTCCGGATCCGGCGTGAGCGCACGACCCATTCACTCTGTGTGGTCTGGGGCACATCCATGGTCCCCACTTGCCACTTGCCACTCTCCACTCTCCAATCTCCAGTCGCTGATTAGAAACTTGCTCTAGTTTCAGTTGAAATGCTCCCTCTGCTCCGTCCCCGGCGCTCCCCAACTGCAGCCGCAACCCCCCGACCGAACAGCGGGCCGCTCGACCCATATCAGCTATTGTTTGGCGTTAATCAGTTTATAAATACTTCGTCACTTGCATTTTTTTCCCCCTTTTCGACTGAGCTGTGCTCCCTCCCCGGGCGCCCTCCGCCTCTCCTCTGCTCTCATGGAGACCGGGAGACCTATGGGTTTTGTTTTTAGTTTTTGTTCCTCGCCATTCTTTAGAGAAATTTTGCGCAATATCGGATTTCATGAGCGGAACGCAAACGCAAAAGCAAAAAGCAAGGAAATCGTAATTGGAATTCCTGGTAAAGCTGCTGCGATTGTGCCGCTCCGCTCCGAGCCGCTCCGATCCGATCGCAGAACCCATAAGCTAATAAATGTAGTTTTCATCATCATTATGAACATAGCCATGCATACTCGTATGCACGTATGTATGTATGTATGTATCGAGCTAAAGCGGTTGCCCTGCTTCTGGATCTGGAGCTGGTCCCATTGTACTTTGCATCGTTTCTCGAAATGCGTCAGCGAGAAACAATTGAGGGAAATGCCAGGGCAGGGACAACCCCTTTCGTGGCTCAGGGGCAGAGGCACACAAAGCCCAGAGCCAGACCCAGAGCCAGAGCCAGACCCCGACAAAACAGAACCGAAACCGAAACCGAACAGAACTGAAACGAGACGGAGCGAACGCCTTGAAACAATGAAACATCGGCCAGAAATTAGCGCGGTTGTCTGTCAAATTTGATTTTGCTTTGATATGTCACTCCCCTGAAAGAGGCTGGGGCAGCGGCAGGGGCAGCAGCAGGGTGGCATACGGTGAGCAGGGAAGGCCAGAGAGGAGGTGGTGCCAGAGGAGGAGCCCAGACATCGATTTGCATTTCTGAGTGTCTGGCCATATGTACGATATATGAACGATACGCGTATATTCCATGCTCCAGGGAGCAGCTCCTCAGCCCCCTCCTCAGTTGCAAGTGTGTGTGTGTGTGTGTGTGTGTGTGTGTGTGTGTGTGTGCGGGCGGGGGTACGCTGCAGCGTCAGCCTTTGTATGGCTAATAAATGCTGAGGAAATCACAATCACAACCAATTGCCCTCGCCTCGGGGTGTGCTGTGCACAGTGCAGCCTCGTACTGAAGGCCAGATCAGGCAGATGAATCCTTAAAGGAGATCTTTATCTGTGATAATTATCAGATAATTACCTGATAATAATTATCAGATTATAGTTTGATGAAAATATAATTTATTAATTATTTTTATTGCTGAAATAAATGTGAACAAATTCGATATTCCAATAATAAATAACTATAATTCGTTTATAATATTTTAATCGTAATAGTTATAGTATTTGTTCAGTGTATAATTAAAGCAATGTTCCTTTTCTCTCATTCAGGATTTCCGCAGCTGAAGAACTTTGCGGCAGGCGCCGGGACATGTTTGCCAGGTAAGCGCTCGCCCCGAAATTCAGACAGGGTCAGGAATCAGGAATGGGAATGGGAGTGTGGTAGGGTCATCTGGCGGCAGGACCCTACTCTGGCGGAAATTAAGTTAAAGGGCGCCTAAAGGTAGGCAACGCGCAGACCATAATGCAGTCCTGGCAGGGGTAAAAGCTTATTTATTCGCTGACCGAATCCAGGGACGGACGCCCTCCATGGCCCCTGGCCAACAGAGGGCAGCACCACTCTCTCTCTCTCTCTCTGCATTTGCATCTGCATCAGTGTCTGTATCTGTGTCTGTATATGTTCTGTGTCCTGTGTCTGTCTCTACCCTAATTAATGGGCATTCCTGCGCTTCATTTCGAATCGGTGGCCCCAGTAGCGGGGGCGTGGCCCGGCAGTCGGAAAGGGTTTCGCATGGCAGGCACATAAATTTCCCAAATTGCTAATAAAATAAACAATTTAGCTAACAAACAGAAGAGAAAAAAGAACGGAAAAATCCACACACATGTGAGAGCAGGAGCAAGGGGCAGGAGCAGGAGCAGGAGGGACACAGAGCGAGAGACAAAAGTCAAATAATGAAATTTTCATTTTCATTTTCATTTTGTTGCATTCGCAACGGGCAATAAATATTTTCAACATACGCTTTTATACGCAATTTGCACGCGCATACATCTCCCCATACATGTAGGACACATGTCCTGTCCTCCGTTTGCCCTAACCCTTTCGCCACACACACACACACGCACACACGCACACAGATACAAGCCAAAAACAAAGCGAAAGAAATGCCAAGCGCTCACATAAACTTGTCTAATAAGAAACGCTCTGGCAATCGTGGCCAAGGGGGATGGATGGATGGATGGATGGGTGGGTGGATGGGTGGATTGCGGAGGGCAAAAGGTGTGCAGTGGCAGACGGGCAGGAGGGTGGAGCATTGCGGGAAAGCGGCACCAATGAGTGCGCCAATAAATTGAAATGTCTGTCGACTGAATGCCCAAATTGGGGCGGAGAAACTATCTTCAGGATCCCCCAAAAAGGCACTGCGAGACCTCAAAGACAACATTGAAATTGATCAGCCTGGGCAACGCATTGGCTTTGCTGGCAAAGATCCTTTGGCACAAAAGATCCTCAGATCTAGGAAGTAAGCTTCACAGCTGTCCAGCGAACACTCTCCAGAAAAGTTTCGAAGGACTGAAAGGTTAAGGAACAGAACAGAAGGGAACAGAAGGGCTATCAAATCAATGAGGAAACCCCATGGATGATGGATTCTCTCAAGTGTGGTATTTAATTAATTTTAATATAGAGAACTAACTATATGTTCTCTGCTCAAATGTACAGTCATTGTTGGCCCATCCATAGTAGTGGTAGCTGGAAATCGATTGAAGATTGTGAGCCCCTCAATCTCCAAACACTCTCGTTGCATCCTGTTGCTGTGGGGGTATTGTCTTGCCACTTAATTGCCTTTTTGTTGCTGTTGCTGCTGTTGCTGCTGTTGCTGTTGTTGTTGTTGTTGTGGGTAGGCCCTTCTAAGACTCTAATCTCTGACTGGGGCAGCCTGTGCTGTGCAGCCCGGGGAACACGAACTTGGCCACTTGGCCGCGCATTCTTTCTATTCTGTTTTTATGGGGCGAAGTGCCCTGCTTAAGTCTTCCTTTAGTAGCAGAGCCACTCGACGCCTGCATTCTTCCAGAGTCGGGAACTTGAGGCAGCTCAACGGCAGCACCACCACCAGCAACAGCATTAGATGAAGATGAAGATGGAGATGGAGATGGGATGAAGATGATGATGAAGGGGCCGGGGCTGGGGCCGGGGCTGGGGCACGTCGGGGAGAGCCACTTTTGAGCCATTTGCTGCGAGCAGATTGCAAGACACGATTACACAAAGGCCAAGACGACGGCGAACAGAATGAGCCGAGACTGACAAGTAGGGCAATTTGCCTTGAATGGTGGCTCCGAGTGGCTTCTCGGGCCAGTGGGAGAGTCCCAGAGTCGGGCAAAGAGTGTGGGCAGAGTGTGGGACAGAGACAGAGACAGCGACAGAGAGCCACCCACATGACATTCTGCCGGGGTCTGCCTGCTGCCTGCTGGCTGCTGCACTTGTGCCGCCCCATCGTGATGCACTTGTCATGGCTAAGATTTTAATTGGCATTTTTTCCCCCTTTCTTCCCATTGTGCCACGAATCCTTCCAGAGCGTGTCTAAGTTTTATTTGCTGGCCATGGCGAATCCGATGGCAGCTTCCCCGCCCCACCAGCCTGCTCCTAATTGAAACACGTAAGACACGACAAAAAACACGAGCCAACATTCCACGAAGGCCAGCTCTGAACATGAAGGTACCCTTGATACCCTTGCACAAGGGATATAGACTGCAGCCAAAGGATATCCGACTAATCGATTGAGCTATTGTTTATTTATTTGCAATATTTAGGGAATATTTTTCCCTATATGTTTTGAGAGATTTGTACTTTGATTAACACATAATCGAATACTCACAATACCCTCTGCGAGGGTACAACAGCATTCGAATCCTCCACGTCTCTCCACTCCACTCCACTCCACTCACTCGCATGAAGATGACATGTGTGAAGCGAAACCAATCGCGATTCACATCGCACCCGTTGTCTGAATGTGAATATGTCAACGCCCGTGGACGGGGTGTGGGGTGTGGGGTGGCCGGAGGATGGCAAGGGTGGATGTGGATGTGGATGGACAACCTGTGCACCAAAGGAGAATGAGTTCGGGGAAAGAATCGGCCACAGAAATATGATACGTTGATGGAGATGTCACTGTTTCCAGGCAGAAAGCTGAACGAATATCCAATATTAATGGCAAATGGCAAATGGTGAATGGTGAATGATGAATGATGAATGAATAATGCAGAAATATGGAATCATGTTATATATAGACAAAAAATGGCAAATATTCCGAGAAACTATTCTTGGTTGGTTTGGTTCATGCAGTTTGAAAATATTGAATGGAGGGACAAGCGGCAGATCTTTGTTGAAGTTCTGTCCGCTCCAAGAAGTTGATCGTGTTCCAGGAGAGCATTCAAGGATCAATCTCATGGCTGTCTCCCTTTCTCCTGTGCTCTCTCTCTCGCTCTCTCGCTCGCTAGTTCCCTTTGTGTCCATCTCTTTCCCTCACGGCCTGCATCCGTATTATTTCCTGCACATCGTTACCGCGTCGAGATTTCACCGAAGGCCCAGAAAAAGTGAAAGAGCAAAAAGTTTAGTGCAAAAATTGCGACACTCTTGTTGTTGTTGTTGTTGTTGTTGTTGTTGTTGTTGTTGTAATCTTAATTGTTGTTGTTGTTGTTGTTATTGTTGTTGTTGCTTTCGTTTTGTTTGCTGCTGGCGCAAAGCGCTTTGCACTTAAAGTTCGTTGAGTTTGCTTGGGTCGGTGAAGCGGAAAGGTGGCCCAAAGTGGAGGCGAGGGCTGGCAAGTTGGCTAAAAAGAAGTGGGGTGGGGGAGGGGAGTGGAGTGGAGAGGAGAGAAAGGGTTGTGGGGTGGGTACGATGACGTGGCCAGGCAATATGGCAACAGCAATCACGTTAACCAACTTTGACACAAAGCTGACTAAAATGCTGCAGCCCAGAGGGGCGGTGGAGGTTCAGAGCGAGTGGGAGTGGGAGTGGGCGGAACGATGTGGGGGGTGAGTGAGGAGCATAACAATGGACTCGATGGAGAGGCAAGCAGAGGCAGAGGCAGAGGCTGTGGCAGTGGCAGCAGGAGAAGACGAAGTCACACGACAAGCAAGGAATCTAATTAACAATTTTCCATTGAGTGCGCAAATTACGACCAACAGGAGCGGAACGGAGGGGGCCACGGGTGGATTGAGGGACAGAAAGCTATCCTGAACAAGAGGGAGACAAAGACAGCGAGAGAGAGAGAGAGAGAGACAGAGAGAGAGACAGAGAAAGCGAAAGCTAGAGAGCGAGACAGACAAGAGCAATTAGACAGGAACAAACGCTGGACAATGTCGGAGACCCGTTGTCAAAGCGAATTTCGTGAATAAATTCCAGACGAAGTCGCTTGAAGGACTTACCCCCCGACCCCCCAACCACCGACCATCGGACCGACCGAATGAGGCATCGGGGCAAGTGGAACCAGCCGCAGAAATGAATCGTTAAGCCAGAAATAAAACTGCCAGGGAATATTCAAAGAGGGGCAGAAGGCAATGCGGGAATATGAAATGCTTTAATTTATTTATGGATTAAATAGAACATGCACTTGGGTGGTGCAATTAAAGGACATCCCAGGGCCCCATTCCCAGCACTATCTGCCACTTGCAGGAATCTGAGAGGGAGCAGAATCTGCCTAGTAAAAGTCACAATTTCCCGCAGGATCAGCTATCATTTCTGGGGCATAGATCTTGCATCCTGAGGCTTTTCCTTGAATACTTTCTACCTTTGGTATATTTATTTGCTCTCCCACTGAATGGGTCTCCAAATACCCTTTTGGGCATCCGTTTAAGTACAGTTTCCCGGAGGGGGGAGGACCCTTTGCTGTCGTGTATCAAAGATTTTAATTGAAGTATTTACTGTCCCCCCAATTGCTGCCCCACGTCTCTCCCTCTCTCTCTCCCTCTCTCTGGCCGGGTGATTTTCTGCGTTTTGTGGTTTCTGTTTGATTCCTCAAGCAAATAATTCAATTTAATTTCTAATTAGTACGAAAAAAGCACACACAAAAATAAGCAAAAATAGATGTCAGATGGGGGAGGGGCATGCCGCACACCCACACACCCGCACACACACACACATGTACAAAAACGCAGCCACTTTGGTGCTAATGCAAATTGCAAATGCCCCTCAACGATGCCGCAACGCCAACGCCAACGCCAACATCAATGCTGACGCAGACGCTGACGGCGGCGGCGGCGGTGGCAACGCTGCCGAGACGATGCGTCGTCGCGTTGCCAACAACTCAGCCACTTTATTAGCGTATTTTGCCATGCAACTGTTTATGCGGCACATACACCACACACACACACACACACACACACACACATATGTATATGTATATGTATATGTATATGTACACCCGAGCACAGTGCCGCACTGCCATCATACACACTGATGCAGACACACTAGCTGGCACATGGGAAAGGAATTAGTCATTTTGTTGGTTACTTGATGCATGGCGAGAAAAGCACGGGCAGGGGGGCAGGGGGGCAGGGGGCAGGGGGGGAGACGGCAATGGGGGCAACTAGAGGATGACGATGGCAATGGAGATGGAGATGGAGATGGGCATGTGGGTATGTGGATGTGGAGCCATGTGGAGACTGCGGCTAGCTAACAAAAATGGCGCGCAGCTTACAAAATGAACAAGTCAAGGAGGCGGCAGCGTGGCACAAGGCACGAAACGGAACGAGTGGGGGGCAAGAGAGAGCGGGAGAGCGAGAGAGAGAGAGAGAGAGAGAGTAGAAGCCAGAGCGACAACATTTTTTATGCGCTTTTGAGCAAATTAGATTTCCTAATTAAATTTTCTAGTGAAATGCGCATAAATTTCATAAAATTCACTCGGAAGGGGAAGGCGCGGGGGTTGGGGGGGAAAGCTTTCCTTTTGTACAGTTTGCCAGGCAAAGCGGGGAAGCGGCAAGAGGCAAGGAAAAGGGATAGAAAGAGTGTGGCAGGCACCGCTCTGCTGTCGCCTTTCATTTTGCCGCATTTTGTATGCCCTTGGCAAAGGATGCTACGAATTCTTTAGGAAAGAAGAAGCTATCCTAGATCCTTGGCTCTGCCAAAGGAAATAATGTTACTGTTCTTATCACTATATCAAATATCCATACAATCACTCCACATTTTCATAATCATTCCGCATAAATGATCCAAATTTCATCAAAATGATAGGCAAACCTTGCCAGAACATCGAATAGTATCGAATAGTATTGAATAGTATCGAATAGATCGAATGGTAAGGACTAAATAAGATCGAAATTTATGCATATCCATCGAGCGATCGACCTGCTAGAGTATCCCAAGCTGCGGCACCCACAGACACTCTGTTCCTTCTTGTTTGCTTTTTGAATTTTTCGTGCTGACGTAGTCGTCGTCGTCCTTGTCGTCCTTGTCGTCCTTGCGTCGTCGTCTGCTTAAAGTAATTAACTAAGAAAATTTTAATTGCTAATATGTTGTGATGCATGTGTGTGTGTGTCGCTGTGTGTGTGGGTGTGGGTGTGGGTGTTGGCAGGCATGTTGGCATGCTGCGATGTGCCCCCCCACCAGTCCCTCCTTCCTTTCCGGGGCGAAACTTTCAATAAAGCTCAACTTCCACTTTGTGTCCGTGTGTGTGTGTGTGTGTGTGTGGGTGTGTGTCTGTGTCTGTGTGTGTGTGTGTGTGGGCGTGTGTATCTGTGTGGAGCTCATTAAAAGTGCGATGGCAGAGCCACAAATTTGCCGTTGCCTACTTTAGTGCGCCCGAAATTAACTAATTTCTGCATTCGCTTCTGACAATCATAATTGTTGCTGTTAATTAGATCTGAGCGGCTCTTCCGGCTCTTCCGGGTCTCTGAGGACAAATAAAACAAACCAGAATGGCTGACGAATTCCACGCTGAATATACGACGCATCAAGACATGTCCGAAAATGTGCCAAGGCCAAGGCAGGATTTCAAGGGTATCCAAATAAATCGGTTACCAATCACTGGTGAAACACACACCTGCATATGTACACTTAAACATACATTCATACATATGTATGTACATCCATCCGTATGTACGATTCCATAGAGGTCTCTATTTTCCTGCGTTAATTGAGGAAATCACTCCACGTTTCGTTTTTGACGTTTTTCCACCGAAAACAAAAATAATTACATGAGGATTTGCGCGTGTGCGCGTGTGTGTGTGTGTGTGTGTGAGTTTTTGCACTGTAATGCATTTTGGGCCGTAATTCAAGATGCGATTGTTGGCCTTCATTCCGATGTTGGAGATATTTTTGGGCGCGTATTTAGTGAAAATCAATTTCGGCATCGATATGCCTAGGCAGCATCCATTCCCATAACCATACCCGCTCCGTTTGGCCCCTGTCCCTGCCCCCTTTCCCCGCAGCCAGCACCAGCCGCATCTCCACATCGACAACCACAAAAACCACGATTCGAGGATGTGTTCGAGGCTGGAGAGAGATGATTCGGTGGATGAGGACTGCCCGTCAGCGCTTCACTCGAACAACTCGACAGCCACAACATGCCTCTACTTCATTTTTCATATCGGATTTCAATGCGAATTGGATTTGGCCGAGGTCTGCGTCTGCCCCCCCTGCCCCTCTCCTGCATGTGTCCCTCTCTCTCCGCTCTATGTTTGTGTGTTTTGTTTTCTATACTTTCCAAAAAAACCTGTCCCCTGTCTCCAGCCTGCTCCCTGGCTCAAGAAGAGTGGCTCCGGACCAGAGCCAGACCCAGACCCAGACACAGACACAGACATGGCACTCCATCTCCATCTGCATCTGCACCATTGATTTGTGTGTGTTTTCCGGGTGCTTCAGCGTTTGATTTGGCCAAAACGCATCTTGGCAGCATTCAGCATTCAGCCTGAGCATCAGCCGCAGCCGCCGCCGCAGAGGCAGCCGCAGAGGCAGCATCTTCAAGCCTCGATCGCCGCTGAGTGGCGATTTGCAATTTGGCTCTGGGGCCAGAAGTGGCCGGCTCGTTGGGGTCCAATTCGAAAGGATCCTCTGGCTGCGATTCATCTTCATATGCTCGTAATCCTCTGACAGTCATCAAAACCCCTGTCAACGCAGCTACCGCGTCTGTCATCTCCCAATCCCAATCCCATATCCCATCTTCCTTTGGCCGCTTTCACTTTTACATTTGGATGTCAAGTGGGGTTTTCCTTGGAACAAAAGATGATGTGTGACAATCCCCAACGAAAAAAAACACAAAAGAAAAACAAAAGAAGCAAAGAAAACAATCCCCGAGAAGTGGGAAACTAGATACAATTATTAAATATTTAAAACAACACAGAAAAAACCACTTAGAGCCGCGCTTCAGTGCCACATGTGGGATGGGGTGTGGTGGGGTGGGGGGTTCCGGCCGCCGCGGTTCAGTCTGTGGGTCATGGGAGACTCGTCAACTAATTTGACAAGAATATGGGTCTGGGAAGAGGCTGGGAAGAGCTGGCATGAGGCATGTGGCATGTGGCATACGGAAATACTGTGTCTCTGGGCAGGAGTTTGTTGAACTGCCGATGGAAGTGCGAGAAGGAGTGCGATTCGGTGGAGATTGAAACATATTGTATCTGGCACTTCTGCCACTAATTTCAGGTTCCCTGGCACCCAAGGACTTCGGAATGGAGGGTCTGAACGGCTTCGGGGCTGGGGTCGGGGTCGGGCCGAACAGCAAGAAGAAAAAGAAGAAGCGCAGGCACAGCCGCACGATCTTCACCAGCTACCAGCTGGAGAAGCTGGAGGAGGCCTTCAAGGAGGCCCACTACCCGGACGTGTATGCCCGCGAGATGCTCTCGCTGAAGACGGAGCTGCCCGAGGATCGCATACAGGTGAGTCAGACCTCCGACAGGTAACCCGATACGTGGCCATTGTTCCCGAACTCAATACTCAGTTGTCAGTGCTCAGTGCTCCGTACTGGTACAGGTACTGGTCCTGGTCCTGGTACTGTGTGGGCTTTGTCTGGACTGCTGCTATTAATGGGCTGCCTAATGAATTAACGAACTAATTACATCCGTTGAGACGGTGCAGAGATACGAGGAGTGTGTGCTGGATGGTGTTGGCTGTTGGCAAAACAAAAACGCGGCCAAGGAATTTGCATTTCCTCTCCTCCGAGACGAGACGAGTCGAAGCGGAGCGAAACGAAACGAGCTGGAAGCTCTTTTGTCATCATCGTCAGCTGCGTCTTGTTTGGATTTCTCTGCTCTGATTTTTCACACCTCCGGCTTTTCGTGTGTGTGTGTGTGTGTGTGTGTGTGTGTGTGTGTGCAGCGTCATCCCATGGTGGCATGGGCTAACCATTTTTAATAAGCAATCAGCGGCACTGGAGCAGGAGTGTCTCAAGTGCAGCCTCCGCGAAGAGCTCCCCTTTCCCTCTCTCTCTCTCTCTCTCTCGCTCTTGTTCTTCCTTGCTGTGCGGCAAGCAGAGAGAGTCCTCGCATAGTTGGCATGCTTTAAGGAACATGTCCACAGCATTGCGAACAACGCAAAATCCGGAAATCATTTAACGCAGTTCGCTTCGTCAATGTCAGCTCTCCCGGCTCCCCCGGCTCTCCCGGCTCTACCGGCTCTCCCGGCTCTCTCCCGCTGGGCAGCCCAGCCGGGCCACAGCGAAAACAGAGCGTAAGAGCGAGACAGGGAGACGATGCGCGAAAGAGACGGACTATGGAAAAAAGAAGAATATTTTCAGCTACGTTTGCGAATTTATAATTAAGCATTTTAATGGCCGTTATTGTTCTAAGTCCCGATACCCGAATGGCAGCGAGAGCGGGAGAGACGGTCCCCAGAGCGAGATGGAGCATCTGTGTGTGTGTGTGTGTGTGTCGGTGTGTGTGCGCGTATCTATGTGTGAGTGCTTTCATCGAGTGAACTTCAACGCTGGCAAATTGCCACCCTTAAAAAGGCACACCGAAAACTGCTCTCCACCCCTGTCCATGTTTGATTAGCAGCCGCAAAAAACCCAAGAAAAAGCGACAAAAAGTCGCGTAATTATGGCGCGATTCCAGGGCCCTGCCCGACATTGCCCTTTTACCCGCACGCCCCGCGAAGTTCCCCCTCAGAGCCAGGGAGTCTGGGTCGAACGTCGAACGGGTTTGGTATCGGATAGGACTAGACTTGGGTGGGGGATGGGGTGGTGAGCTTTATGCTAATGGCAGGCTCTGCCTCAAGTGCCCAGGCACTCACACACAGCCACTCACAAGCCTAGCATATAGTATACCCATATATCTGGCTATATATGTACACATATCCTCGAGAAACCAATGCATATAGCACTGGCCGTGTCTGCGGCCGGCTATCCTTCTGAAACTGATTGCTGGCGATGGCAATTAGCACACAGGAATGATAGACAATCGATAGATAAAGTATTTTAACGGAATTCTATCGAAAATTCGATCGTCCAGGCTTTCAAGAGTTGCAACAGGGATTCCTGGGCACTTTGTTGATTTTATTTGATTATATATTTATCGAAACTACTTAGCCTGATTGATTGCTAATGAATCATCCACAGTATTCATCGATTTGCTTTAATCAGATTGGGTTAATCGATGACCTCAAGTGTATCGATTAGATCAAACCCCATTCACAAGTCGGAAAGTGTACGTTCCATTGCTTGGCTTTGGTTCTCCCCGTAATCGGATTTCCTTTCACCATCCGTCTGGCATCTCCGCTAATTAAAACACAACTGTACACCCGTTCATAGCAGTGGTGTGGGGTGGGGTGGGGGGGCAGCTGGAAAAAGGTACATATATATATATGCGATACATATGCAATTAACCCACTAAGCCCCAGCTAAGCCCGCACCCCCCAGGCACCCCCCAGGCGCCCAGGCACCCAAGCCGCGCCGTGCCACACTTGCAACGATGCCAACTGCCATTCTGTCGCAGTCGCAGTCGCAGTCCTAGTGGAAATTGAATTTCGAGTGTGTAAAATTTTCCAATTACAGACTTTGGAGAGTAGTACGTACATATGTATGTATATGCGTGTGTGTGTGTGTGTGTGTGTGTGTGTGTGTGTGTGTGTGGAGCATTCTGAGTGGGCACTTTGAAGGAGCTTTTTGCCTTTGGCTTGCTTGGGGGCACATGAAGCGTTGCTAAAAGCGAGTCCAATTAGTAGCATTACTACTAACACTTCAATTTTGGCCAGAGAGTGTGAGGGAGGGAGAGAGGGAGAGAGAGAGAGAGCTTCCACTTCCACTTCGACTGGATGTGGCTCTGTCTCTCTGTCTCTCTGTCTCTGTCTGGTTGGCTGGCTGGCTGGCTGGCTGGGGCAATAACGGCAATAGTCATCAAGAGCAGCAGCAACAAGGAGCAGGAGAAGGACAACTGGCTGAAGCAATGGCGCCAAAGTACGGCCATTTTGTGTGTACAGCTGATGAGGGTCACAGGCGGAGGCCGCGGAGAGAGTTGCGTTATGGGGAATGGGGCATGCGGCATGGGGCATGGGGCATGTTAGTTGTAGACCAGCACCAGCAGACCGGAGAGTGTAGCAGATAAAAGGGGCAAAGGGAAGGGCGTAAATTTGCATTTAACGTTGTTTGCGGTGCCCACAAATGGAGTCAGTCCCCACCCACACCCACTCCCTTTCGTCCTCTTTTTCTCTGTCTACACACACACACACACACCCACACTGATAGCTGCAGAGTGGGACAGGACAACAGGGCTCAACAGTTAGACAACCACAAAATACTCGAAAAAGACCCAAACAACCGCAAAACGATGCAAAAGAAGAACGAACCCGAAGCGAAGGATGCAGAGGAGTGACGGCAGGAGGAGCTACCAATACCAATACACAGAAGCCAACACACAGACACGCAGACATGTGCGTGGCCTGCAAGTGTCATTGAAGTCTGTGTGTGTGTGTGTGTGTGTCTCAGAGTTGAGTCTGAGTGAAAAAAGGTCTTTAGAAATGCAGCTTTTGGCTGGCACCGATGGCGCCCAAAAACTAACAACACAACAACCGCACACACATACTGTGACACATGCACACAGATACTGCCACACACACAAACACGAAGAGTAAGCCAAAGTTCGCTTGTCGTCCTCGTCGTCAGCATCGAATGCGTTGCATATTTTCAGGCACTTAAGCTATTTTCATGAAATGTGCACAGCACACACGCACATGCAGATTACCCTTGACACCTCCCAAAAACCACACCCCCCACACCCCGCACACTCAGAGTTTTCGCACCCATTACTCGCTTGCTTTTCGGGCTCGAACCAAAAGCAAAACCAAAACCAAAACCGAACCGAGCCGAAAGAGGGAACGCAAAAGCACTACGACTACAAGTACACACTCGGTATTGATTTTAATTGAAAAATTGTTAATTTTCCATGCCACTAGCAGTGGCTGCCACGCCCACTAGCACACCCACACACCCACACACCCACACACACCCGGGCAGGGCACCTACTGAACGTACGTGTGTGTGTGTGCCTCCCCCCAGGACGCCCCAGAGCCGAGTCCGCTGGGTTCTCCTCCTCGAATGCTTTGCCAAGAGAACTTTTCGTGCTGCCAATTTCGTCTTCGTGTGTGTGTGTGTGTGTGTGTGTGTGTGCAAGCGAGTGTGTGAGTGCTGCTGGTGTCCTGGTGAGTGCATGAGTATGTGTGTGGCTGCTGCCTCTACTGTGTTTTGTGTCTGGGCAATTACACGCTTCTGTGTGAATAAATTTCCAACCCCGAAGCCAAGGCGAACGAATTTCTGTGCGGAATACTCGTACTTATTCACTCATTCATTCACTCGTTCATTCGTTCGTTTTTTGGAAGCATTTGAAATGCATAAAGGAAGCATTTTCGATCCCAAGTGGTGTGCGCTTAGTTTTTGATCCTTATTCCTTCTGTGCCCCTTAAAGCATATCCATCGGATCCCTATTAAAGCTCTCCTGGAAACAGGATATTTGGCATCAAGATCTTTCTCATTGAATTATTATTCCAACTAGAATTGGGATCTCGGAATCGTTTTCTTTATATGGTTTCCCCTCCCCGTCCCCCGTCCCCCTTCCCGCGTGTGGCCATAACAATGGTCAGTGTGGCCAGCCGGCCCACAAGTTCTACGAAACTAATTTACTCGAGTGTCGACGCGTCCAAGTGAACAATGTCTCGATAGAGAGTCCGAGTCGGCTCTGAATGAAGCGCGGGCTCTGGACAGGGACGGGGACTGCGACTGCGACTGGGACTCGGTCAAAATGTGCAAGCGTCATTGGAGCTGGTCGTTGGAGTAGCTGCGGCCCGATTGGCAGTTCCCCCAACCCCCAGCAGTATGGGCATCCCATGCTGTAGCTGCGGCTGCGGCTGCGGCTGCCTGGGAACCAAATATCGGACCAAGACCCAGAGCAAGTCGCAGAGCAAGTCGCAGAGCAAGTCGCAGGGCCCGATCGCGCGTCGGAGCAGTCGAGCAGTGGAGCAGTCTTGTGGCAGACAAGTCGACTCGCCGATGCTGCCACTTGACGCAATGCCGTCTGCCTCCACATCGCTGGCGATCGTGTTACCTACCTCATATCGTTCTCCCCTCCCTGCCCTGCCCAGCCCTGCCCTGTCCTGCCCTGTTCTGCTCTGTTCTCGGGGTCCCGAGGCATTTTCTCAGGCCGCGGATGATCGTGGAACTTCTTCATTTTGTTGACTCTGTGCGCCGAGTACCAATTCGCTTAAAATGGTATCAGTTCCTAGAAAAATATTATTTTTTTATAATTTCTGGAGTGCGTTAATCTGTTGGAGCAGACGCGGTGCAGTTCGATCGTTTTGGGTTGTGCATAATCACGACGACTCTTCGACTGCGACTCGACTGCGTCTTCGACATTGACTTGGAGTTGGAGTTGGAGTGGGAGATGGAGATGGACTCCTACTCCGACCTCGGTTACCCCTTTTGTTGAGTTGAGTGAAAACAGACGGAGAATCCAGCGAGCTGCAGTCTGGAGTGCGATCTCCCTCCGCTTGCCACACACTCTTTTGGTGTTGACGTGCCCCGCCGCCGCACAAAATGAAACGTCAATTTCAAGAGTTTTTCCTGGTAATAATTAGTAGCTGAGGTGGGCATTTAAATACTCGTCGTCTTCCATTTTTTATGGTTCTGGTACTGGTACTGGTACTGGCTCTCCCGCTCTGGGCTCCCCCGCTCTGGGCTCTCCCTCTCCTGGCGGTATTCCTCGTATTTGTGTACAAAAATAAAGAACACTCGCCCTGTGCTGGGCCGCCAAATAATAATGCATATAATTGCGTTTTAAGTAGTTGCTGACGAGGCGGCCCAGAGTATTGTGTTACCTTCGTCCGGCGATGTCAACCCCGACATCATATGGCAGGGGGGGAGCAATGAGTGGATTTTAATTTTCCACACTTGAGGTTTCCAGGAAAAGTGAAACGGAAACGCGCACAGCAAGTGGGTGGCTGTGGCTCCCCCCCAAAAAAACTAAATCTGAATAGAGAAGAGTTCTTCTCTGGCTGATTGAAGGAGTGGCTAGAGGTTATAGATGATTGGATTCGGATCCTCAAGGAGGATTCATGGTACGGCGCTGATTCCGAGACCAAAACCCGCTCTGAGATGAACTCCATTTGAAGCAGAGTAAATCAGAGCCTCAATCGTTATTCCATTATCATATTTGAGGTCTCCTGCATGCATCGCTGGCCATCAATTATGGATAGATAATTTCATTTAATATTGTAATCTATTACAACAGTTATCATCATTTATTTTATCATCTGTCATGGGATGTAATCCCCCAAAGTTCGCTTTGACAGGCAGTTAGTTCGCTGTACAGGGGTACAGGGGTACAGGGGAGTGTTCTCCCCGAAGAACACATGTAAAAGTCAATGGGAACAATGTGCCACTGTGGTTTGTCCAAGTCCCCGGCAAACTCGCCTCCCGGGGGAGGGTTTGAGCCACCGTTCCTGGCACCGGGTACCGGGTACCGTGTACCGGGGTGGATGCTGCAAGTGCGCTGTGGCACGTTACGTTTCGGGCGGGATGAGGCCGATGATGTTGCGATGACACGTGTAAGTGCAGCCACATTGTCGCAATTACACTTATTGCTCGCCGGAGATGGGGGGGGGGTGGGCCGGCTTGGGTGGACGGTGCACGGTGGACGGGTAGCTGGACATGGACCGCGCCCTGGTACTGTTATTAATTTGCTGCGTTTTGTTTGTTGTTTATTTCGAGTGGGATCTGGCTTGGCCTCTGCTTGTTTTTCCCTGCCCACCCACAGTGCGGAAACGTGACCTCGGCCGGGTTTCCCTCTGGCTGGTAATGATTTTCCCTTCCACCCAGCATCCCAGCACGCACTCCATCCCCTCATCATCATCGTCCTGATCCTGGAAATCCTTTGGCTCATCTTTGTCATATCGCGGTGGACTTGTTAGCGCAAAATGAGCACCGCACCAGATCTCATCGGAGGCCGTCATCTCGAAATATTTCAGACACTTTGGTTGGGTTTTTCCCTGCTGCTGCCCCGCTGCCCCCCCGCTGCCCCCCCGCTGCTCACCCGCTGCTGCTAGTACGTTCGTTTTTTGTGCCGTCCGTGTGTACGTGTCTTGAAGTGGGAAAGTAGCTTGTTAAGCACTTAACGCTTCCATTGCCAGGGCTCTGGCTCTGGCTCTGTCTCTCTCTCTCTCTCCATCTCTCTCTCTCTCTCTGTCTCTCTCTATCTCTCTGTCTCTGTCTGTGTCATTGGCCACTGGAGTGGAAGAGTAATGGAGCGGAGAGGCGCTCATTTAGAAATCGATTGCTGCAGCAATTAGCCGATAGCCATAGCCAGGTTGCGTCATCGGTGGGAAACACATCGATCGGAAATGAAGCCCCACCTACTCCCCATTCCATCCCAGTACGAAACCCTCACACGAGTACAAGGACATTTAGTTAATTTATTTAATTAAATTGTAAAACAGAATTTAATTCTAAATTACCAAAGGGTTTTGCCCAAAAGCTAAAACATCTAGCTGGCTTCTGAATGTAGTTTTGTTCTATTTTCGTATGCACATACATACTTATAGGTGTAATCATGGTGAAATTATTATAAAGGTGGCGTATTCGGCTGTGGTGAGGACGTTATTTTTTTCAACTCGCTCTCTCTGCTCTCAGAGAGACAAGCGCTAGAAAGAGATGGCAAGAATTTTTCGTTCTGCACTGACAAACGACTGACACAAAATAACGTCCCCGAAAGAGAGCACGTGTGGTGGATACGTCACCTTATATATAATTTCACCATGGGTATAACTAGGTACATATGTTATATTTTGTTAGTTTGGTTTAGTTGGTTTAGTATTTCATTGAAGTCTGCTTTGTTTTCTGTATCTACTGTGGCAGGAAGTACATTTAGAGGGGGTATTTGTAGGCTTATGCTCGAGTTGTTGGTGTAGTTGGTGTAGTTGGTGTACATATGTGTTGGTGAGGTGCTCCACAGTTACAGGTGCTTACAGTCTCTGCAGAATGAGTTTACCTACATTTAATTTATTTTTGTATACCAAATCAAAACTAATTTCTGTGTCCGTAATCGTTTAATAGTGGTATAGAAGGTGCCCGATAATATCGGTGATCATTGGTGGCTGTGCTGGGTTGGGATTTCCTTCGGGCAGGTGCATCGCCAGACCCCATCTCCAGGGCGAGACGTGCATTGGTGTTTCCTGTGGACAAATGCACTGGGATTCGATTCGACTAGTGGCTATAGCTTCAGTTAGTAATTGGCCATATCTGCATCACCATCGTGCGATTATATCTGTCTGTTGATGATCCTCACACGATTTGGATGTTATTGGGGGGCATCCTTTTCTGCATTGCTAGAAATATATGTTTAACCTTTTCTATGGGCAAGATCAGGACAAGATTTAGGCGGCTTTAACAGCCAGGCAACCTGGAGCCTGAAACTTTCCCCGTGCCAGCCTCTTGGCAGGCTGATTATCGTCGTCGTTCTTCCTCTTTCCCTCCATAATGTTCTCAAAATATACCCGCAACAGATATATATTATATGTGTCTATATATATGTCCCAGCGGGCAAATTGTGATAGGGATTGCTGTGAACCAATCGGTTATATGGCAGCTACAAATATGATATAGTGGCTCCATGGCATATGTAAAATTAGAGACTGATTTGAGACCTGGAGCCCGGAGGTTCTCCCCTGCCTGGTCCTGGTCCCTCTTTCTATCCGTAACCCCATCAGAAATCAAGGCATAGACAACAATCTCTTTTCACCGAATTAACTTTTGTATGCTGTTCGATCGAATGAAGCTTTAGACTCCCCTTCCCACTTCCACCCAAGAAACTACTCTCTGGAGACTAATCGACATAGGAAAAATGGAAAACGGTGGCCAGGCGATAATTGGAGCACTTTTCCCTGTTAGCTGCGCCAGCAATTGGGCACCGTCTAACGATTCCGTGGCCAAAGTGCTCTCATCATCCCATCCCATCCAATCCAATTCAGTTCCCAATCCGAGTCCGAATCCGAATCCAAATCCAAGGAAGAGGGCAATCTGCTGGATCCGCACTGAATGAAGCCTATTATCGCGTTTTGAAAGGCGTAATTATCGCATGACAATCCAAACGGAATGTGTTATATTTGTATTTACTCAATAAACATTATCGTCGATCGTACAGCCGAACCCAGCCCGTTCCCATTCCCATTCCCATTCCGATTCCAGTCAATTCAATTCAATCCAATTTCCAGCTCCCACACAACCAACTCGTTATTATAGAGAGAGAGAGGGAGAGAGAGAGGGAGAGAGGCTTCGAGTGTTTGTACATTGGAAAATTAGTCATTTGGAAACTTGTATTGTTGTCTGTGGATTTCCTGTATGCTTCATCTGGGAAATTCATCCATAAGTTGGCTCAGCGAATGACTCTGGACTCTATTTTTTATTGATTACTAAAAATGGTGAACAGATCAAATTTGTTGAACTCTCAAACTATGCTTGGAGTTGCCATAGGTCCCAAGATCAAATAAGTAAATAGCTAATAATATTTTCTATATACTTTCCAGAGCTTTATTCATAAAGTTCATTCCCCAAAGTTGGCCCGGCAGAATCTCTCGGATTGTAATTACATCTAACCAATTGGTAGGGGGCTATAAATACACGATGGCACGTCCATAAACGATAAGCTGTTGGCCTTATACGGTGGCTCGACACTGCCACTCCGCAGTGCATTCAACTCGGAATGATTTGAAGAACCGATTGGAGGAGGAGGGGGAGGGGATGGGGGCTGGTTGGGGCTGGATGACTCACTAGCTCTAATAACGAGCATGAATCGCCGCGATCAGTCTAATTTGGCGACTATGGCCAATTCTGGTTAATTTGCGCCCAAAGCCTTTCACTTTTGCCCAACAATGGGAATAGTAGAGGAATACTCGCACGCTGGATGGCAGGGGGCATGGCAGGGCGAGGGGCGGGGCGGGGAAAAATATAATTAAAAAGGTGTTATTATATTTTCACGCCTCGACTGCGCGGAAAAGTCAACAGACAGCGCTGGCTGGCGACTACTATGAGTAGTAGTACGAGTGCCCCTACCCGTACGAAACAAAAAACGTCAACGACTCTGACTCCGACTCTGACTCCGACTCCGACTCCGACAAATTATTTGCAGAATCATCAAATTAAAGGTTTGATGTTGATTTCAACAAGCCCCACAGCACGGGCGGGCCAGCAGCAGAAGGGGCCCGGGCAGGGGAGAGACCCTCCGCTAAAGAGAAGCGACTGCATGCACTCTCACTCGCACTCGCACTCGCACCTATGCGCGTATGTATGTATATTTATATATCGTATATTGAAAAACTGAACAGTCATGCCATGCACCGGCATGGTCCCAGCAGCCCTCCGGTGTCTGTATAATTTTCGTTCGTTCTCTCGAATTGGCTGTCATAAGTTTTGAGTAGAAAATTGGTGTGCAACCAGCAACAGCCACCAGCAACAGCCACCAGCAACAGCAACAACTACAGCAACCAGCAACCGGCAACCGAACCGGCAACAAATCCGATTTCAACCGTCTGACAAAGCAAACAGTATTCTCCTTGCTATTGCGGCTGCCGTTCAAGTGTGGCATCGGAGCAAAAGGATTTCTTGATTGCGATAATGAGTTATACTTAATTTTCGTGCACCAAAACGCGAGAGCCTGAGAGCCTGGGAGCCCGAAAAAGAGTCCGTAGAGAGCCCGACTGAAACAGAACGGCCACTTGAGCAGAGGCTGTCGAGGCCAAGGGATCCGAACGGGTCCATAAAGATGGAGAGCTGGACAGAGGGATCCCTAGGAGGGATGATGCGATACTTATAGAGGTGCAATCATGATTAACAACGAACGGATGGTGGCACTGCTAGAGGAGCTAGCGAGGACTTGAGATGTTTTGCTATAGAAAATCGAGCAGGTTATTGAGTGAACATATTATAATCATCTAAATTCTAAATCCATAAATTGCTAAAAATCGTATCATGTATCTGATACTCCTTCAGCTCCTGAACGAATCAAAAGGAAGGCTTTGATGGGAACCGATTTGGATGATACATAGAATTAATTTGTTCTTAAGTTTATTTCACTTGGAAATAATTAGTATTTTTGTGCGGGAAGCACACATTTAAAGTTCGGGAATTTCCCACACACATTTTCACCTTTGTTTTGGTAGGAAACCATAATTAAAATAATTTTAAAAAAATTCATTATAGCGAGATCGAAAACGTATGAAAACTCGAGTTACGGGCGTGGAAAAAAGTCGGAATAGAGAAATATTCGCTATAAGGAAATCCGAAATTGAAAACTGAAATTGAACGAAATTTCAGTGTTGCGGAAATAAATTCGTTATATAGAAAACTTCGTTATAGGGAAGTTCTTTATAGAGCAGTTCGACTGTATAATTCAGGACAATGGCTATACATCAGCAATGGCAACATTTTGGCAACAGGATGAGCCATCGTTACCCTCTCCAGTTGCACCCGTTGCAATATATTCGAAATAAATCCATGATATATTGAAGAGTATTTGAGAGCATGTGCATTGTATAATGTGCTAGCATAATATATGGTAGGTAGGTACATATGCAAACAACCAAATAGATGGATGGGAAAGCTTTGAGCCTTGAGCCTAGTTGGTTCACTCTCACTCCACAGAAAGCATTCTGCCGTTTCATTTGAGAGCGTGGCACAGGCCAACTAATTTCCTTCCTGCCGCTGAGTCCATTTGTTAGAAAAGCAAAGCGAAATTTTGACAGTTTCATTGTTTGTCCTAGACATGAGGCGGCCTCTAAAAGGGTTGGCATGGGCATGGGCATGGCATGGCAGGACGACATTCCGTAGGTGGGTAGATGGGCCCAGAATTAGGCGCGGCCGTTGTGCAATTAGAGCAAAAATCGGACTCGGACTGAGAGTTGGACTGAGAGTCGGAGTCGGAGTCGGAGTCGAAGTTCCTTGATTGATGGTCATTCATGGCTGGCTGCCATTGATTGATGGGAAACGTAACTTGCTCTCCTTGGGGAACCTGTTTCATCTGCCAACCCCTCGTCCCTCCGCCCTCCCCCAGGCCACTTGTTTGGCTCAACCAACTAATCCACACTTTCATCTCGCTGTCTGTGAGCATATTTTTCAATTATGTCTAAGCCGCGCACAAACGGAAACGGAAACTGAAACTGAAACTGAAACAGCAACAGAATCCAGATACAATTGACATTATAAATCGCATTTCACGCTAATTTGCAACAACAAGTGGTGGGTGAGAGGGTGGGTGAGAGGGTGGTAGGGTGGTAGGGGAGGGGCTATGTGTGGTGGCTCAAAGGAAACTGCGGTTTGCCAACTGCTGATTACTGGCAGACACACAGAGAGAGAGAGAGGGAGTGAGAGAGATACTCCAGCAATATATGGGAAGGAGAAGGAGAAGGAGAAGGGGAAGGACATTCATTGAATGAAGTGGAAGTCCCTCCCGACTGTTGAAATTTTACTGGAAAATGCGAGTACAGTATTTTACAATCTGAGCTGCCTGCCAGGTCCCAGTGGGACCCCGGGACCGGGGGTTCACCAGGCAAACAAAACACTTACCCGGAGAGAGGAAAAAAAACAGAAACCGAAACAGAAACAGAAACCGAAACGGGGAAACATTTTGAGAAAATTAATTTTATAGATTAGAAACATTCATTGTTGAGTGGGTGGATGGGTGGCTGGGTGGCTGGGTGGCTGTTTCTGTGGCAGGGGCGTGTTCGGATTCGAGCAGGGGCAATGAGCCTTGTCAGCTGCCCCAGAGCCAAAGCCAGAGCCAGACCAGGCCTCCCTCCCTCCCCTCAGGTGGGCGCTGCCCACCTGCAGGCGTAATTGAAGAATTGTCAGCGAATTATGGTCGGATAATGGGCCCCCGGATTGGAGTTGCAGATGGGGCGAGGGCAGGGGCCGGGGGCCGGGGGCTGGGCACAGCATGATCCAGACTATGTATTTATATATGGCACAGTCGGGGCTGCCAACTTAACCGCGCAAAAGTTGTGCACTTTATCAACTGTTGCAATTGGAGGGCGTGGCGCCACGCGGCGTCGCCTGCATGCGTTTGACACTTCAATTGGTTTGTCGCGCCTCACACAACAGCATCGCGGCAAATAAAAGAAAAACGCACCAGAAGCAGAGCCATTTCCGCCGAGGCGAAGCCTATCCGAAACGGGGATACCCTATCGGAGAAAAGGACCCTCCTAGCAGCCATGCCCATCAGGGAATAGCCTTGAAATTGCCTCATATATGTACATATATGATCTGCGATTGCCAAGTCGATTCCTTGAGTCGATTTTCCTTGCCCAATCAATATGCCGAAACCATTGAAGGGTGCGCCGTTCGCGTCAGATACATAACGGGACAACAAACTGGCAGTTGGAGACGAATTTGTGCGGTGGTCTGTTAGTTTCTGGGGCTGTGGCTGCAGGCAGGGTGGCGTCAGGTAGGGTAGGCGTGACATGGCGCCCAAATCCCAGTCCCAGTCCCAGCCCCAGTCCCAGTCTCAGTCCCGGACTCCCTTTCGGTCTGGCTTCGACTGGCTTGTGGCACACGCAAATCAGACAATTTGTATCCAGCGGTGAATATAATTGAAAAATGATTGGTTTACCATTAATGAAAATGATGATGACGACATTGATGTTGTTGTTGTTGCTGTTGTTGCTGATGTCGACTGCTGTCAGCGACAGGCACCTGCAGTTGTGTGTCTTCGATTGTTGGGTCAATCGGCCATCCTCGACGCCTCGATAATGATGACGATATGGCTCTTATCGTCGATGATGATGTTAAAGCCTTGTTGACTGGCCAAACACAAAGATAATTGCACTGGGACGTTAAAGGAACTGAGGACGGAGGAATCTAACAAAACATTATATCATAAATTGAGAAAGAAGTGAGTCCTGAAGTATCCTCACATGGAACCTTTTGATCCGAGTTTGGCCATTTCTGATTCATTCAGAACTTGATTTAGAAGCCATCATTCGGGCCAAGGTCTGGCCGCTTTAAGCAGATCCCCCATACAGCTCTCGCCCTGCCCATCCACCCACCCACCCATCCACCCACCCACTCGTCTCATAATCTGTGTCAGATGCTGGCACAACTCGATTCGCCTTCCGCATAGAGGCACGTCCACCGAGGAATTTCTATTTGGCCTGGCCCGGGGAGCACCAGGAACTCGACATTGTTGGCGTTTAGGACTTATTAACATTAAATCGCTTTCGTTCGGCAGCTGGCAGCAGGCAGGCAGCAGGCAGCAGGCAGGCGGCGCCTGTCGCCTCAAATTGGAAATTCCTTCATTAATTCTAATAAGATTATTAGTTGCCGCCCCATTCGAACGCTCCGGACTGCCGACTGCGGACGCTGAGGCCCGAGAGAGATGCCTGCCGCCGGACCAGGCCCAATGGCCAAATAATGATGATCAAATCATTTTTCGGCTCGACGGCGGCTCGGGATTTGTATTTTGACACCTCGAAGTCAACTCCAATCAGCGGCAAATCGTCCGCGATCCTATGTCGGCCGCAGGATAATGGTTATCCGGGGGTACTTGCGGTCGGCCGACCGACCGACCGACCCATCGACCCATCGACCGGTCGTGTGAAATTCACAAAACAGATAGTTGCCCCGGAAACCTCCCCCTCCCCCTCCCCCCCCCAATTCTCGCTCTCCACATATCAGAGTGGTGCGGAGCGGACGCTCGAGTAAATCCAATAAGGATAAGTGTGCTCCGTGGAGTCCCGCGAGACCCGATACCCGTCCCGTCCCGGCCCTGAGACCATTGAGTGCGAAATGAATGAAATTAGCGCGCGTTAATCATAAACAAACTGATGATTCCGAGGAGCAAGGGCTTGGGTATGGGCATTGGCATTGGCATTGGCTTCGAGGGTGGGATGATGATGATGATGGTTGTTTCCCGGAGCAACCCTTTGGGCAGAGCAGGGCAGAGCAGAGCAGGGCAGAACCCTCCCCCCACAAACGGTGTGCCCGGAAAACAAAGCGACGACATAACAAGGCAAAACAAACAAACAAATTGCAACAGTTCTCACAGCGAGTCTGATGTGGGATGCGCTCTCTGCAGCCAGCACCCTGCCCCCTGCCCACTGCCCCTGCCCCATGCCTCCTGCCACATTCTGTCTGATGATGAGCAAAATGCGAACGGGCAACCTGCTGCGACGGCACGCGTCGGCAGACTGCTCTGAGGCCGTCGTGCACTTGCCAATTTGATGATAACTACTCAACTGGGAAACCCGAATCAGTGCCACATCCTGCGACGTCCTGCAATGCTGCTTCGCGGCTTGTCTCAAGCTGGGTGCCCCTTGCCCCTTGTGGGTGCAGCTTAGGCAGGGGCAGGGGGGTTTCGGATGGGATGGGATTTATATTTATGGCTTTGCGGATGCATTGGCACTGGCACTGGCACTGGCACTGGCATGAATCATAGGAAAAGACTCAACCCTGGAGCTGGATCTGGTCTGAGACTAAAAATGTCTACTAAGCTAAATCCTACTACTAAATCTCAGCTAGCTAGCAATAAGCAAGAGATCATAGATCATGCCAGATCATAGTTTCATAAAATTGATGGAAAAGAAAGAGATAAGTCTTCGGAATCCGAATATTATCCGATAACTGTATGCTATGTCTGACAAAAAATATTAAAATTCATTTAAAACTCGTTTCCATTTCCACATTAATACTGTCCGGATATTGTTACCGAAATTGAGTAAGAGATAACTATTTTAACCCTTTGACAAATAATTTCATTAGCCATTAGCCAAACTATTTTTTTTCTAATTTTCTTTGGATTTTTTATGGTCATATTTTTCGTGAATATTATCTGCTATAAGGAGAGATTTTTCTTAATAAAAGCTTACCCCAAAGTCTCTTTTATATATTCAACTATCTAAGAAAAAATCCCAGAAAACTGGCACAATCTCGGCTGAAAGTATATGTGTATATTAGATCTAGTATATCCATATACTCTTGGAATATTTTTTACAATTAATGGATATTAATGGATACATGGATAATGTACATCCAATACTCAAAATGTTATACAGATAATCTTGCCCCATTCGCAGAGTTTTTTAATCTTTAAGTCCAAGTTCTAAAACCATTTCTTTATCTTAAATTTTTTATTTTTGTATTTATTTTTATTTATTATTATTTATTTCTTAATTTTATCTCTAGAAATGTGGCGTTTTCATTTCGTGTTTTGAAACATTTTGTTAGATGAATACAAAGTATAGTTGGAATGGAAATGCCCAGATACAGATTTCAAAGGAAATATCCCCCAATCTGAGCTTTTCCTTGCTCCCAATCTTCAATTTGGATTCCAATTGATTTATCGCATTGAAAATTCCCAAAAGTAGTGCCGTTCGATTACTCGTAATCCAAATACGAGCATTGCGCAATTATCGAAGTCGACTTTCGGCATTGTCTAGCCTCCCCGCCCGCCATTGCCTCCGTCTCCGTCTCCGTGCACCCACCCCTTGAGTGGTGCACGCTCTTCCAGCGCGTAATTAGAAAATCGGCTCATTAATCACGATGCATTTAAAACATCATTTGAGTGTAATTAATAGTTCGGCATTCAGCATTCAGCAATCAGCATCTAGCAGCGGTAGTGTGGCAGTGCCAGTGGCAGTGGCAGTGGCAGAGTCCAATGTCAAGTAAAGGTCATTAATATGAGGCGACTGTACGCGGAGTCCGACTGACTCCAAAGTCAAGCCTTTAGTTCCGTTCCGTTCGTGTAAATTACTGGCGAGAGTGGGGCAAAAAAAAGCGCCCACATTCGCATTTACATTTCTTAATCCGCAAAGCTCCATGGAAAGCCCTATCCCCATATCACTCTCTCTCCGTCTCTCTCTGTCTCCCCTGTGTGGCCGGGCTTTGAATGAATGAATGAAACAAAAGCTCAAATGAAAGCTGGAATTGAAGAAGGAGAGGAGAATGAAAAAAGACAGAGAAAGGGTGAAGAAAAAAGCAAACAAATTCCGCGAATGTCAATTGAATATTGCATATAAAGTGCGGGATGTCGTTATGAAATTTCCACACGCCTCGAATGGCTGACTGACTCTGGCTCTGACTCCCTCCCGCACTCCCTCCCGCACTCACTGCCGCACTCACTCCCGCACTCACTCCCGCACTCACTCCCGCACTCACTCGCTCGTTCGAGTTGATGAAGTAAACCAATAAAGGCCGCATGCCGCCGCACACAACCTCAAAGCCAGCCAGGCCAAATCCCCTCAAACAGACAGACAGACAGGCCACACAGACCACACAGATACTCGGCCACACATACGGATGCAATCGAATGCAATTCTCATGCACACGTCACCTGAAAAGGACGAGAAGTCCTGCCAGCTGCATATGCAATTTGCGCAATTTTGCAGCACCAGTGAGCAAATATTTGAGCCTTTCCCCCCTCTCGTACTCGTACTCGTACTCGTACTCCACCTCCTTGCAGGTGGATCCCCCAGCCCATGCACTTGGCCATTGAGAATCTTTGATTGGTTACCAATATTTTAATTATGGCCAACAATTGGAGGCTGCGGCTAGAGCTGTGGGCCCTAATGCAGCGGCAGGAATGGGCCAAGCAGCTTGAAGGTCGCTTCTGGCAGATGGGAAGGCACAATCCAGATGCTACAGAAAGTATTTACCCAGAGAGTATGATCATCAGTGATCATAGCATCCATTTTCAATAAGCATTCTGTAAGTTCCTGTGGCCAAGGAATCTTCACAGCTAACAATGGAATATCATTCGGTTATTGGACCCACCTCCATCAAAGTAGAGGAACCGTGATCTCTTGTGGATGGACAGGGGCATCCTGCCGAGCGAACTGTGACCTCATCATCGTTCAATTTGGATGGCCAGCAGTTTTATAGTTCGATAAATCAAAAGCGTTTCCACCCACCAAACAGTCAGACAGCCAGAGAGCCGGACAGCCGGACAGTCCAACAGCCGGACAAGTGGGCGTGACAGTCTCCGAGTGGCAGGCGCTAGGCGGCGGCATCTTCAGTCTCGGTCCATAAAAATGTGGCTGTCCGAAAAGTGCCGTCCACCCCTTCAGGCATTCATGAAATCCTACTCGTACTCGCACTCGCACTCGTTCTCGTATAATAATAAATTTTCAATCAGCAAATTGATGTCGTGATTCCGAGCGTATTGGCAAACGGAATAGGACTCGGAATCGGAATCGGAATTGCAATTGGAATCGATGCTGAAACGGGAATGGGAAGGGGAATGGTCTAGTAATCATTTAGCAGCAGATTGTCCAGGCTGTTATCTATATTAAAATGGTCGTCATTATCTGGTACTCTGGTGCTCTGGCACTGCCCCTTGTCGGTGGTTAGCAAATCACATTGAGTGACCCAAGTACCGGGTCAATGGATTAAAATGGTGATTAAGTTGTGGGCCATCCCGATGCACTGGATGCGATTGAGAGTTCTTGGATAATTAAGTTCTGTTTAAGATTAACCCAATATTTGGAGGTTTTGGAAATGGAAATTGCAGCAACCGCAATTGGTTTGATTTTAGGGATACCAGAGAAAGGAGAAGGGAGAAAGGAGAAGGGAGAGAGGAGAGGTGCAGGCAACGATACAGATGCAGATGCCACACGTACCTATCTACGGCAGGGTTTCGGTTATCGGCAAATTTCCGTTCTGGAAATTTATGCCATTTCCCCCTTTGATTTCCGCACTCAAAATGGACGCCCGCCCGATCCAGTCCAGCCCTAGCACGGTATCATAATGACGATTGAATCTGGATGATGGCCTGTGATGGGATGTTGTTTCTGTTGCCGGAGCGGAGCGGAGCGGAACATAAAGGGACTGTGACAGCCAAGGGCCTGGCAGCAACGGTGGGGGAGAGGGAGGAGGGGAGTGGAGAGGAGAGGAGAGGGCATGGGCTCCAAATTGCAAAATGATATAATTCAATGAGAGTTGATTAAATTATCAGAGAGCTGCCGGGGCTGGCTACCGGATGGCTGGCTGGATGGTCGGACGATGGCTGCTGGATGGCTAGGAGCATCGTTGACACTCTCTTTCTCTCTCTCTCTCTCGCTCTCTCTCTCTCTCTCTCTCCCTCTCTCTCTTTCCCTCGCTCTGTATTCCGGAGGCAGGCTAGGGCCCTACAAGGCGGACGTTGCTTGTGTGCCTTGTTAATGAAATTTTCCGCTCCTTTGGCCGTTGCACCATCTCTCCCTCGGTGTGTGCTTTTGAGCATCTGTGTATCTGTGTGTCTGGTCGTGTGTGTGTGTGTGTGTGTGTGTACCTGCATTGTTTCCATGCGAGTATCTGTGTGTGTGCCTGCTATTTATTATTGCAAAATGTTGCTATTGCTTCTGCCTTCTGCTGCTGCTGCTGCTTCTGCCTCTGCATCTTTTGTCTGTTGTTGCAACTGATGATGATGACGTTGACGTTGCATGATGAAATAACAAACCGGATTAATTTGATTTCGTAGGCAGCCCAGCCCAGCCCAGCATAAGCCAGGCTCCCAGCTGAAGCCGAATCCGGAATAGATTAGAGGAGCAGCGAGGCCCTGCCCCAAAAGTGGGGCTGCCTCTTTGTGTCCCCGTGTCCCAGTGTGTCCCTGTGTGTCCCTTTGTGTTCCTGTGTGTCCCTGTGTGTGTTCAAATTAATTTGACATCAGTTGGCAGCCCTCTCGAGAACAGTGGCAGGCAATTTCAGGACGCACTGCTTCCGCTTGCAGAATCTCATCTTTAATCGGAGTTGTTCAGCCGGAAAGCGCTCCACGACTGCTCGACAGTTCCCCACGGTGAGTCACTCTCACGGCAGTGCGTTTCAAAACAGTATGTCGTACAGTCGTGCTATCCCATAGCGTCCCACACGTCTATATATCCATGGATCTTCTTTCCCTTCAATTTAATCCTTTGAAGGAAAGTCCATCCTCATTCGCTGCACATCCAATCGGATGTGACTCTTCCGCTTACAGCCTTAGAGTACTGAAACGCACTGTACGTATGCAAGTTTTGCGCCTTGTTCGCTGCTCCGACAGGCGGCGGCACTTTGCCAAAATCCGGCGAAAGTTGTAAATTTCCTGGGCTGCAACGGAACGCACTGAGTGGCTCCCTCTCCGGAGATCTGCCTCCTTTCGGATTTCGGATTCCGGACTCCGGATTCCGGACTCCGGATTCCGGATTTGGGGCTGCCAATTTCTCATGCAACCCCGATTTATGAGTATGCCGAGAGCCAAGCCAAGCCAAGGCGCTCTGCATCCTGGTAGGCATCCAAGACTGGCGACACAACCAAAAGCCAAACCACTTTATCTTCGTTTTGCGAGGATTGAATGCCGTGCCCAGGTCCCTAGCCGTGCCGTGCCACACCCTGTCGTCCACTTAACCCGCGCACGATTTGTTGCGATTTGTTCAATCCGTGTGAAAAGGAATTGGGACTTGGACTTGGACTCGACTCGACTCGACTCTTGGCTCGTGCCATGGCCGTGGAATTTCCAGCAAAAATGTCGCCACAATGGCACCCGCAAGGCAAGTAACTCGGGATGCCTGCCTCTGCCACGCTGCCACTCTGCCGCTATGCCGCTATGCCGCCCCCTGCCGCCCCCTGCCTGCTTTGCATATTTTGCTTTTTATTATAAATTTTCATTCTGGACGAGGAGGCAGCCACTTCAGTGAGTTCTCGTCCTTCGTCGAATCCATTTTGCCGGGCAATCTTTACTCCCTGTGCCTGTGCGCCTGTCCATGTCCATGTCCATGTCCATGTGTCTGTGTCTGCTCCCTGCTCCCTGGTCCAGGCTCCCCCTTTTCGTACATGACTAATAGCAGAACTAAACGATTTGATGGACCAGAAAAATGATGACTTCTTTTTCGGTGCAGGAGCGGGAGCGGGAGCGGGAGGATGGGAGGATGGCAGGATGGGTTTCGGGGGTTGCAAGTCGCTTCTCGAGTTGAATCCTTTGCCCGACTCTGCATAAAGAGTGGGTTCTGTTGCTGTGTCCTGTGTCCTGAATCCTGTGTTCCATGTGCCATGTTCCATGGTGTGTGTGGTGCGTGGTGTGTGGTGTGCGTGCAAATCCTTTTATTGTGACAGTTGTTGTTGCGGGGCTGGCGGGCTGGGCTCCTGCTTTTGTGATCAACATTTAATGTTTTCTTATTATTCGTATTACCAGTCGAGAGACTCGAATCGAGAATCGGTTTAATGTTTCGGAAGATAATCTAATTTGGTCACTTATATGCGAATATGTATATCATTTGCTATTATGTGTGGAGCAGCACCGCTCAAGCACCGCTCTGTCTGTCTGTCTGTCTGTGTGTCTGTTTGGTCTGCTGCTGCTGCTGCTGCTACTGGCGATTGTGTCATGTTGTCATCGCCAACAATGGCCACACTCTGCTGGCAGTGGCTCAGCCAAATGGGGGCATTCAGCGGGCCAAGACTTCCCCTGGAGACTGGGCGACAAAAGAGGCTTATTGAGAGAATGAACAGGGAACAGGGCACAGGAAATCGAGGCCATTGAGGAAGTTAACTATGAACTAAAAAAGTTACAGCCTTAGTTCTATTTGCAGTAATATATGTTCTTAAAGCATCCATAAACCAATTTGTTAGAGTTTACCATTTACCGTGCAGACATACCTAAAAATCCGTCGAATAGTCGGGGTCACCTTTGAGCGAATAGCTAGATACTTACGACTTGGGTCAGATAGAGCTGATTGTAATGGTTTACCTCATGGTATCTGAATTGGAAGTTCGATTTTTATATATTTTTAATAAGTACGAGCGGACATACCTATAGATCCATCGAATAGTCGGCGTCACCTTTGAGCGAATGGCTAGATACTTACGACTTTGGTCGGATAAAGCCGTTTGACACTTGGATCCCAATGATGTTTCGCTTTGAGATGATTCAATGAACAAGTAAATTCAGTCTAAAATTTCCCTGAAACATAAGCCATACTACGCCCTTGGCTTTCATGCATCAATGTGTGTAAGGAATCCCTCTCTCTCTCTTTCTCTCTCTCTCTCTATCGTTTGTGTGTCCTCAGCAGCTCAGCGGTTTATGGTCCAAGTATTAGCATTTAAAAAACATTCCATTTACATTTTTTCAATTTGGATGAGTTTTTTATTTAATAATTTGCAATTTGCATGCCATTTGGCTGTGACTGGAGAGCATTAGCCAGGCATCGCAAGAGGTCAGCGTCCATATGGCGGCACAGCCTCTGGCAGGACTCTCGCAGTCCTCTTTTAAGTGTGTGTTCTTGGGGTCCATTTGGTTACCTTTAAAATATTTGTAAATACTATTGATAGCGTTCTTTTTTGCGTGATATCGTTTCAGGTCTGGTTCCAGAATCGCAGGGCTAAATGGCGGAAGACCGAGAAGGTCTGGGGCGGCAGCACGATCATGGCCGAGTACGGGCTGTATGGGGCGATGGTGAGGCACTCGCTACCGCTGCCGGACACCATCTTGAAGTCGGCCAAGGAGAACGATGCGGTGGCGCCCTGGCTACTAGGTATGGAACAGAAATGTAAATGCAACAATCATATCGAAACTATCAAACTACAACCCACATGTCCCATTTGCCAATTGCCCTTTGCCCTTTCCCATTCTCCATTCTCCATTATCCTTGCCGCACCACAACAGAATATCTATCCGGCTTTTGGTATCCATTCATTCAGGCAATAAGGAGGCGACGACGACCCCAAAAGGAGGGTTTAATTAAATTTTGAGCCGCACAAAGGACAGCAGCTTGGGGATTATAAAGTGCGCGGTGCGGATGCGGATGCGGATGCGGCTGCCGGGGAAATTGTGAGCATATTTGGCGAGCATGTCCAACAACGAGAATCGAATCTTTTCGTCATATGTTGCGCACATTTCCCGAAATGACTTTGCGGATTAGCAGGCAGTGGCAGTGGCAGCCCTCTCCTCTCCGCTCCTCTCCTCTCTGACAAGTGCCACCAGTTTGCCAGGCGGAAGGAAGGTCGCGGTGGCACTCGACCAGAGGGGGTGGCTTCGCCTCCCTGCATCCGGATACGACTTCCTTTATTTGTTAATAATCGCTTAATAAATGCAAAATGCACACGCGAAGCCACGAAGCAGGCAGAGGGGTTGGTTGAATCCATAACCCCCCCCCCCCCCCTCGCCCCATCCCCGGCACTTCGCATCCCAATGAATTCCTCCTTTATTCGGCATTTATCGTTTATCTATTTCCATTGTGTGGCCTTTGGGACGGAGCAACGAAAAGAGGAGGGGAATGGGTTGCTGGAAGTGTGGGGTTAGACGCATAGCTCATCGGCTTTTATCCTCCTCATCCTCCTGCTCCTGCTCCTGCGCCTGCTCCGCTCCATGACTCGCAAATTAATTCCCAAGTAGCCGTGGCCGAAGTTGGCTCGAGCCTTAAGTGGCTTATCGACGACTTAGCGAGTGGTCGCCCAAGCAGCGACCCATAGTTCATATGGGATAGCGATTGGGAGTGGATTGGATTGGATTGGTTGGGAGTTTTTAATTAAGTCGATATGTCAAATTAGTTGGCAATTGATAGAGCTAGCCCATGAAATATGTATTGTTGTTCATAGGACTTAATTAGAAGAGCAATTAATGGGTGGGTGCAAGGATAAAGGCACTGATAGGTTCATTTATCATCCAACAACCATTGGAACTACTTTATTAGTTCTTCCAGCGAGCGGAACTATTTTTGTGGGAAGAGGTTTAAATTGTATCGCATTTTTCGTCATAATATTATAATAATATATTATCCATGGATCTACTCTTTAGCCATGAAAACGGTAATAGAACTTTTGTTCATCGTTGACTGTAAATAAATAGTCCATTCTGTAGCTATCCTAGTGGTTCTTTCATCGATATTTTGTTCTTGTTTCGGAATAACTTTCCCATTTCAAACACTCTCTTGAACCAGTCAGTCCCACCTCCCCATAACTCTACTCAGGATCTAAATAGATCCATAAGGCATCGAAAACCAGCTCTCGCTAAATATCCATCATATGTACCTCTCTTGTCTCCATCAGGCATGCACCGCAAATCGATTGAGGCCCAGTCCGCCCTCAAGGACGATTCGGGGGTGAGCGATCACGAGGACTCGGCCGGCTCGAAGTCGGCCCACTCCGAGGAGCTGCGCTCCCACTCGCGGGCCCTCAGCTCCTCCACGGAATCGCTGAACGTGGTCAGTCCGGCACCAAGCAGCTGCAACACCATCACCTCGACGGCACCGCCGACCTCGACGACGCCGCACGGCAGCAGCGGCTATGCGGCCGCCTCCTCGGCAGCCACCACGCCCACCGGCGCCAACACGAACAGCTCGGGATCGCCCCACATCGAGCTGGGCTCCCCATCCCCGCAGCAGTCCCAGGTTCAGGCACAACTGATGCAGCAACAGCAGCAACAGCAGCAGCAGCATTACTTGTCTGGCGGTGGAGCCGCCACGGCCACGCCGAGCTACCATCCGCTGCTGGATGCGGCCAATGCCGCCGGCGCCGGGGCCGCGGCCTCCAGCAAGGACTTCCACTTGATCATGAACACGGCTGTGGCGGCTGCGGCTGCAGCGGCCCAGCAGCAACAGCAGCAGCAGCAGCCCCAGATGGCGGCGGCGCCAGCAGGCCTACATGCCCATCACTTGGCAGCCGCCCTCATGGAGCACGATCCGGATGCGTTTAGGTGAGAGAAAATCTTGGATATTCCACATGAAAATCACCTCAACTGTCATTGTTTGTTCACTTTGCAGGAACAATTCCATTGCCTGTCTGCGGGCCAAGGCGCAGGAGCACCAGGCGCGGCTGCTCAACAATGGGGGCCTCTTCCTGCAGGTGCGCAGCTTTGCGGCCCATGCCCAGGCTCAAGCTCAGGCTCAAGCTCAAGCTCAGGCTCAAGCGCAGGCTCAGGCTCAGGCCCAATGTGATATGCTGAAGCACAACGAGGAGCACAGCAACAGCAACAACAACAACAACAGCTCACAAGCAGGACCCACACCACATCCCCATGCCAATCCACACCCACATGCCAATCCGCACACCCACTCCCATTTGCAGGCCGCCTCCAATCAGCAGCACATCAAAATGGAGCTTACTGGCAGCGGCGGCGGCGGGGGGTCAATGGCCGCCTGCGAGGATGTCTGACGTCAGCAGGACATCTTCCATATGCAGTAATATAACCACAGCCCCCATCTTCCCTCGCACACACGCACACACACACAAACCAAACCCGAACCAAATGAACGAATACCATTTTTTTTGATTAGACTTAAGCAATTCATTTTCTTGGATATAGACCTGTAATCGAATATTTTAAAATGTATGCATACGTTTATTTTAGATGTAAAGACACAAAATCGTAATATTTTTAATAAATATTTAATCGAAATTCGCTTTATTTTCTGTGAATAACTTTCAAATAGAGTGGTCTGGGCGAAATGAAGGACATTGGAAAAATCTACTAAGAAAATGGATTCTTTCGTGCATTTAAATCCCATCTCTATGTCTTAATTGCATTCACATCTACACAGACTCGGATGCATTACATACGATCCACAGTTACAGCCTCTAAGGCGACACCTGGCGGGACGTTAGTTACACTCCACATTTTACATAGATGTTCTACATTTCAGTTTATATTTACATACATTCTACATAGATGTTCCACATTTTAGCTTCTAACATGTGACAAGCGAACACGTCGCAGAAGCTGACAAGTATGAAATGTGTGGCTTCTGCGAATTGAATGGATTAAACTTATTTTACTTTAAATTCATATAGTAAATATATGTAATATAGCTTGATTGCTGAATATCACTGAACGATTTATTTGCAGAAAATTTGTTGCAGAATTAGCAATTAGCAATTAGCAATTAGCCCACCCCCTGGCTATGTGTCCATGATGTAGCGCAAAAATCGGCGATAGTCGATGCCCTTGTCGTTCTTGGCATTGCACCTTATGCTGTCGGTGATGATGTCCAGCTCCTTCGCCGTGAAGGAGTTCCCGTTGCGATTGAGCAGCTCCAGCAACTTGCTGCTCCCGATGTAGCCCTTGCGCTGGGGATCCGCCTTGCGCAGGTCGTCGATGAACTCGTCCCGCTTGGTCATGTCCATGTCGACGGCGTTGCGGCCCAGGGCCTGTAGATAGCTGCGCGCCTGGCGCAGCGTCTCCGCAGCCTTCTCGTCGTGGGCGTGCATATTCGCCACGAGGTCCTCGTAGTGGACATTGCCCTCGATATCCGAGACGGATGCGAGCACGCCGAAGACATGGGTCTCGTCGATGGGGTCGCCCATGGTCGTGAGCATTTTCCGCAGCTCCGAGTACGGTATTTTGCCGCTCTTCTCCACGTCCCACGCCCGCAGGGCGCCCAGCACGTCCCCGATGGGGGGTCTCCCATCAGCATCGGCCAGTTTGCAGTACAGCGTCAGCACTTTCTCGAAGCTCAGCCATCTCTGGCCCGTCAGCGGCAGGTTCTCATCCAGCCATAGCTGGGTCGGAGCTAGTCCCATGGCGTGCAGGCAGTAGCCCACATCGGCGACCGAAATGCCAGCCGATTTGCTGGGGTCGAAAATATTATACATCTCCCGGAGATTGGGCACCAGCGGCAGCATCTTCATCAGCTCCGCTTGCTTGTGGAATAAACCGAACGTGGGCGGTCGACTCTGCTTGACGCCCACTGCCTGGGGCAGCTCCCTCTTGCGTGGCATGGCCTTGAACGTTAATTTTTGTCAACTAAATAGAAAATCGAAGGCCTAAAGCAAGAACAATTTTGTGAATGGATGCCGCATATGAGACAGATTCCCAGGCCTGCCTGGATCGGTGGCTCCCATCACCCGACTATACTCCTGGACAACTAAAGTGCCCTGCAAGGGTACACAAAATCAAAGCAAATATAGATCCTCAGAAGTTCTTTAATATATATGTATCTAATTCATTAAGTAATTCTCTCTCCTTAACATTGTGGGGATATATAATTATAGGTTTAGTTGTTCGTGTGCTTTTGGATATTTCTTGGAAGGAATCTTGGAAGTATTGTGGTCTTTAATGTGTGTTTGTGCCCTTTGCAGCGGACTGGGCTGCGATCAGCTTGCTGATATCCAATGGGACTTTCTTATTGAACAGCCAGACAGCATTCTTGTTGGGGTCGAGCACGTGGAGCGTGGACTCGCCGATGTCCATGTTCACCGTGTCCCCGTGATTGTAGTACACTTCGCTTTTTATATCCCCGGACAAAAGGATCAGGGGGCCATCCGTGATGCTGATCTCGCGCGCAATCAACGGCCCACTCCCCTTGCGAATGGGCTCGAGGATGGTCGATGCCTTATGGGTCCCATCGGGCTGGAGATCGAACTTGAGTGCCTGCGAGTAGCCGATAATATCGTCGGTGTCCTCGGCGCACTCTAGCTTCGGCTTCTTGGCTACATGGCTGAGCGAGAAATCATATATAAATTAAATTAAATGCTTTTTGGTACTCGAGCTCATACTACTCACCATGGAACGTGGTGGGGTCCCGGCTTTGTTGGCCCCATTCCTGATGGGGCACCTTTGACGTCCTTTGATGTATTGCTGAGCGGGAGAGCAGATAGAAACGGAATGGAATATTGTTGGGTACTTAGGATCAAGCCTATGCTACTCACTTTTGAGCGTTGCACCTTGGGCGTTTATCGGATAGGGATAATGGCTTCTGGCTGGCCACAGTCGGACACTCCCTCTCTATTTTCATTTGCCGTTCATTTTTTTTCTCAATTTGTTCCTGCGCTTTGTTCCAGCGCTTCATTGCAGTCCGATACATTCGCTCTTTTTCTTTGCGAAATTGACGCACTTCTGACTTGTAAGCAGGATCTTTAAATAGTTTTTCCTGGTCGCTCACAAATCTGTACGTTTTTATTACTTCCTTTTCCTGCTCTGGCATGCTTTAGTTTTCTCTGCTTTGAAATGTATAGCAGTGCACAGATCCCAATACTTTGACATGTATTCGATTTGAGTATTGAAAAAGAGCTCTCTGTACAACAGAAAACTATATACAAATTCATTCAAAGGGATTAATGTTTGGTTCAAGCCGTAGACATGTAGGATATCAGGCGAATATGTGCTGAAAGGATTGGAATTTGTTCAATTTTATGGTACAAGAATATCCTATGGATTCCCATTGATTTCCTGAAATTCTTACGAACTTAAAGAGACTGCATTTTGATTATATGATAACGAAATTCACTACCCTCCAAGAGACATTTAAAATACTGATAATCATTGTACCAGTTTTATATAAATAAAATAAATATATTTCTTGTGACAAAACTATCGTAAAAGTATGCTAAAAATATTTCAAAGGTTCAGTAAATTCGTACGTTAGATTCCTACAACATTAAATGTCTTCTACTGTTGTCATCGATGTAATCCTTACAAAACTGGGAATTGTAAAGCGCTATTCATAGATACTTAGGCTACATTTTTGGTGGACATATCAAGGATGCATCGAAAGTTCATTAATAAATTAAGGTAAATGCTAGGCAAAATGCCAGTTAAGGTGTGCAGCTCATGAGATACATCGCAGGGGTGGGCTGCAGCGAACTGAGTGAGCTGGAGAGAGCTGTTGCTCCTCTAGTGCCCTCCTCCTCTGGTCTATGCTTAAGGTTTTGCCGTCACGCTCAAGCAAATATGGTCTTGCAGTGGGTGATCAGCGAGGAGAGCATGAATATCTCCTCGGTCAGGTTCGTCATGTGCTGGGGCGTGGCTATCAGAGTGGGGGCGAACACAGTGGCCAGATTGTGCTCGTTCATCTTGTTGACGGCAAAGTGGGAGGCCACGCTGCAGCAGAGAAGGACGAGGCGATTGGGTTTCAGGTGGAATGAAGGTACGCTGGGTGCCAGCGAACTACTCACCGCTTGAGGTGCTCCAGCATGTACTGCAGGCAGCTGTAGTGGGCCGGCGGCAGACGACGCACTGCCTCTGACATCAGCTGCAGTTGCTCCGCCTGTTTGGTGCTGCCTGAAACGAGTATTAAAAGCGATTCACATGGGCCCAAATTTCAGACGCACAGCACAGCACAACACAGCACAACACTTACGCCCGGCAGTCATGAAGCTGGGGTACGCCTGGAACGTGATGAGCGGCACCGGCAGCAGCCGCAGATAGAGCTTTAGGGTGCCGGCAATGACATTGACATTGCCGTAGGCCGCCTCGGACATGTCCGTTTTCTCACCCTCCCGGTCGAGGGCCAGCTTGAGGGCCTCGATCTCGTCCGCGAATCCAGAGACGCGGTAGATGCCCTCCTGGAGCATGCCGCGGGCCTCGACCTCCTCCACGCAGCGACGCACAACGAAGGGGATCTGGTGGCGAGGGTCCAGCTGGACCATGGTGGCAAGATCGGTGCCAAAGACGCCGCGAATTCGCTTCAGATCGGGCACGCACTTGGGCGGCACCAGCTCTGAGCACTTCGTGTGGGCCACGAAGCCGCAGGCCTCGCACTTGACCCCCTGGGCGGTGAAGCCCCACAGGAAGTTGGCGCAGAACTCGCACCAGTTGAGCCCCTTGAAGGTGTGCACCTTGAAGTGGTGCAGCTTCTCGTAGATCAGCGGCATGGGATCCACTGCAACAGCGGGCGGCTGACTGGCCAAGGGCTGTGTTGGCATCAATGGCACATCCACATCCTTGGGAGAGGCCTCATCCTTTGCTGCAGCGGCGGCGGCGGCAGCGACGGCAGCATTGGTTTTGCCCAGTTCATTGGAGAGGGCCCGCAGCTTGCGTCCGTTGAGGGTCATGTAGGGGCTTTGCTGGTAGCAGTTTTTGGTTTGCTGATTAATCTGCTGTATGATGGGGCTGGCGTGGAGCTGCATGTGGAAGTTGATCAGGCCGTCGGCCACCATGTCGTAGACCGAGTCGAAGCGCTTGTCCTGCTCTCGCAGGTAGTGGCCCACGCCGGGCTTGTGGAACAGCTTGTAGTGCTTTGTCCTCTTGTTGAAGCGTAGGCTCAGCGTGTAGAAGCCGTCGGACATGGGGCTGCGCCGCACCAGATAGCTGCCTTCGCCGCCAGTGAGACCGAGCAGGTGCTCGGCCTCCAGGTGGCCCATCAGTCCATGGTACTCGGAGCCGTATAGCCGCGCGGCTTGGCTGTCTTGCTCCACTTCCTCGGCGGTGCTCTTCGTCGGCGGCAGCGGCAAGGTGCGCTGGCACCGCATCGGGCACGGGGCCGGTGCCTCCAGCTGGATCTTGTACACTAGCCAAGTGAGAGAGAAAGATGAACAATGGTTGTGCTCCTGATGGCTGATCTGATGGCTCACTTACGCTCGGGCTTCCACACCTTTTGCACTGGAGAGCTGGGCTCGCCGCCGCCTCCGCCATGCAGAGTGGCGACAACGCCCGCGGCAGCGTTTCGGGACATGGTCCGCGCGGACTGGACTACAGCGAAGCGAAAATAATGATAAGCAAAAGCACTTAAAACTCGGAAACTAATTAAGGAATGCAGAGGTTGTTTAAAACATTTTCGCTTTGTTGATATTAAGAAGAAGAAGCATCGTTCTCTGTCCATGACCGAAAATCATATTACTCGATTTTGATGTTCCGTCCAATATTACTAGATAACTAGGACCATCAGCCCTAAACACATAATTTAAGCCTATACCATAATAAATGTTCTACAAGATTGGCTAATTTTAAGGACTCTGTTTTATTGTTTTATATAGAAAACAAGTTTTCATCTAAAAAGGTCAACAAAAATTCCTCTTCTTTTACATAGCAACTACACGGTAACTACACATTTGCAAATCAGCATTATATTTACGGAGTAAAGACATTTGTATACCCTCTTTCTGAATTAATGTTAGGAACCGACTGTTTTGCAAGCTCTTTTCAATCCCAAGTATTATTGACTTTTTCTCGAATTAACATGTTTTTTTTACCTATTCATGCATTTAATTAGATTCCCCTTCATATATTTCGATCTCGATATAGTACGTTTATGTAAGAAGACCAACTGCAATATTTCGTCGAGATATTTTCTTCATTAATGGGCGCAATGACAAACATTTCCCTAGTTCTATAACAACCTTTTCCCTAGGGTATGCATAATGTTGCTCTCCCTCCACAAAATCCCACAAAAAGTTCTAATAAGTATGACCGTCTGACTCAGAATGTCGTGGAAACGCACTAACGCCGAACTGATTCTGGCTGCCCTGGCAGCCCTGATTGCCCGCCACTTTCAAATTGCTAAGCTAAAAGCCTTGTTCTAAGAGGAAAATTACAAGTTGAATAAATAAAACGGCCAGTACGGTTTCAATTGGTTTAATTTATTTTTAAGTACGTTTTTTTTTTCTCTTGTAAAAATAACCTACGCTCACTCGCTCTTTTTTTGTTTTTCTTTTGTTTATTAAATACAAATATTAAATTATTAAAAAAAAAAAACATGTAAAAGTTTGAAATGCGCATTTAAATTCAAACAAACATCATACGCTAACCATCCAATTTTGGTTAGTTTAGAAATACTTTTCATGATACTCTTGCTGCAGTTGACATCGGTATCCCAATCCGGATTCCAGTCCTACATATGTGTGTATATATTGTATAACATGTTTCTTTTTATGTTTTTTAAGATTAAGATTAGAGTTTGCGGTAAAAAAGAAACGCCGGAATATCGGGTTTAATTACTGTTCAAATTTCTCTTATTTAATCGTTATTCAAGAGTGTAGTGTGTGTGTCGGTGTTGCTCTCCAATGGCGATGGTTAGTTCTTTTGGTGGCTGGGCTGGGCGGGGCGGGGCGGTGCGGTAGAACTGCCCTGGTCTCCTGCCTCCTGCTCCAACTCTCGCACTATCTCTCTCTGTCTGTCTATCTATCTATCTTTCTCTTTCTCTCTACTTCCATCGTATGTCGTTGCGTTGTGTTCTGTTGTGTTGTCTTTCGTTGGAATATTAATTCGGATCGTCCTTTGATGATGGACAAAGGACATGGGGCATAGGAATATGAAAATTGGAATTTCGGAGTTGGAAATTCTGGCGGAATGAACTACATGTCGGCTATCGGCTGTGATAGCTGACAGATTGGCAGGTGTATAGTGTTATTGTTGCTACTGTTTTTGCTTTGTGTGGATGTGGCTTGTTCTCTTCGTAGTTTCGCTTCTGGGGATGGGACCCTGCCAAGCCCTAGCCGCTCATGACCATGCGAACGAACTCCTCGTAGTTGATGTTGCCCTGCTGGTCCTCCATGTTGGCCAGCAACTGTTCCACCTCCTCGTCGGTGAGCTTCTCGCCCAGCGTGGTCAGGAGATGGCGCAGCTCGGCAGACGATATATAGCCACTGGCGTCCTTGTCAAAGTGACGCAGTCCCTCGATGAAGTCATCGGCCGTGTCCCCGGAGCGCGCCTTCGATATGGCCTGGTAGATGGGCAGAAACACCTCGAACGAGATGCGCTCGTCCGGCTTCAGCTGGTGCGTGCACTTCTTCACGTCCGACTCGGTGGGATTCTGGCCGAGGGCCCGCAGGCATTCGCCCACTTGGGCCAGCTGGATCTTGCCATCGCCGCGATTGTCAAACAGATTGAAGGCCTCCTGGAACTCTGCAAAGAGAGATGGAGTCAGAGTGTTAGAAATCAGAAACCATATCAGAACAAAAGCATCTATCCCCTCTCCCAGCATTAACCTTCCACCGTCGTGAACGTTGGCTTCACATGGGCTGTGTAGTAATACATGATGAACCGCTTCGATGACCGCCTCGCCTGCTACTGACACTCCAGCTCCGGCTTACAGATTTGGCCTAGCAGCCTGCCAGCCGGCCAGCCTCGAAGCCAACTCCACGAGCCGCAGCAGCAGGCAGCACCAGCAGCAGCAAGCGAACGGATTCAGAGATATACCCTCACATGGGGGGTTTCTATTAGGCAGATGGATTACCACTTTACATACAACCATTCCTGCCAAAAGGATAATACATATCTAAAAGTTTAGTTCCCCACTTTGAAGAGTAGACAGACCTTCGATTCGAACCATGATTTGAATCTACGCATATTTCAGATGAGTGAAGGGTATCCATGCTTCTACAATACATGCATGAGCGGGATATGTTGTTTTGGCCATTGCATGTGCAAATGGCAGCCAAAAATGGCCATAAAAGCAAACGATTTCAGCGCATTTTTGTCCATTTTAGGCAATGCAATGAATGGCGGAGCGACGCGGCGCCACAGATCAGCGACTGCAGTACGCGGATTCGCGGTTTAATGCGGTCAGGGGCTGACGTCAGAGACTTATCTGGTCGGTCGGGCGGGCGGGTTGGAGTGGCTAATCAAACAGCAATCGATGCTGATTAAGTTATCAGCGGAGCGAGCTGAAGGAGCAAGAGGGGTGGCGGAGTGGAGGTCTGATCGTTGCGTAAAGATCCGCCATAATGGCCACCTGGCCCGGGGCCTGGTCGTGGCATCGAGATGCATTTGACCGAGAGAGGTATTGGTGGCCCGGTCTGGTCCGCCTTAAATGGCGGCAGCCGGCCGAGCGACTGCTTTGGACATGGCCGAGATGCGAGAGATGTGGCGATCATATCGGATCTCAACTGCAGTCGCCGCCGGGCAGTGGACGCGAGCTAGTCCCTGCAGTTCCTTCTCCTGCTACCGAATCATCTCCTGTTGTCGCTGTCGCTGTTGGCGTTGCTGTTGCTCTCTTTATCACCACTGCCGTTCGCCGGGTGAGTCATTCCAACGCGATCGTATGGCTGCCTTCCAGTGCTTTCCCCTCCTCACACCTCCCACCAATCCAAGAGTATTTGTTTTATCAATGATTCATGCACCGCATATGAATATGTGTAGCACTCGCACACACATGCATGCACACATTTCTGTGTCATCGCCTTCACACTCAACAAACACACACTCGCACACACATTCCAATAAAGAGTGAGAGAGAAAGAGTTGAAATGTGCCAGCGCATGCAAATAACTGTTTTTTATGTTGTTTTTTTTTTGCAGTCGGCGCGGCTGCAGATGGGGAGAGCTTTGAGCTGGCACTTTGAACTTCCACACACACACCCACTCAGAGTGATAGAGAGAGATAGATAGAGAGAGAGAAACACTCACCAGCCAACTGATCCTCGGTGTAAGCTGCCTGGAAAACCCAAACAAAAGAATACATTAATTTCCAGCAAAAGTCAGTGGAAAATCCATACGCAGTGGCTACATGTTGGCCACGATATCAATTACTTGTCGGCCCACTTACCATATCGATTTGTTGGTGGGCTGGCTGGGGAAAAACAACACAAAACACGGGATAAATTCAGTGCGAAGCAAACGCAGGCAAAAATTGATGCGACAATGTTCGCTAGAGCTGCAGATCCCGCGATAACATCTTCGATATGTGCCGCTGCGGTCACACTTAGGGGTGGGGCGGCTAGCTGGAGTGGCGGTTTCCTTGTGGTTTTGAATTTGGACAACAACACATCAACACAAGACGTAACAGAATTTACATTTGACAATTTAGTTAAGTTTTTACAACGAAATTTAAACCAATGACAGTTAGCGCAAATCTCCAAGACGATACATCGATCCGTATTGCTGTGCAACTATCGATAGCGCTGTCTATGGTCTGGCAGCCCTAGTGTGACCATATTGCCACGTGCCGCGGATTCAGTTTGTTTAGATCTTGCGAAAGCGTTTTTGAAATAGAATTTATGCTTAAGATTGCGGCCCGTCATGAGCACACAGAAGCTGGAGTACGATGCCCGTTTGGGTGGCCAGATAACACTGCCCACGCACGTGTCCACCTACCACTACGCGGCGGGGGCGCTTAACGAGATGAAGGGCCTCATCGCCGAGGCCCTGAAAACCGTCCGCAGCAAACTGATCTTCCAGTCGCTGCCCAAGCACATGCGGCGCCGTGCCATGTCCCACCACCCGAAGCGGCTGCCGCGCAAGTACCGCCACGCCCACAAGAACCAGATGAGCAAGGGCGGCAACGACCCGGTCATCCGGAAACGTCCCTCGCGCAAGTACCGGCGCCGACCTGGTAACCTGCTGAAGGAGTACGTGCGCCGCCAGCGGCGGCATCACTGGCTGGAGACGCACATCTGGCACGCCAAGCGCTTCCACATGGTGGACCGATGGGGCTACCGTCTGGCCAACGCCAGCTGCGACAAAACATACCGCGCCTGCTACCGGGCAAGCGTCAAGCACTGCCTGCTCCAGGACATCTCCTATTACACCTGCGTCGAGTTGCAGGGAAGCCTGGAGGCATTGCACCAGGGATTCGCCCGCTTGACCAGCCCTGAGTGCGGCTTGAGCGTGACGGCCAGAACTTTCCTCACGGGTCGTCGCGAGGGTAGCGTGGAGCTCTTTTCCGATAGCCAGTATCCTCGCGGGGCTCTTCAGCGTGCCAGCTTCATGTGGCGACCCCTGGAGGAAGGAGCGGCATCCACTCAGGGAACACGCACCCTCTGGCTGTGGCTGCATCCCAGTGCCGCCCAGGCGACCGTCGAGCAGCTGCAGCGGGTGTTCCTGCTGCAGTCCACGCGGCAACAGACCCTACCCCTGCAGGAAAAGCCAGCGAAGGAGCAGACTGAGAAGCCGCTGCGTTTCTGGACGCAGACCAAGGCTTTCGAACGCCACGCCCACTACTCCAACACGAATGGCAGCCTCCAGCTGCTGGTGTTGCAGCAGGAGTTCAACCGCTTTCGCCTGACAGGACCTCAGGCCCAGCAAGTGCTGGCCTCCAGCCTGCGGCCGCATCGGAAGGATCAGCTTGAGGTCCAAGCGGCCCAGGCCGACTACTGCGAGGCCGCCCTCCAACTGCATTCCCCTAACGAGCTGCTATCGAACCTCATTATGGGGCTCCACATCGTGGATCCCCGCCTGCAGCGTCCCTGCAAGCGCACTAAGGCGGAATCTCGTGCTGGAGCGGCGCCATCTGGTAGTCTCCTGCTCAGTCAGCCCGATTGTCTGGCCCGGAGCCCGCTCTGGCAGCCGGAGGAGAGGGAACGCCTATCCAGGGACATAATGTCCACGCAGGCCTACCAGGAGCTGCGCCAGCAGCACACTGTAGTTCCCGGAGTACCCTGTGGCTTCGAGGAGCAGATGCAGCCGGTTCCACTGCTGCTGATCCAGCGTCCTGGCTCCCAGGATCCCGAATACAAGCGCCTGGGCTACGGCTGCGGCTGGGACGTGATTGCGCCGGCCAAGTACGGCATGGCCCTCTGGCTAACACTCACCATGTGGGGCGCCAGGCCAGGCGGCCTGCGGGAGTTTGATTCGGTGGCCAGGGAGTCCGGCGGGGAGCAGCATCTGCCCGACACTTTGGCGGGTAAGTAGGTGCGCTCCAAGAAGGCACACTATATTCCCCATTTGGGTATTTATTTCCAGGAGTGAAGCTGGCATCTGCGGCTGCCGAGGAGCGGCGCGTTCGATACTTCCGTATGCCGCCCAACAAACGCACCAACTACCGGAAGCTGGCGGTGGCCAGCCCCTTCAGTGCACCCTGGAAGCATTTGGTGCGAGACTGGCGGACCACTGCTGATCCTTCCAGCCCAGCCGTTGGATCGTACCATGTGCTGCGACACCGAGAGCTGCTGGAATCGATTGGCGATTGTCTGCGGCTGCGCCAGCCGCTGCCCGACCAGGTGCCCGACGACTGCATCATCCAGATCCAGTTACGTCTGAAGCCGCGTGGACATGTGAAGGACAATGCTTTGATATGTCTTCCCTCGACTGCCGACTACAAGCGACGCTGGCGTCAGATCAGTCGGAACGAGCAGGCGCCCGTCCACATGGAGCCCCCGCAGCCGGATCTCAACGAGCGGACGCGCAAGGAGCTCCGCACTGACCACAAAATGAAGCTGAAGCGCCTGCGGGCCCGCCGAGTGCGCGAGAAGCGGCGCCTCCAGGAGACGGCCACCAGGCGCGTCCACATCCGTCCGGCCAACACGGCGGCCCTGGTCCGAGCCCACCTCCTAGAGATGTGCCGCCTCTGGCTGCCCACAGACCCCGCCGAAACGCGCGATAGCGTGCGACGCCAGTGCAGCCGCGAGGTCTTCGGCTACGTGACCACGGCCGGCTTCAGCTTCACGGAGGCGACAGTCTGTGCTGTCGGCTATGTGACTCCCGGCGGCCTGCAGCATTTGCTGAGCAGCCTGAAGGACTCCAAGGGACGCCAACTGCAACCGATGTGCATGGTGCGCGACCCCGACAGCCGCGACTATCGCTGGGCCACGCTCCAAGTGAATCTGAATGTGGCCACCCAGACCTTTTGATCCGAGGATTAGCTCATAGCCTATGTATTTATAGTTCCTAGCATACATATGTAGTACGTATATCCGCGATGTACCAAATAGATGATGATCTTAGCAGATGATTGGCCCGATTTGTGGCTGCCTTTAGCTTGGTTTAATGTGTGCGTAGCACAAGCAAAATTAATTAATAGAATTATTAAAATGGAATTTAAAATTTCGGTGGGAATCAATGCTAAAAAACTTCAGAAAAACCTTTCCGTACAAGACGGAATTGCAGTTCCTTAGTTCGATTATTGAAGATTTTATAGTTTAATTCAATTAATTACCCTGTAGCTATTCTGCCTAATCGGTACATCAAGCGAATAATGTTATGATGATGGAAATATTGGACTTCAATTTGCAAAAGAGTTTGGATAACATTTAAAATAATTTTAGCAGTTTTTACGAGTATATTGATTAATATTTTCTGAGGCTTGAATAATTGAAGAAGCCATAACTCCCATTACTATGATAATTGTAGTAGTTACGGCAGGTTCAAGGAAGGAGTCGAGCAATTATAATCGGCAGCAGTAACGAGATGGAGATGGAAAAGAAACGAGTGCCCATGAGCGAGCAACTGGGAAGAGGAAGGGACCAGAACGAGAGCTTGGAATGAGCGAGTCGTAGGCCCCTCCAAAGCTGTGATCTTATTGGATTTGCCATGTTCATTGATCCAAAGACCCAAATCGCTTGCCATCCAGCTCCAGCTGCCATTCCAAGGATCGTTCGAATCGGTTCACCATTTACATAGCTATAATATCTGCCCAGAATCGGAATTCGGTGAAAATAAAACGCATTTGGAAATTTGTTGTACATATTTAATACTAATTTTTATTCAATTTAAAATTACTTGTATGTCATTCTTGCTTCGTTTACCATCATCCAGCTCCACATCCAACTTGATTTTAATTCAATTTGTATCTTTGTATTCGTTATGCAATGTATTCAATCGAGTGAGTGTGTGTATGAGTGATTGTGTGTGTGTGTGTGTGTGTGGGGTGTGGCTGGAAATGTGAGTATTGTGAATGTGTGTTTGGGCTTCGAACAATTCGAAATGTATTCGAGCTTGGAAATGGTTTAATTTAGTTTTTCTTTTCGCTTTCGATTTTATGTTTATCTTCAATATCGTTTCTAAAATGCGACAATGATTAAAAAATTGCTTACAATTCTTTATGGGAGGGGGAAGGGGGGATGGCTGTATCATATATTATACGAGTGTGTATTCGTCGTTTTATTCACTTCCAATTGTTGAATTATTCGATTTCGATTCCGATTTGGTTTGGTTTGGTTTGGTTATGGGAAAATGTACTTGAATTTTCGCTTAATGTTGGGCTTTCTCTTTATATATAAGTGTATATATATATATATATTGTATATTTATCAGTTATTGAAATTGTCTATATACTGCTTATGTATACATATGTACTCTATATATACTTATATGGTTGTTTGTGGTGTGTTTTCGTTACTTTGGGAAGTTTTATAGCTGTATTGCTTTTGGTGTTTTCTCTTGTTTTTGTTGTTGTTGTTGTGCGTTAAGTTGCGTTTTCTTTTCGAATTTGTGTGTGTTTTTCTTTCATTTCATTGATGCCGCCCCATCGATTATCGATATCATCCATTCCATCCAATCCCTGGCCCGAAATGCTGTCTCGCCAAGAATGCTGTCTGGTCTGTCTGGTTCCCTTAGATACAGATACATAATTCCATTATGTAAACTTTCACTTATAATTATACAACTTAGTTGAAACATTTAATAAATATTTCGGTCTTTCGGCTGTGATCCGTTCTTGTTTCCGTTTTATTCACTTTACTTTGTTGTTTGTTGTATGACATAAAATATGATTCGATCTTATGTTTAACTAAATTTTAAAGAAAAAACAATTAGCTTTATATATATATATATAATATATATGTATGTATGTATACATATACATATAGTATGTGTGATGCATTCAATTACAATTACTAAGAGCCTACACAAGTACAAGTTTCAAACTGAATTTGATTCGCAAACTTTGAATATATTCATGTTCTTTATGTGTCTGTCTGTCTGTCTGTCTGTCTTTCTGTGTGTGTGTGTGTGTGTGTGTGTGTGTGTGTGACTGTGTGTATATGGAGTATCTGTGTGCTGAACTACTTATGATTTGTTCGATTTTGTCTTTATCTATTACGAGAGTATTGTATATTGTATACGTATGCTTTTTGCTTTTTGCTTTGATCGTTCCACCACATTTTGTTCATTTCTCATTTTCCTTGACCTCCGAATTTCCTTTAAGTTTGAAACATACACATACACATATATATATATATATATATATAGATATATATATATACATATATATTTTTTTTTATTTGGATTGTATATAGAATCGTATATATGTATATGGCCCTAATCAGGAAATACAAATATACACACACAGACATATAGAATACATTTATATCGTTAGAGCGTGTTTAACATGTATTTGCTATATATATATAGACTTGTTGTAGATTCATGTACTCTCGTGGATCACTTGACGGGCAGTGTGTTCCTCCTCCACCTTCACCTCCACCTCCACCTTCACCGGTGACAAGTTCTTTCAAAATTCAACTCTCAAATTCTTTTCTCTTTGCTCTTTTCTCTTGATTTTTCCCTCATTTGATGTCCTTCTTCTTTGGTCTTTAGCAAACTCTTTCGTTTTCCTTTTCGTTTTCGTTTTCTTTACTTTTTTTTCAAGTTTCAGCTGTTTTTTTTTGGGGGGGGGGGATAGTGATAGATAGGGGGATAGATAGGGGGCTGTCATGGGGCGTTATTTTGGGGTTTGGTGTCTTGTCCTGCTCGTGGTCTTCGTGTGTATAAAACGTTGAAATACTTTGAATTTGGTGGGTTAGTATACATATATTTATAGATATACGTGGCAATATATCTTTCAAAATGTCCTCTTAACATTGTAGATTGTGTTTCAAATTGGGCTTCCCTTTCTTTTCTCTTTGGGTTTTCATTGATCTTTTCTTTGTCTCATAAATGCGGGGATAGTATTCGTTTTCGTTTTCGTATTCGTAAATCGTTTTCATTCTTTCGGTACTTGCATTTCTTCATTTTTTTATTTTACGTTTACTTTCACTTTCTTTTCCTGTGTGTTCTGTATTCTCTTTAGATTCTCGGCGAAAAGGCTCGCTTCGATCCTATGCTATAACATACATACAATATTATTTTTTTTTCAATTATTGTTAGTATTATGTTTATCGTTAATTATGCTTTCTTTTGTTGCTTTTTGGTTTTCGTTTAACATCACTACTAATAATCAAAAAATGGACATTTATAAACTTTTATATAATGTATATTAAAAATGTGTTTTGTTCATTTTTTCTTTTTTCATTTTTTTTTTTTCATTTTTGGCCTCAGAATGCCACAATTCATTTGGTTTTTTCTTTAGTTTTTAGTTTTTGTTGGTTTTTTTTGTTTTTTTTGGTGCCATGAAGTTGTTGCAACGCCATTCGTGTTTCGCTTAAATTCTTACAAAAGTTTTTGCGACCCGAAACTGAAATGCAGCTGAAAATGCACGAAAATATAATTAATATACAAAAACTCATAAAGTTTTGCAGGTAAAAATGAGAGAAGAAAATGTGAGAAATGCATGAAGAGAACAAAATTATAGTATTCATCACAGTTTTGTTGTTGTTCGGCTGATTTGTTGTTTTTGGTTTTGTTTTTGTTTTGGTAAAGATTAAAATTGAAATGTGTTACATTTCCGTTTCCGGTTGGCTGCCTTCTTCATGGCAATGTATGTTCTGTCTGTCTGTCTGCGTGCGTGTGTGTGTGTGTGTATGTGTGGGAGGTCGTTCCACTCCCAGTAGGGATATTCCTTACCTACTCATTGAGCAAACTCGAAAAGTAAACAACCATTTTGTAGAATAATTCACTTCTTATTCGTTATATGAATTTTAATTGGTTTTTTATGTTCTTTTTTGTTTTGTTTCGTTTTTTTTTTTATGTTTGGATAATGATAAAACAATTATAAAATTAATATTATCTTGATATTGTATTGCAGCGTGTCAAAGAAATTAACTAATAATTTAATATTCAACTGAGATTAAACGTATTCGTGTGCCATGTGATTCTGGGGAGTGGGTTCGGGGTGCAGGTTCTGTAAACACTATGACTTAGTTCTTAGATTCCGTACGATTTTCCCATGATTAACAAACTAAAAAATAAGAAAAGCAAATGGAGAAAGCTTTGGGCGATTGGGCGATCGACTGTCATCATCATTCTGCAAGTAGGGTTGCATATGCCCTCTTTCTTATCGTTTATCGATCGTTCGTCATCGATATCGTTCGTTCGATTCGTTTGAGTTTGAATTTGAATTCGTTTCGCATTGGTTTCGCTTTTGCTTTAGTTTTAACCTATTTCGTATTCGTAAACTAAAAACATAAACAATAAACACAAAAAATATATAATAAATATAATTATACGGTAGGTTTGTTTTTGCATAATTTTTAATACGTAATTAGAAACTAACTTTTTTCACTTGATTTCTGTTTGCGTTTTGGTTTTTGGGTTCGCTACATTTTGGTTTTTTTTGGTGCATTTTCATAACTCCCTCGACATCCAGCGGCCTGGGGGCCTGCAGCCTGCGTACAGCCTCTCTGCTTACTCCAGGCGTGCCTTGTAGGTGGTCTTCCAGATCTCGGCGAGTGTCACGGCACTGTGGAACCGATGGAAGATGCACAGCGGCAGTGTAATGCGCTGGATGATGGACCAGGGCACGAAGCCATAGAAATCAAGCTGAACCTGCGGATTCGAGATTAGATTCGAGATGGGATATTAGTTAGTAAGTGGAATGAATAATTCTACTATAACAATAACGATTCGTAAGCCAACAGAAACAACATGCGAGAGTACAACACAGAAGCTCAAGTCATTCGATATAGTGGAAATATGACGCCAAAGTATCGAACAGAAGGTGCCGATTAGAGCCCTGAACACTCGAACGCCTCGAGCGATTCGAGTGAGATTCGAAATGCTCGAGAGCATTGAGCACTGTGCTGATTATAGCGTGGGTTCTTGCAGGACATGCGTCTAGCATCTAATCTAGTGCCTTTTTCTTGAACACACAGAAACATGCATAGACCATACATATAGGAACAAATGAACAAATGAACACATGAACACATTTATGTACAGTGGGAGATGGTATTGAGTTAAACATTAATTGGAATATGTAGAACGTATAGAACGGAACGATTTGAGAACGAGAGCGTTAATCGTTTTACTTAACTCAGTCTCGCTTACGTACATATCTACTTACAGGATTGGCGAATACTTTTTGAGCTTCGAATGTGTAGATGGCGAACATGGCCACATTGCAGATGAGTAGGAAGGTGACGATCTGGCGGCCGGGCTTGCTGCGATCGTGCTCCGGCAAGTGGACGCGACGCCGCGATACATCGGCGATGAAGAGCAGCTGCAAGATCACCTGGAAGACGGCCACACCGCCGGTGGTCGTCACCAGGAGGCTGGGCTCGCTCTCCAGCACCTTGAGGCTGCCGGCAATGATGCTGAACACGGAGTAGGTGAAGAGGCCGAAGGCCGAGATGCGCAACAAGATGTCGTTCAGATTGGATTGCTCTTCGCAGCGGAACTTGAGATTCTTGACCCTGCGAGAGGAGAAGAGAGTGTTGGATTAGGGCGGATCGAAAATAAAATAGAGTGGCGAGGTATATGTATATATTCTAGATGAGGAATATGGAGAACCAGACCTGATGAAGCCCACTATGATGGCCAGTATGGCGAAGGCCATGAGGATGCAGTGGCTGGCATCGGCCAGGTAAATGGCCAACAGCGAGAACTGCTGATGACGCACCAAGACGAAGAAGAGTATCAGGCAAATGAGGGCGCCGACCAACAGCAGCAGACCAAAGAACAGTCCCTTCGACGAGCCAACGCAGTCGACGCGACCGGAGCGTGCCTGCTGCGCCATGGCGACGGCACGACGTGACAGCATCACCTCCAGACGGTGCTCCAGATCCTCGTCGTTCATCCGTCCCGGATAGCGGCCGATGTGCTTCCACATGACATACAAAACCACCGCACCGATCAGCGAATACTCAATGATGAACGGATACAGATACGGCGCCGAGTCGTACACAATGGTCCCCATGATATCGATGCGCCCGCAGGCGGTGGAGTTGAGTGTGCCAATGTTGGAAGACAGCGCCGCCGGGTAGATGCTGTCCAGGCTCTCCAGATTCTCGAAGGCCACCAGGCCGCCGCCGGAATCGTCGTGCGATATGTCCGAGTAGGTCTGGAAGCTGTTCTCCATTCCGGGCCCGAACAGGTTGTTCATGATGTTGACCGGGCCCTCCGTGCTGGCGGCTCCGATGCTGGTGCTGGGCGTGGATGCGGCAAGGCTGTTGAAGAACGAGGAGACGCTGCCAGTGGCAGCAGCGGGCAACGCCGAGGAGGCGGACCCATCGACTGGCGTCAGACTCGGGGCAGCGCTGGATAGGAGTCGCTGGAGGCCGCTGAAGGTCGATTCGCTGGTCGTGCTGCTGATGGCGTCCGTTGCAGTGCTGCCGGCGGAAATGGGTATGGCGGTGGTGGTGGTCAATGGGCTGGTGGTGGTGGTAGTGGTGGTGCCGAAGGTGGTGGTGGTGCTGGCAATGGTGCTGGGGCTGCCGCCCGTTGTGGTGGCTGCTGTGGTGGCACTTGTGATAAACTTCTTCAGCTTGCGGGCCATAGTAGTGCTGTGCCATTGATAGCCGGCCGTGGTGTACGGTGCCCGAGTGGTGGTGGTGCTGCTGCTGCTGCCGATGCTGCTTGCCGTGCTGGCCACATCCCCGCCCATGCCCAGGCTCTTCGAGATGCCGTCGACGGTGTTGCGCACCAGCTTGGACAGCACATTGTCGCTCTTGTAGACATCCTTCGGCAGCAGATCCTCCCCGTCCAGCACCTCGAACTCGCTGTTCGGCCCGGCATGGGTGCGCAGAACGGTCCCGGCGTGCCGCAGCGCATGCTGCCGCACCGAGTGAGCTATCGACGAGGCCTCCGGATCGGCATCGTTCTTCTGGTGCCAGATGGTGATCTCCAGCAGGGACTCCTTCACCAGCGTCCGGATCCACACGCAAATGTTGGTGGCCACCACATGCATCAGCCCGAAGCGGGCAATCACCTTGAAGCGGTGGATGTTCAGCTGCAAGTTCAGACAGAGATGAAGAGACGGAGAAAAGAGAGAGAGAGAGAGAGAGAGCAGTGCCCGGGTGGGGCGCTTGAGTACGACTGAGAGTCTTGGATGCCGCAGGGTTGCAGGTACATTGATTACGTAGATTACAGGCAAAATTCGGCTTCGGTCGAACCGAACCGTATCCCCGACCACCCCTGCAGATGTTCCTAGAGGGTACTCCCGAGAGAGAATTCGTCAAAGGTCAAAAATAATTCTGAATCAAATCCAACGATTGTTTTCTTCGAGGACTCTGTAGCGTATACTGGATATATGTATACTGGATATACTCGATGGCACTCGAAGCCTTTGAAACGCTCACGCAGAAGATTCATGATTGAAAATCTTCAATGTGTCTTCAATGGTTGTATTCTTTGGGGAATCTATCGCATAAATCGTGATTATCAATGCTACATTCGAAACCGAATATATTCGAAGGCACTCGAAGCCCCCTGTCAGATTATTCGAAATGATTCGAATGTTCCCAGGAGCATGGACATGAGCTGTGGATTCGAGAATACTGCGGATTCATTTGGCTTAACAGATCAACCTTCTATCTAAGTAGTAGTAGATAAATCTTTGTTTTCGAGGAACTTAATGCTCTGCAAGGGGCAATCGGTGGGGGTGGGGCAACTGAACAAAAACCAAACTGCCACATCAGACATGGATCGATCCCTTATAGATACGAGTAGTGTAAGTTATAGAGAGATATTGTAAGCTAGTGGTTATCATATACGAGTATCGGTAACATAGTTTCATAGACATATGTAGGATGTATGTTTTTGTATATGCGGTATGCGGTATACAGTGTGAGAAATGAGCGTAGAGTAGGGAGTGGTAGAGAGAGTACAGTACAGTAGAGTAGAGTAGAGTAGAGTAGAGTAGAAAATGATTTGCATATCGTACCTGAAATGGTGGCCTAGTCTGCGATCGCGCGAATTGTGGGGCGGTTGTTGTGGGATTATGTACACAAAAATGGTTTCATTAAATAGCTACTTAGCAAATTTCGACAAAAATTTATTTAAAAAACAATGAATGCATTGATGGGTGGATGGATGGATGGATGGATGGATGGATAAAATGAATGTTTGATGGATTGGATGGACTGAGGGTTTGAAATGCGTTGTCGTGTTGCTGTGGTGGAATGGTGTGATATGGATGATCGATTCGACCCCAGCCGAATAGCACTGGACTGTGGAGTGGTGGAGTGTGGTTGCCACTTGTTGTGGTGGCCTTACGTTCGAGCCAGAGCCAGAGTCCGAGTCAGAGACAGAGTCAGAGACAGAGATAGAGAGAAGCATGGCAAGCGAATAGATGATGTGAATAGCGGTTGTGGTACGAGTGGAGTATGATATATGGGTGCGAATGTTGCAGTTGCAGCGGCAGTGGCAGATGCGCGAATGCATGAATGAAAACTCAACTGAAACTCAACTCAATTGCATAACTGCCAATTATCACGCCAGATACAGATGCAGATACAGATACAGATACAGCGATATAGCGATAGGGCGCGTTTCACACAGATGCAGAGTGAGGGTGAGATACCGAGTCGACCGTAACCGTAACCGTTACCGAATTCCTAATGATTGATCCTCAACCCCGAAACCGAGTACCCGAAACCGAACCCGAACCCGAATCCGAACCCGAATCCGAACTCTAGAGAGAGGTGGCAGATGGAAGACTAACCTCGAACTTTTCTTTTGGAAGCCTGGGGGATGTGGTTTCGTGTACTTATTCTTTGTTTAACATTTAACATACGATTACAGAATAGCCGTAGACTATAGTAGTAGTAGGTGGTAGTAGAAGGTAGCAATAGTAGTAGTAGTAGTAGTAGTCATACGCTTACAGTGTTCTTTAGTTTGGGTTCTGAACGTTAGACACTGAGGGAGGAGAGTGAGGGCATCGACACTTACCCGTGCATTCATGAATATGAAGTACATTTGCATGAAGGTGAAAATCATCTGCAGCAGCGGATTCACACCGATCAGTATGTGGTGGCAGGGCGAGTCGAAGGGTATCTCGAAGAACGATCCAAACTCCAGTCCAATGTAGATCATGGCGCCCAGACCGAATGCTGCACAGAACACATAACACAGAATCCCCGACCCCCCGAAATCAGATCCATGGAACACTTGGACACATCGGCTATGTGCTATCCCTCTTACCAATGGCTCCCACTCGCAGGAAGAAGCTGCCGTGCGTCGGATCGCTATGAGTGGTCTTCCTCTTGCGTACATTCTTCGGGGTGACGGCCACCTCGGCATCCACGGGTGCTTCCTGCGCAGAGAGAGAGAGAGGGGGAAAGAGAGAGAGAGAAATAGAGATTCAATGCCATAGGAAATTCGCATACGACCCATAATTGGTGCGGCCTCACAGTATAATTAACATAACAGAGCTTTGGGGCCGCGAACAGTGAATATCTATTGAATGTTCACCCATGGAAATGCATCTATGGAGCGCTTTTCTTGAGATTTTTCTTTGTCTTTGATTTCAAGGAGAGACAGTAAACATCGATTGAACAGCAAACCCAAGCTGAAGATCATTGAAGATCAATTGAATGATTGGAAAGAGTTTTGAATGGAACCAAAAAAAGGTAAAATATATCTAAAATGACTTAAATCTTTCTTAAATGCTGGAAAATGAAAAACAATCTGGTAAAGGCAACTATAATGATTTGGAAATACATTCTAGGATATGTTTGGTCTGAGAAATTGGAGCTTGCGGGTCGAGTATTACGAGTATTGTATATCATGGAAATGATCACAGAACGTTCTCTTGGGGTTGTACCTGATATGCGGCGCCTTTGACAGCTGCTTTGCCAGAGTCCTTGGAGCCCTTCGCTTCCTTCGAATCGGCTGGATCGGCATTCTTGGCTTTCTTCGATTTCTTCTCCTTGGGTTGGGGTTTCGGCTTGCTGCCATTGCCGTTGCCATTGCCGCCGTTGCAGCAAGAGCTCTCTGACGGAGCACACGGGTATCACAGTATCAGTATAGTCGGAACATCCGGAACTCCGACTGCATGCAACTCATGCCGTACTTACCCTGCAGCAGGAAACAGAACACGTAGAGGAGGAAGAGTATGCTGACGCCGTACAGATACGTGAAGAATGTCTCGTAGTAGAGCACTGGCAGGCGGTGTGTGGTCACATCGCTGATCACGTATGCAATGCACACGACGATCAGGAGGATCGCGTACACCAGGCTGGTCACGATGAATAGCGATGTCCTGCAGGGGGGGCGGAGGGGAAGGGAGACACATCATTAGTTGGTGGCTTTAGAAATTTGCATAAATTCTGGGCAGGTGGGTGCTCATACGTGTGTGTGTGTGTGTGTGTGTACGTGGGTGCTGCTGTTAGTGTGTGTGTGTGTGGGTGTATGGTATGGGAAGTGTGTCAAGATCTGGTTGCAACTCCCCATCCGAGTTGACCCACTATCCCGGTTCTGGTAAGTGCGAGAGTGTCTCAATCTCCTACTTTCGTATAAATGTGTTGTGTGTGTGTGTATCTGTGTGACTGACATGCAACTACATGCATACTCTCGAAGAGCATCTCAAGTGCAGCCGCCTATCTCTCTCTCTTTCTGTCTCTCTCTCTTGACAGCTCGAGAGCATAACAGTCGGCGTGTATTAGCCCTAATTAGATATTTGATTAGCCCTCTACTCCTCGCACAGTGGGCCCCATCCACATCGAAATCCATATCATTCTAATGCAACCCACTGTGTGTGCGTGTGTGTGTGTGTGTGTTATTTTTTGTGACCCAGTTAGCGGCATCAACGACTTGGCTGCAGCTTAAAATACACACAAAGCGTGTGCCCCCCTGCTTAGGCAGTCACTCATTTGCATGCAGCACCCCTACCCCTCTGAGTGGTGGCTGCAGGGCAGGGGGGAACCTGAAGGGGGAATGGATTGAACCCACATAATGGATGTCATATGCATCTCCTGTAAAACGAGACACATCCTTGAGTATTCGCAGAAACGGATATTAATTACTTAATGTTAACGTATCGTGTGGATTTCCCTTATATAAATAGAAGATGGCATTCAGGCGGATACGTAATATTCTCAAGAAGCTCTGATCATTATTTCCGTCCCATTAAAGGGAGGAATCTTTAGCATAAAGGGGAGAACTATCTGTGATTTTCTCTGTCTTAGTCTCAAGAATAAGCGAGATGGTTCTCGGCCAAGAATGGTTCTGCCAGGATTACTTTCCTCATTATTCACATCCCTTTTCTCAGTCTAACAATATTGGGTGCCCCTCTAGCCATAGTCGTATATTTCCTCAAGGGATCATCCCACAATCCACTGTGTACACATATAAGTGGCAAGGACTATGGAAACACGAGGGAACAATGGAACGTATTTCTACGGATGGGCTTTGGATGGGTTATGGATGTGGTTATCATCAGAGGTATCATATTACCATAGTTCGATTGGTCCCGTTATTGGATTTGTTTGATATGTGCCCTGTACCGTTATTTTCGCTGGCATAAAACTGTGTTTATTTGGATTTGGCTTGAACGTGTAGCAAACCCTATAAGATTGAAGATATTCAGATATTTCTGGTTCTGTTTCTGGTTCTGCGTGTGGGCGGGGTGGGGTGGGGTTGTACATAGCTGCTGCTGCTGCTGCGGCGGGGGGGTTAGAGGTGGAGCAGGGGCTAATCTTTCGGAAGGAAGGGCAGGGCGCATGAAAGAGAGACAACGGGGGCCTACGGTGTGGGTGGGGGGGTTGCACTTTGGGCCATAGCATACTCGTACTTGTGTGGTATATACAATGTTTGGTCGGTGTGTGTATCTGTGTGTTTCCCACAACCCACAACCCACTCCCTACTGCCTACTTCCCCCCACTGGATGGATGGATGGATGGATTCGGTTCGGTTTGGTTCGGTTCTCGCACCTTTGCAGCGGCTGCGGCATGACATTCTTGAGCTCCATTTCCTTGTTGGCCGCATTGTTCTTCTCGGCGCTGTCGGTGCTGCCGGCGGTGTGGGAGCGGGAGACCGGCAGTGTGGCCATATTGTCTCCGCCCTCCACATCGACGGTAGCGACCTTCACTTCACCGCCGCCCATGGTCTCCGTTTCCGTTTCGGTCTCCGTTGTGCTGGCTTTTATTTTCGGCTGTGCGATAACCGACGATTTGCTAGTTTTCTCGATTTATCGATTGCTCGATAGCCTCGATACTTATCGATAGTCTTCCTTTTTCTTTCACTTGCTTGTAATTTCTTGTCGTCACAGTTTTTGGCACGATTTTCGCTTTCTTTTCTTTTTTTGCAACTCTAAATCGAAACGAAACAATTTGCAGAACGATTTTCGCGGGGGTTAATTTGGTTTTTGTTGGTTTTTGTTGGTCTTGTGCCTTGCTGTTGCTTTTGCCCAGAAATATGCAACAGAATTCCTCGAGCTAGCTCTCTCTTTCACTCCCACTCCCCATCCCTGTCTCAATCTCTCTCTAGGGCTTTCTCTAGCCATCCCTTACTGTTGCTGCTGCTGCTGATGCTCTCTCTCTCTCTCTCTTTCTTTCTGATTTCTTGGGTTTTTTGTGGAACGCATTTGAAATGCATTTGACAAATGGGCAAATGAGGCGTGGCCTCAAGCCGCGCTTTCTGTTTTGGACTGCATCCCGGGGAGCCGACGACCTACTGACCTCTCTCTCTGTCTCTTACACTCTCTTTCTCTCTCTGTATCCCACAGCCACAGTCAGAGCACCCGGGTAAACAACTGTGATTTCAACCCTCGCATTCGCATTCGCATTCGCGTTCGCATTCGCATTCCGGGCGGGGAAAGTGTATCCCAAACGAACGGAGACTGGAGTCCTTCGGCTGCGTGTGTATGCATTGGATCGGCTATATATACACACATATCCCCATTCTGGTATATAGCTCCTCTTGAATCTCGAGAGCTCTTCCGCTCTCTCTCTCTCTCTCTCTCTTGTCTGTATAATAAGCTGTGTATTAGTGCCCGGTGCCCCATCAAAAGGCTTCTGATTTCTGGTTTCTGTTTTCTGTTATCTGGAAATTGCCAGCTTTTGGGGGATACAAAAACGCCACTTTATCCTACGGATGGTATGTACATATGGGTATATACTGGACACATATCTTCTGCAAATTGTTTCAGTTTTGAGTCAGGGAAAAATCTCTTGCAAGTACAAGTTGGATGGATATATGCCATGTAAATGTACTTTTTTGTTCTCATAAACACTTCACTTTTCGACACACAGTTTTTCGCACACTTTAATGGTAATTTTCACCAAAACAAAATAAATAGAATGTGCATGGAAATGCTCTGTTCTTTGATGGATCTGATTCCCTCTGCCAGACTGGTGCTGCTCCTTATCTCGAGGCTTTACCTTGCGAACGTTCCACACAAAACACGTCCAAGAGCCTCTACTATCCAACTACAACTGAAAAGGCTCGTCGAGGCCTCGTCTCATCAGAGGTCCAGCAGCATCCAGCAGAATCCAGCAGCAGCAGCAGCAGCAGCAGTAACCGCCCTCAGAGTGCGCCGAATCCCTCTCTCTCTCTCTGTCTCTCTCGCTCGCTCCCTCTCTCTCTGTTTCAGGATACTCCTCTCCGAAGGATACTTCAGAGCTGGGATGCTGCTGCTGGTGCTGGTGCTGGTGCTGCTGCCTGCTGCCTGTAGGGGAAATTTCGGTAGAGTATGCCCGAAAGTAGGACACTTTCTGTGTTTTATTTCGTTTTGTTTTCAGAGGCGATTTTCCTATAGAAGTGAGCACTTGATTTCCTTGATTGAAATGTTTTCACCCCGGTCATCCATCCATCCATCCATCCATCCATCGAGGCTATCCTCCGCCTATCTCTTAATTGAGTATTGAATCAGTGGACAGGCCGGTGGGAGACGCTTTGTTTAGCTTCCATCACAACTGAAGCGGTTGCAGCTTCAGTTACAGTTACTGGCTCCTGTGGCAGCTAGACAGGCGTAAATGTAAATGGGTCACTTGCAACCCAAGGGTTTAGCGTTGAGGGTTGAGGCTGACATGCCAATCAATGGATGCCTGACTGGCTCCAGGATGCAGGATGCAGGCATCATCACATGGCAGCAGCCATCAAAAATGGCAAGAGGGTGGGGGCTGGGGCTGGCGCTGGGGCTCAGCAGTCATCGAAAAGCAACAGCCCAAAACTCAATTACGGCTGCTCTTACCGCCTTTTACTACTAGCTACCAGCCACCAGCTACTACCATGGCCTGGCTCAGTGCCGGAACAACCCCAGAACATTGGGCAGGCACGCGGTCTGCCGGGCACAGTGGATGGCGTGGCTGAGAATCTTCTCACAATTAATTTAAGGGGCAGAAAATGCACTACCAGTTTGATTGAGAGTGCTGATTACTTTTAGATTTTCGCTTGCTGTATCTAAATCTGTATTTAATCTGAATTGTGCAAAGTATTCGATGAAATTCAACTTTAATAGTCAAAAGAGCATAGGGGATGTATATGTCTGTATAAACCAAGAAATCAATATGTTTCACTAAACCTTTATCCCACGAATCTTTACTGATATCCTCCTATTATACATATATATTTATCTGATGTCCACTTGTATTTAATAATCTTAATCATACATTCCAAGATGTTTATTAGGAGGTCCACCCGCAATGACTGCCCAAAGGACACCTAGAAGAAGCGTATGTCGTGCGGCTGCCTCAGAAATCAACCGAGGGGCACTGCTGCACGACACGCCTACAGTAAAATCTCACACATGATGTACTTTCTCCACTTTACGAGCAAACGAATGTTTTTGCAGAGCTCTGCAATGACTGTTTGTAAAATATCAAACGAACAGGTTCTTTGTTAGATCCTTCCAAGTGGATACATTCCTACTCTGTGTGCGCCTCATTAGACCCTCATGGTTGAGCTTCCTTCCACCTAATCCTCCCACTTGAATCCGTGCGCGGCCCATTGTGCGCAGCGGCAGAGGAGAGCAGCGCGACAGCGCGTCAGCAGCGCAGCAGCGCAGCAGCCTGTGGCAGAGAGCTTACGATATAGCAAAGCCGACGACGACGCGTCGTCGTCATGCTGTCTGCTGTCTGATCCATTCGTTGCCGTGGCAGCCGCTGCTCGTCGGGCACGTCCTTTTCGTCCGGCCTTCGGCTATATCGTAACTCTAGCGCTCGCTCCCTTTTGGGCCGCCCGTTCGCCGCCTGTCTGTTGCGGCCTCCGCTTTGTGCGCATTTCACAACAACCAAAATGTTTCGGATTCTGTTTTGGTTGCGCATTCGCTGGGCTGCCGCCCCCCGGCAGGAATCTGTACGCTTCCAGGACTCCGAACAACCGTTCCCGACTCCCGTGTGCCGTATGCCGTATGCCATGCCGCAGCCATTGACTGCAGTGTGCTGCCCCATGCCCCATGCCACATGCCCCGTTTCCCGTGTCCCGTGTCCCTTGGCCCGTGCCCGTGTTGAGGCAAAGCAAAGGGGTTGCAGCCGTGGAATCACAGGAGTGGAAAAAAAGGACTACTCGCATAAGGATTTGCGTCGCAACTCCAATACTGCGTCGCAGTTGTGCCTGGAGTGGCAGACAGACACGAGTCATGGGGCATGAGGCATGAGGCATGAAGCAAGAGCCGCACCCTGATCCCAGCCAGAGGAGGATGCATGACCCAAATGCCTGCCACACACACTAATCCCGCGAGCAACGCGAACAAAAATAAGAGAAAACCCAATCGATGAGAGTAGACTCCTCGGGGGAACATCTGCAATCATCTAAAGGAGTCCTCGATGGCCACGTTTCCACCACGTTTCATTGATGAGGGAAATTACATGCCAAAAAATGCAACATCATGGACTACAACGATCTATGACTTATTTTGGGAAAAGAAGATGTTCCTATTCAAAGGACTATCTAATATCGTATTGTGATTCGGTATTTTGCATTGTTCAAGCAGCTATTATTCCTATACTTCACTTTCCAAAATACCTACTAGCCCATTTTATATCCTATAATCTTCCAGGAGCCTCCCAAAACTAGGGACCGTAATTAAGAGTAATGTGTTCGAAAATGTGCTCTGCGCCGTAAATTCAAGGACATTGCCCGGTGACATCCGGCTCCTTTGGTTCAAAAGATATTTGAATTTCAATTTTATAATACAAATTGAGAGTGTAGTTATTTTTCAATTTTTATTATAAAAATTGAAAATAAAAGTTATGAATTAATTTGTATATAAAAGTTAATATAATTATTTTAAATTTTTATCATTTAAATCCATTTAAATACTGATAAAAAAATTGTTTTTGAACAAATTAAAAAATAATTCTTATTCTTTAACTTTTTCTATAAAAATTATAATCGTTATGGTCCCTGCCCAAAACAAGGACTTGACTTTGAACCTTGGACACTTGCGAGAGTACGAGTGCATTCCTGAAATCAAGGAGCAGCTCCTGATTAAGCACAAATTATTATAATCCTTGGACTATTGTTAAGCCTGCAATAAATTAGGAGGCCTGTAAACATGTGTAATCATCACAGGATTGTTTTGAAAGCTAATTTGGATCAATGGCAGGAGCTGTCCACCCTCATGGAGGCATGGCTATAATTACTGTGGCGGCCTTTCATCTGCCACCCCTTTCGACGGCATTAAAGAAGGGTTGTGTTTTCCTCCTGCCTAATTATATTTTTAGCTTATGAGCAGATGAGGTCTTTATCAGAAGGTCTGAAGTTATTATTTATAAAACAAAAAGCAGGCGAGTCACACGAGTGCGAGTATTGGGGGTTGCACCCGAACCTTGTGCCTAATCGGGTGATAACTACAGGACAAGGCTGAAGCCTAGCCGGGGGAATAGACGCAGCCTTCCGCAAATAGATTCGAGTCGAATCAATAAGTTACTGGGAAAAGCCATGTCCTGGAGAGTCTGGAGAGTGCCTCTTGGCCCTATGCCAAGCATCGGTAAGTAGTCTTCATGTCGCGTCTTGTCCCCTGCTCTTCACGAATGTAAGTCATTCGTACAATGACACTTTATGCCAGAGACAAAGACAAGGACGGGGGCTCCGCTCCTGTCTCCGCTCCATGCGGCAGTGCCAACCCAGCGCCAGCCCAGTGCCAGCCGAGTGGAATGCTCTGTCGGTTTGTCAAGTTGCGTAATTTGTTTGCAACTTCTCTTTTTCTCCCATTCGAACTACAGCTACACCCAGCCCCCACCCACCCAGTATATTGTGTAAGCGATTTTCCTACTTATTCGTTAAATAGGAGCGACAACAATGCCACAGCATCGGGAATGTAAGGCAATGTGCCTGTGACTGTTGCCCAACAACTATGTCCTCAGTTCATTGACATTATAATCCGCAGGATGCCAAAAAAGTAGGTACAATAAAAGCTGCATAAATTCGGGGCTTAGACTCTACAGAGGATATACATAAGCGGATATTCCCCCCACTTCGAAGGATCTGGGGTTAGACTGTTTTGGTGCACTACTGGAGAAGCCATCACGCAAGATGCAGGTGAAAGATCTACTGGGAACGTAGTGAGTGAGAGGCTAAGCCAAAGATTCTTGGGGTTGGGATGTTAGTGGGGATAGAGTCATACGGTTATAAGAAGGAACTATCTATTGTATATATGTATAAGATATATATAGAGGATTGTTTTTTGTTTTTTTTTTTTTTGTTTTTTTCATATGAATAATACCAAATCTGACCTTGGCTGTGGGCGCGTCAGAACCGGTTGATGTATGCCGCTGTAACGGTTTCTTGCTTTGATTAATTTGAAAACTTTGTACGGTTTACGGTTTACGGTTTAGAGAAGGCACTACGATACGATATCTAAGGATCATAGACTACATAGAGAAAGTTCTCACAGATCGAGAGAGGAACAGACAGAGAATGAATGGATGATGCAATGGACAGTCAGTCTTTGCTTTTTAGCGGCTGGAACATTTGGAAAGGGAACGCGAGGGAACGAATGGAATGAAAGCGTAGTACAGTTTCGGGTGGATGTTAAACGGAAATGGAACACAAAAGAACACATAGAGTGACGAAGGGGGGATCTCATGTGATGCACGTGTTTTGCATGCGACCATGGAACGCACTTACTTGGCATTTTTCGGTCTTCGGGCATCGATCGGGAAGTCATCGTCGAAATCCAAATTGAAGTCCTCGCCCAGATCATGCGGCACTAGCGGTGTGCGCTGATGTGCAGGACTCGTGTGATAGCCGTCTCCCTGCAGCTGTTCGGATCGGTATTAAGTAAAATCGGGAATTAAACTCACGTCTCTGCATCGGAATTGTTAGCTTTTTTAACAACAATAAATTGGAATGTCGTATAATACAAGATGTTACACATGTTATATACAGAGACACATACATATGTACATATATATAGTATATATATTATGTTATATTATGTTATATAGATGGTTTAAGGAAGCGTATTGCATGCATTTGTTTTTTCAAAAAATAATATCGAAACAATTCCAATTTATTGCCAGAAATCATATTACTCATGAGAGTGGGCTCTCTCCTTTTTTTTTTTGATTTTCTTTTTTGATTTTCAGTTTCGTTTTCGAGGAACATAAAGTTAAGGGCGAATCGTTTACTCGTGCAAGGATTTGGTTCATCAATTCATGGTTGTCTTCTCTATAATGGTAAAAATCTTTAAATATACATAAATCTGCCACACACACACAGATACTCACTCACACGTACACACACACACACACTCCATTAAATCAGTTTAATTCTTATAATTCATATGCAATATTTACAGCATTTTTGAGTTGGTGATGCAAGTATTCATTTGAATGTATTATATTTGGTATATTTGGATGTAAGCGCATGATGTATATTATCTTCGTTAATATTGTATGTATGAAATGTATGACACACTTTACAAGTGAAGTGGAGTGATTAAATGTGTTTTCATCAAATGATTGAAGTTTCTTTAATTCAAATTATGTTTTTAAAAAGCTTTTGGAACCATTAACTATTCAAAATTAGTTTTAAACCATCAAGACACGTCCAAATATCTGTGTAGTACTTCTTTTAAAGGTAGTCTAGCATTTTCTCTGGTATTTTTGTGGTATTTTTCCAGTTATTATTTTATTGTTTGTCTAGTAGTACTTAAGCGGTATTTAGCAGATATATTCAAGTATTTTTTGTGAAATTTGTTCTAGTATTTTTCTGATGTCAGTCCTGGTATTTTTCGAATGTGTCTAGTAATATTTTGGGGGTATTTAGCAGATACTTTCTAGCATTTTTTGTGTTATTTCTGGTGTTATATGTGTATCTAGTAGTATTTTAGCAGCCGTCTAGTTCTTTTTATGAAATGGTCTAGTATTTCTTTTAGTATTTTATTTTTTTTTAGTATTATTGCAGTAACGATCGTAATACTAATGTTTGTGCGAATTGAAACATTTGTAGAAATAATCCTGCTTCGAAAACAGTTTTGTCTTTGGCTCAAAAATAATTCCAAATTCGGTTTAGGTTTATAATTTCGAAAATTATGGTTAGGCAAGAGATCGGTTCAGCTCTGATTGATCAGTATGCTAAAAGCTGCCTGTGGTTCCACCATAAAATACCATTTAAAGAAGTGCAACTCCAGAGATATTTACGTTTAGGTGACATAATCGTATGTCTAATGGATGCTCGATTGTGGATAAGCTGTGTATGAGTCTTGAATGTGTGTGTATGTGTGTGTGTGTTTGAATGAGATATGTTAGATATATTGCATATGATTGAGGCGGGAACGGGGGAATCCTTGTAACGAGTATAGCGAATAGCCCGTACCTTGACCACAGTGCCGACCTGATTCGATTCGGAGGCCGACTGTCGATTGTCGAGCAGATTGGCCCGCTCCATGTTCTCCAATTGCAGTGTCTCCCGTGGCTGGTCCAGCAATCGTTCTCGCATCTCATGTATGTAGGGACACCGCTGCATTCCTCCTCGCCCCAGGGTCCTGATGATGGTTCTCTTTTTTGTGTCTTTGAGTTGTATATCTGCTCCTCTTCTATGTGTATTCTTTGTATATCTGCTGATTGATCGATTGATTGATTGATTGCTTGATTGCAAGTGTTAGCTAGCTACTTGGTTAATCGGTTAATCAATAAATAGTTGAAGCTTCTAGCGATAGCAAGCCATTCATTCTTCCAAAAGGTGGCTAAGATTGTTTCTGGGTGTAAAGGCTATATAAAGTTCTTAGGGAGTTAGTTTTCTTGGGGTTTTTCGTTCCCCGATTCAGTTGGATAAATCAGTCATACAGTTTGCAGCAGCAGTTGATATTTTCAAGACTTTTCAGTTAAGCAAATTGGTCGATCTGGAAATGGAGGAGAATAGAGCAATTTTCTTTTAGTTAAAAGGTTTCATTAAGTATTCTTAGAAACGGAATCAAGTGGAGGGAAAGCAATGGCATTGAGTGTTCCAAGTTCCAAGTATTTCCATATTTTCACTAAATATTTTACGATTCTTGCCAAGTTTTTTTCTCAATCCAAAAACATTCAGATTTTGATGCTCTGCTTTGCATAAAAATAAAATGCTGCCCTTGAAAAGCGAGAGACGAAACAACAAGTGGAAATTCCAGTGGGAAACAGCCACCATCCACCAGGCACTGATGTCAGATGCTGATGGACGTTTCTGGCAGCGGAATCCCATAAAATCTCTCTCTCATAGAAGATCTTGACAGATTGATGAGGGTGCCAGTGGTGGTCGTGGTCTTGGTCGCAGTCGCAGTCATGCCCCCAATCCCTGGTCTAGTAAGCCGCTTACTAAAGTGTGTCCGGGAGTCGGAATCGCAGCAGCAGCAGCAGCAGCTGGGGCAAAATTTGATTTGATTATGTGCCACACTTTTGTGCCTTGGCTGCTGGCCAGAATGCGGCACGCATCCATGTGGCATGCTGCAGAATATTATTCAATAATATGTTTATTTTCTCGTCTGCTTTGGGGCAACAGGCGAATGGAGCCCGAGGTCGTGTGCCGCACCAGAGAGGCAGGGCAGAGGCAGAGGCGCACCCACCCACATCTCCCTACATCTGCGGCACCCGCCACCCGCCACCCGCCGCCCACCGCCCCTGGTGCACCCGAACGCACAAAAGCAGAAAATACACCGTGACTGGAAGGCATGCGGCGGCATGGGGGGAATCGGGGATGTGGGAAAGCGTACAAAAACAAAAACAAATACCCACCGATCCGTGGAGATCGATGCGGCCTATATTTGCTTAACCGAAGTGAGTGCCAAAACATAGAGCCCTACAATGGGAAAAACAAAACAGGATTGTGCTGGGAAAATCCAGATCTTCTCTTGGCTTTTCCTTAATTCCTCAACGATTTCAACGAGGGATACTAGATGAGAGAATAGCACTCTAATCCAGCAGAAAGAATCATGGGGGTAAAAGATTTCTTCAGTCCTTCCAATCTTTATACTTTCATTCTCGAAGACACTCTCCTCAAGGAACCTCCAAGTGGAATCATTAAGAGAGATCAGGGATCCCTAAACAATAAGTTGTAGAGGCTCAATATTCCGCTTCTTTGGCCTAAGATGTATCTCAAGCCATGAATCTGCGTATCTTCTTGAAAAGAACATCTTATTGGGAGCTTTAATGGTAGACATCTTATCGTTTAGTGAATTAACGATTTGGGATTTCGGGCTTCGATGAACAGGAGAGAGAATGGAGTGAAGAGCGAACATCTTTTTTCGAGGCAATCGATTGGCCGATAATCGGGTCAAGATAGCGATTCGGCTGCGGCCCACTATCGAATGTGGCTTACAGCCAAAACGGGAAGGGGGCACTTGCAATTAACAACTTTTGGTTAGATTTTGCGCCAGTTCCCTTGTGCGGACAGCAGCGGACATGGGGCGGACAGTTGTTAGCCATCAAATGTTAATGGTATTAGCCAAGCTTTCAATTTACGCGACTGTGTTGGTTGCGAGAATTCAAGAGAGAACGAGAACATGCGACAATTCTGGCCAGGCCACTGCCAATGGCCATGGAAAGTGCCCCCGCGCCCCCAAGCCCCCAAGAAGAGGCTGAAAACAGCAGCAACATTGTGCGAATGCAACATGAACGCTTTTTATGTCTGCCCCACCATTGCCTTAATGCGGTTTTAGCCATAGTCTTTTTTGTGTGTGTATGTGTGTTTTCTTTGCTGCTGCTCTTTAGCTGGTAATGATGGGTCGGCTCTGAGGCAGGCCCTCGTAAACTCTTAAACCACTTTTGAATCTCCTCCTCCTCCTCCGACTTGGTCCGAGATGGGAGGAGCGGAGGAACCATCATCCATCATTTCGGAGAGAGGCTGTGATGTGTGTCAACTTTACGATGGGAGTGAATTTAATGTGGGAATAAAGCTGCAGCCGCCAGAGTCCATTGCCCTTGGGCGATTGCCATTAGAACTCCTTGAATTCACACGGAGATCTTTGGAGGAGAAACACCTTTTTCTTGGGAAACAGAGAGTCACATCGAATTAAAAATAAAACAAATGTTTATCCGAAAACCTTCTTAGAAAAGATATAATTCTGTCAGCTTATTGTGTGATCCGGATTTTCCCCATCGTATTTTTCAAAGAAAATGATAGTGCCACTTGCATTGGGGAGATCATTGCAGGGCTTCTGTTGATGTTAATGACGGGCCTGGCAATGTCCGATGACAGATTACAAACAAACCAATCATCCATCCATCCGTCTATCCAATCATTTGAAACCCCCAGCCCAACCACACCCACCCACATCGCCACATTGCCATACGGCGGCGGGCGCCACTGAGAAATTACAACTAAAAAACTAAACACGATCTATGCAGATCTCGGGTAACGTAGCGTCGGAGCTCGGAGACGCAGCGGAGACACGGAGACGGAGACGGCGCCCACATGGAGAACCGGATATGGCAGATGGCAGATGGAAGATGGAAGACAAGAGACAACAGAGAACAGAACACCAAACTGGGAATCGGATTTGGAATTGCAATTGGAAACGGAGTGGAAATGGAAGTGGAAATGGAATGGAAATGAGAGCAGAAAAATGGGAAGGAGAGGAACGGGCATGAGAACTGACACCAGATGGACGCAGACAGTGGCAGACATGGAAATAGGGTGACCTTATAAACAGTATGCTGCTGCTGCTGCTGCTGCTGCAGTGCAATGTTCCATGAGCCATGAGCCATGGCATGGCATCGAATGTTGTGGCCCTGGGCCCCTGCCTTTGGGTGGGTGATGGTGATGGTGGTGGGTGGGTGGATTGTGTGTGTGTGTGTGTGTGTGTGTGTGCGTTCCTTTGGTCAATCCGTATGTACGTCTGTCAGTCATTCAGTCATTCGCTTGGTCCGTTCCGTCGTCATCCCCATTTTTGCATTGGTCGCGAGGTCGTCGGCTCATTAGTTAATATGCCCCCGGAATATGCAGAATATGCATTTTGTTTTTGGTTTCTGCTACCTCTTGGCTCTTTCATATTTTATGTTGCAAGCCAACCCCACACCACCCACACCCACACCCACTCCCACTCCCACACGGACCCACCCATTTAACCACCGTTAGAAATGGAATCGCGTGTCGCTTGTCGCAGTCGCGGCTACGGCTGCGGCTTCAACCCTCCCGCAAATGTTTTTCTCTATTTTGTACGTTTTGCTAGCATTCCTCCCAGCGGAAACGACCTGAAGGCAGAGTCGTTCCGAAGCATAGATCGATAGGAGAATCGATAACGATCACAGGGAAGAAGCAATGCTGTAAGGGGAATATAGCTAGGGGTTCTGCGAGTGGAAGAAATGTCCTATCTGAAGGATTATCCAATGCAAGAAAAGGCTTGGCTATAAAGAAAAATCCAGAGGCACAGATAGATTATGAGCAATAGGAATCCAATTGAAAGTCAAGATTCTGCCAAGCTATCGATCGATTTAGGGGCATGCCCCCGATCACGATAAGTGTCTGTCTGACACTCTTTCAGCGCTTCCGCAGGACAGTGCTGGGAGTGATCTTACCCCCCAGAAAGGTGACCTGACCCAATTGCAGCCACTGCCTGTCACAGAGAGTGTGCCCCAAACAACAGCTCTGCTCTCCACAGGCACAGACACAGGCACAGCCACAGCCGCATAGCCGTTTTGTGCGGTTTTCCTTTGTCGCATTTCTTGTGCAATTAAGATTTTCCATTTGGAGCACTTCTATGGGTTGCCCCCAGGGCCTGCTATTGGGATTGGGTATGCCCTAGGGGGATTGGGGCTCTGGGGGGCGTCGGGGGGTCTGGCAATTCCAACAGAAAAGGAAGCGAAATCGCCTCCAATGTCTTTCTAATGGAAGACCAAGAAATGGGTGTGTGTGTGTGTGTGGGAGTGTAACCCGAGAAGGGCAATTCGAGTGGCGATCAAAGAGGGGATTAGTGGCTCTGACACAGCGCCACCAAGCGATGGTGATGTCATGTGTGCAGGGTATTCGTTGGGTCCATCATCACTTACTTGGGGGGCTCTTGCAGGCTTCTGCTTCCTTACATCAGGAGTGGGGTACTCTCTCTCTCCTCGCCACTGTCTCTCTTTTGTTTTGTTAGGAATTGCGTATGTCCTGGTTTCTGTGAGTCCTTCGTTGAAGCCGGGGGTACTGTGTGTTGGGGGAAGGGGGGGATGGTGCCCCAATAAGTGGCTGTGTGTGTGTTTCGCGTCTGTTGCGCTTTGTTTCGCTTTGTTATTGCGTGTCCTTTTTGTGTCCTTTGGTTTGTTTGTTTGTTTGTTTGTTTTTTGTTGCCTGCTTCTGCCGGAAAATGCGTTGCAGCTCAACCGGAAACGGATGCCCTCACACACACACCCACACACACGCACACACACACACACAAAGAGCAGACAACAAGATGGACGACGACGACGTCTGATGCGCACTCAAAAATTTGATTTGTTTTCTTTACTTTACTCTGTTTCTTCCGTTTCCCTTTTGCTCAAATATTTATTTTCTGTTTTCTGTTTCTGTTTTCGTTTTGTGTTTTTTGTTTTTTTTGTTTTATTCAACGCACTTTTCATACACTGCACAGCAAAAATAAAAAATAAAAAACATATTTCGGCAAAGTGTGTGCAACAATTGCGGGTGGGGGGCCTGCCCCAAATGGTGGCAACAGCAGCCAGCGACAATTGCTACCACATCTGCAACAGCAACAGCAACAGCAACATCCACTATAACAATTCAATCTGTGAGCAATGCTTTGGGAATTGCATTTAATTCATTAATAATTAAAAACGTTTAGCTACTTTGGACCAAGTCGAACATTCCGCTTTCGAGTCGATTCGATTCGATTGTTTATAACAAGTTGGAGTTGTTGCTGTTGCAATTGTGGTAATATATTGTTAATATTTAAGTGGAAATGTGGAAGTGGCAGGCACCGGTATGACCCTTCCAATCGCTCGCAACGCTTCGAAATGCGGCGAAATATCGTATAGAAATCAAGTTGTTTGGCATTTTCACCGACGCGTCGCGACGCAGCGTAGTGGCAGAGCCAGCGGCAGTGCACTATGGGCAATTTTGCCACTTTTTGTGGCATAAATTACTAGCTTCCAAGCGAAACAATATTTTTTGGTTTGGTTTTTTGATATGAGTTTGTAACAGCAATAGAAAGTTATTTTGAAAAAATGGGCCTGGCATCCCTTTTTATACACGGTACTCGAAAGTACCGTCTTAATGAGAGCCTAGATCTCAAAGACTATAAAAGTGCACATTAATATGATATGCATTTAAAAGATAATTTAATTCTGTACAATATGTATTAAGTCTTATGGTTGAAAGACAAATATTTGTCACAGAATGATACCCGTAAACGATTAACAATTACAGGAAATATAAGGAGTATTTGTACAGTTCAAAAACAAAAATACATATCACAAACCTCTTCGATTCGAATCCATTGTAAAAATCGCACTTAAATTGGTCAGTTGACAATTTTGTAGCTCCTTCAACTTAGAGAAAAATTACTCGTTGTATGAAAACTTGCACATCGCTAACTTAACAGTGGTTCGCCATTTTAACGACGTTTTGGCCAGAAAAAGTGGCAAAATTCCCCATAGTGCAGTGGAAGCGCAGCGGCAGAGCCAATAGCAGTGCCAGTAACAGCGACAGAGGCAAAAGCTGAGCAAAGTCAGAGGCAGAGGAGAGCAAAAACAACGCCAGAAACAGAGCAATAACAGAGGCGAAGCAGAGCTACAGCATAGGCAGAAGCAGAGGCAAAACAGTGGCATTTACAGAAGCAGAAGCAGCAAAATAGAAGTACCAGAAGCGGCGAAATAACAGAGTGCAGTTTTCGAGTCGCGGCAGAACAACACCCTGTACAAATGTACATATATGTACATATGTATGTACATATGTATGAAATCTTGTAATTTATGTAACTTATACATACAGCAGCGGGAAATGGTTGTCTTCGTTCAGGTACACTATATACCACCTTCTGGCTGTTACACAGATCTTCGCAAATAGAATATACCCTATAGTCATTGAGTACCGTATAAGCAGAACAGCGCCAGACCGAAACGTAGAAAGCACCCCGCTGCGACAGAGACACGGGCAGAGGCACAGCAACAGCAATGTAACGCAATACGATAACCCACACACACCCCCCCTTGCAAAAAATCACCTAAGCGACGTTGACAGCGACAGCGACGTCAACAGAGACAACACAATGGCAAACGCAACGCAACAGTCAGCCGTTGCGTCGCAGCTGGCGTTGCACGTTTATACATACGATATTCGTGCGCCGTTTTTTGTGATACCCTTGACAGAAGACGGTATGATGAATTGTTCAGAGATGGGTAGGCACGAAAATAACTACACAGAAATAAATTTATATTATTGGATCTATTTAATAGTAGGTACATATATATATGTATGTGCTTAACTTCTTTACAGTTTTAATAAATATTATACATATTATATATACTAGATACATATGTATAGTACATATAGCTGCCATGAGACCGATTGATCTTCTAGGGTATCCAATGCCTCGGCTACGAATCGATGCTTTCCTTCTTGTTGCTTCTTGCGCTTCGGTTTGTTGTTGCTCTGCCGCTTTGCTGTTGCGCTGTTTCTGTTATTCGCTGTACGCTGGCCACGCCATTCGCTGGACGAATGGGGGGAGCAAAGCGAAAGCGATAATAGCGCCGGCCCGAGATGTCGTATTTTTTGATGATTGTCTGAAATGTGGCCAAAGCACGTGAATGTGAATACTACTCGTATTTCTATGCGACAGATTGAATAATTAAACCACACACACTCTCACACAGTAGACACTCGACAGACGACTACCAGATGGGGCAGGAGCAGTGACTACTGCCCAAAAAGGAATGGAATGACGTTCCAGAATAGAATATGTTTATATATATTATATTTATATATCTCAAATTTTATCAAAATCTTTTCCTCTGAAAATCTTCAAAAAGATATGCTTCTACGTAGGTTGAAAGGTTTTGTTCGATATAGTGCTGCTGATCATGAAAGATACATATAAAATAGAGGTAGTAGTAGTAGTAGTAGTGGTATCCATTAGGTGGTCTCCACTGTAGTCCTGTGTTAGATGTCAGAATAACTACCTTTGCATATGCACATGCACATTTGTGCACATAAACTCTGATCCATAAAAACATGGCTGAGAAATACATGGAACTCCATTTTAATTACGAGTATGCATAAAGGATACGACTTCCTTAAAACTTAAAAAGCAACTGCGATTGAATTCGGGGATGTGGCCGGGGCTGGGACTCGAGCTGGGACTGGGACTGGGGCTGGGGCTACCTCGCTCTTCGTCAATGAATGTTTTTACAACTGAATAATCAGATTAAAGCTAACGACAGCTAGCCAGTGGATAGGATAGGATAGGATAGGATAGGGAGTAGTTCCTGCCACGGGGGACTCACTCCAGTGGCCGCTCCGCAGGGAGGCCAGTAACTAAGAGGCGTTAATGCCCAAAAAGGTGCGACAGGGGCACCCAAAAGATGCAACGCCAAGCCAAGGCGTTGACACAAAACATATTAGAAGGAGGGAGTGGTGCGGGTGTGGGTGCGGGTGCGGGATTGAGGGTGGGGCTTCGGTGGTTGAGAGAGGGGCGCTGTTTTGGCTCTGACTTTGGCAGGACGCATGCGCCAGATCCTGCCAAAGGACATTCACCTTTTGGGTGCTTTAGTTTGCCGCCAAACAGGGTGCATTTATGTAAACCCCGGGATCTGAAATCGTATCTAATTGCAACCTGGCGCGCCCACAGAAGGCCTGCATGCCTCCCCGTTGTGTGTGGATGGGTGGATGGATGGATGGACGGATGGGTGGACGTGTGGCAACGAATGCTAATTGAATTAGAGCCTGGCTGCCTGGCTGCCTGGATGTGCTGGACAAACAAAGCCCTATATCATAGCCATATAGTTTCAGCCGCGGAGGAGCTAACCTAGTTTTCGGGCAGCTCGGTTGGCCAGGGCGTGGTTCAAATCCCGGGTAACCAGTGGCACGCATACTCGCAGCGTCGCACCGTCGCACGGGTGCCCGAGTATATAGGCACCCGAAACAGCATCCACAAATTGCAGCGAAAATCAGGGGATAGCATCCACAGAGAGAGATGGCGAGAGTTCCAGAGAGATGGAGCTCTTGTTGGGGAAATCTGCGCTCCATCTCGCTCTGTCGTTGCACGCACCCACTGGCTCCAGCAGCAGCAGCAGCTCCAGCCATAGGAGCCCTTGAGGCTTCGGGTTCGGATTCGGTTTCGGGGTGGCGCTCGTGCCATCCTCATGGATACATGCCCGCAGTCATTTCCGATACAATTGCGAGTACATTACACTTTCCGAAGTTCCAGTTCCAGCTCCAGCTTCAGTTTCAGTTCTGTATCTGTATTTGTAAATGTATCTGCTCCTGCGCCTCTCGCCCCTCTACACTAATTTCGAGCGCGTTACGCCCATAATTGTATGTAGTCCCAGTCCCTCGTCCCTCGTCCCCAGGACCAGCCCAACGTGACCCACATATAAAAACAACAATCAAGGCGTCTTTTTTCATAGTAATCGAATTACGTTTCAATTTATTATTCATATTTATTGCATATTTACTGCACTTTTATAGTCAATATAGCATTTGGGGGAACATTCACGACTAGTTTATTATTTATTATTTATTACTTTTATCGGTTTTCTATAATCTGTCTTTGTTTCGGTTTTCGGGTTTCTGGTTTCGTGTTTCGGGCTTTGGTGTTTTGATGCATTTCCTTTTATTATCTTCATAGGCATTATTGTTAGTATAAATACTTGTAACACTTAATACAAACTTCCTTCTTTCTGGTTTAGTGGAGTTACATATGTATATCTAGGGAATGGAATGGAGTGGAATGGAACAGTGGAAAGACCTTCTTCGAACAAATGATACATTACGATCCAAGATGATAAGTTAGTGGAATATGCAAATGCTTCCTCATTGGAATGATTAGAACAGGATGGAACATCAATGTTTATAGAAACACTCAATATCCAATAAGTCATCGTACAAGTCAGACTATTATATCATAGAACATTAGAAACATTTATATTTGTATTTTCTAAGCTCCTTAACTATGGATATTGATATTTATATCATTGAATCATATAATATTTATTAATATATGAATCAATTATTATTTCAATGGAACAATTACGAAGTATAGAGTTTGTTTTGAGAGTTGATTTGTTTCTCTTGAAATAGATTTCTTCATCTCTGTCAAAAGCAAGCACAGATTCCTTCTCGAAACTGCTGGAATGAAACATTGAAATAAGAGAAAGATTGAAATAGACCTGAGGAAATGGAACAGTGGAAGAAGCGAAAGTTTGAAATGGACCAGTAAATATGGAATGGAACTGCAAAATTGCTATCAAAGATGGAATCAGTAGGAAGTTGAATTGTGTCCCACAATTACGAGCATTAAATTTATTTTGATTTTCAATTGGTTTTGTTTTTTGGGTATAACTTGAATATGTTGTTACTTTTTTGTTTTGTTTCGGTTTTCTCTTTATTATTTTGCTTAAAATGTTATCTTTTGTTTCGTTTTCGATTCGATTCGGTTCGCTTGGATTCGGTTTTCCTAATGCTTGGAATAGGAGTTCCTCTAATGAGTTTTGTGGCATTTTATTACCCAACTTCTACTTACGAGTAGAGTACAATAAATTCTAAGTAATACAATTTCAATTTGATTTTTTTCGTTTTCATTTTCGTTTTTGTTTTTGGTTTTGTTCTTGAGCAGTGTCCAAAGTCGGTGTACAATAAATACATATAAGAAAATGCATACAAAGTTACAGTTTAATTCTAGTTTAAAAATGTAGTATCGAGTATAAAATTGAAATAACTAATTTATTATGTATAAGTGGTTATATCTTCTTCTTTTTTGTATTTGTGGTTCATCGTTCGTGGTTCTTCTTCTTCGCACCATTTTGGTATCAGTTTTGGCATTAATAACGTTTGAATATAGTACAATGGATGAGTCGGTCCGATGGTCAAGTCGCGTTCACACCATCGTCAGTATCAGTATCAGTTTCTGTATCAGTTTCAGGATCGAAGAAGAAAGTAATCTCAACTTAGGCTTAAAGAACTCTTTGGCATTGACAAAATATACAAGACAATCGCGTATCGTAAATATATGTGGAGTCTAATCCTATATGTATATATAGTATATGTATATATATATGTATATCTTATACCCTTATGGTAGACACAAAAAAAACAGACATTCATATTCGTATATATCCTTAAAATTGCTTTAATCTATATAGATTTGTGCGCCTTATAGTAGGTGTGATTTCGTGATTTGTCCTTCTACAGTTTTTGAGCTTTTTTATGTTTTTTTTTTTTTTCTTTTAATACTGAAAGATTTGGTTAATGTAATAGTTAAAGAATCAGTTTGATATCGGAACAAGCAAAAACACAAATTTGTATCACAAAAAACCTATCCGCTTCTGGGGTGGCAAACAAAGTCCTAACAAGATCTTAACCCATCCAAAAATTAGTTAATATAATGCATTATTAACGCTGTGATAAACTAGGAATTCAACAAACGATCCATTAATGTTGGGAAATGGGGGTGGGGTAGGGAAGGGAATGGAATTCTGGATAGTATAGACCATCTACATACGAGTATGTGTATATATACTTATGTGCTATACTGTCTATACCGTCTACTATGTAGTACGAGTGGTGTTTTTTTTTTGTATTATTAACTTTCTGTGGTTGTCGACATTTTCGCCTCAATTTTTGGTGGGGTTGATGAATCATCTCCTTCTCATCTCTATTTTCTTTTCTTTTCTGCTCTTCCACTTCCGGCATGAACACACAACCGAATCAGTCCTTCGACACACTTCGAAACATTCGAGCAGAACGGAACCGAACGAAACCGAGTATCGTCCGTCGTCTTCTCCATTTGTTCTTCTGGTGGAGATTGTTTGAGTGATTTCGAAAGAGTTTTGTGAATGCTTGTGAACACTTTGGATATTCCTGCAGGACTCTAGTAGTAGATGTATGCTCTATGCGTATACCGTATATTGTATTTAGTTCTGGGATCGTTTGGATCATTAGATGAATACTTCATGGTGTGGTGATTGATCGAAGAACCCACACAGCACAGTCAGCAGTCAGTCTCTATATATAAATACATACTATATATATCATATATATCAAATGCATGATTCCGTCGAAAGAGAGACAGTCAACACTTTTGGGGTATATGTTTCTGTATATGTTCTGAATATCCACCTACATATACTACAGTACAGTACGAGTATTATTAACCAGAACTCTCATATTGATTAAACCATTTACGATATTGCGTGGGCTTTTCTGTTTCTGATTTTGATTTCCGTTTCTGATTTTCCGATTTTGCGGATATGTTTTTGTTTTTTGTTTTTTTGTTTTTCTTTGAGGGGGATAAGGGGAATACTCTCTTTTGCTTGGCACCCGCCCCAAAAATGATGGTGGTTTCATGATGATTTTGGTGGGTGATGTGCGCTGTGGTGGGTGGTACTGGTGCTCCTTCTCGTGTGTGACTTATGGCATATGGCTTATGGCGGGTGCATATCCTAAACAAAGCTGAGCTCATGGCCGCTTGTTGCGTCGATGAACTCAAAGTGCGCGTAAACTCATTCACCATTTATGACGTAGACCGGACAGAAGGCCTTCTCCGTGTTGAGGCTCTGCGGCGACAGTGCACGCCGCCCACTGTCGCCGCCCAGGGCATCTTTCACTTCCACCTTGCCAGCCTCAGCCTCGGCCTCACCCTCAGCCTCAATCCCCTCCTGATCTCCAGGCACTGCTCCCGATCCTGAACCGGATCCTGAACCCGAACCTGAACCCGACCCTGCCGCCTCCCCAGTGTTGGTGTTTGCACTTTCACCGCTGTCCACCTCCTCGACGGTCTCCAGTTCGCCGCCGGCGAGGGTCGTGGAGCAGTAGCAGTAGGAGAGGTTCGTCTTGAGATCCTCGCAGAATTGCTGCTGCTGCGCAATGCTCTGAATGCGCGAGCGGGCGAATTCTCACATGTACGTGGGCTTCAGCTTGTAGGCCCGCTTCCAGATCTCGCACAGGCACACGGTCGAGTGGAAGCGATAGAATATGGCCAGCGGCATGGACACATGCGTGATGATGGTCCAGGCCCACAGGCCGTAGAAGTTCAGCTGGATGGGATGCGATTCGGCGCGCGATTTCTCCAGCGTACTGATCGCCCACATGGCCAGGTTCACCACCAGCATGAACGTGACGATCTCCCGGCCGGGCTTCTTGCGGATGTGCTCGGGGCTGACCGCCTGGCGCCGACTGGCATCCAGGATGAACATCGTCTGGCAGGCGGTCTGCACGATGGAGGCCAGGGCATTGATGGGCACCAGCATGTCGTCGCTGCGGAGCGTGAAGTGTCCCGCGATCACCGTGAAGATGTTGTACAGGAAGGAGCCCGTCTGGGCGCCCACCAGCAGGATATCGTCCAGGGAGAAGCTGCGGTAGGCATCGTACTGCAGATGCCGGATCTGTATCATCCCCAGCAGAGTGGCGATCGTGGCCGTGCCGTAGATGAGCAGCTCACAGATGGTCACCTCGGTGACGGCCATCGAGACGAACTCCGGCCGCGAGATCAGCACAAAGAAGATGATCAGCGAGATGATGGTCAGCACCAGGATGAGGATGCCCACGAAGAGGCCCTTGTGGGCCCGGGCACAGTCCACCGAGTAGTGGTGGGGCGAACGCTTCATCGGGGAGCTGATCATGTCCGGGCGCTGCTGCGGAGCGCTCTGTGGTCGCGAGATGCTGCGCCACATCACATACAGAATGGCGGCGCAGATCAGCGAGTACTCGATGGTGCACGGAAAAAGGAAGGGCGAGGCGTCCTGCACCAGGGTACCGATGATGTTGGTGCGCCGGCACTCGAAGATCTGGTAGGGACCCTTCAGGCCGCGAGCCACGCGCAAATGCGCCGTCGGATCGTGCACTGGAATTACGGCATGGCCGCGCGAGTGGCCCGGGATGCGATGCGAGATGCGCAGCGTGCGGTTCTCCGGATTGTAGAAGGTGAGAATCTCGTGCTTCGTCTCCTGGATGAGCACGTTCAGCCAGACGGCCAGATTGGTGCCGATCATGTGCATCAGGCCGAAGCGGGCGATGATCTTGTAGCGATACACCTTGATCTGCTCGTTGTTCAGGAAGATGAAGTACATCTGGATGAAGATGAAGGCCATCCGGGTGGCCGGCGTCAATGCCAGCAGCACATTGTGGCACTTGGTGTCCGGATTCAGTTCAAAGTATTGTCCAAACTCCAGACCCGAGTAGATCATGCTGCCAATCCCAAAAGCTACAAAGAACGTTTCAAAGGACCTTAGTTTCCACGGGAACGCTGATGGGGCCGAATAACCATCAGGGACACTCACCCACAGCGCCCATGCGCAGATAGAAGCTGCCATAGTGATGCTGCCTGCCCAGGGGCGACAGCAGGGATGGACGCCGCACCTGGATGGCCGGTGGCAGGCGCCGATGGGTCGAGGTGCTGTCCGTGTCCGACTCGTCCATGCTGTCCGAGGTGCTGGCCTTTGTTGTTTTGCTCGGTGATGTGGCTGCACGAGAAGGGGGGGTTCATTATAAGCCAATGACTAGCCCTCAGGACTCAGCGGCACTTACCCATCGGTGCTGGCAGCTTGGGGCGACCCCACAGCAGGGTGGCGTACATGAACAGCAGAAAGATCATGCTACCAATATACAAATACAGATAGTATACCTGAAAGGAATAACATTTTTTGAAATGATTAGAAAGCTATTTGGAACACACTACTTCAGTTTCAATTTGCGAAAGGGTTCGTTTCGATGCTCCATGAAAGATCATAGCTTTATGCATCTTCATCTGGTTCCAGTTTCACGTTGAAAAGTTGGTGATTTCCAAATGAAACTTGTATAACTGAACCGGTCCAAGATTTAAAAAACTATTTCAAAGGTTCATACATTTTCAACCATTCATTTGTAGTAATTACAGTTCGGAATAGATGATTTTCTAATAAAAAAACATGTTTAATGTCGTGGGATATATACATGTACTAGCAGACCAATAGAAATGAAATGGGCGTTCAAACACACATTTTTGGCCCAAATTTGAGACTAATTTTTCAGTTTTGAGGAAGCTATTTATTGAAAAGTACAAGTTTTTGCTTATAAAAACCAAGCCACATGCTCTGGCTATCATTTAAAAAAAACCGTATGCAATTTGGTGCACGCGTGGCGGAGATAGCCCCTTACAAACACTTTTTTTTCAACAAATTTATTGTATAGCTGTGGAATAAACTATTCCCTTTCAACACTGTACAGCGTTTATCAACACTGATCACTCACCTCATAGAACGATGGCGGTATGTAGGTGGAGATGACCTCGGCCATGGGAAAAGCCACGCCCATGACCACCAGCAGTTTTCCGTACAGGGCTGAGAAAAGTGTGGCCAGAGCATCGCCACTGCAAAGAGAATTATTTTAGGTTTCTGAGGGATCTGAAGTATCTTGAACTTACGCCTTGACCCTGGGCATTGGCGGATAGACGAACGATGGCCGATGGGTGCGCTTGATGGCCGGCAGGATGGCCGGATAGTTGGTCAGCTGGTGCGAGTGGTACATCAGGGCCAGCTGTCCGTCCGCCTGGCTGCCGCTCACCTGTTGCTGGGAGCTGCTCCCAGGGGAAGATGGCGGATCAGAGCTGTCGCTGCCGCTGCCGCCGCCGCCACCAGCCCCGGTGTCGCGATCACCGTCCCCATCGCCGCCACCGACGATGATGCCACTGGGTCCGGCCGTGGTCTCTACCACGCTGACGCTGCTCTTGCGCGGCAGACTGGACTCGTCAATGGTCACATGATGCTGGGAGCCGGAGCGGGCCGATGCGCGGCCGGGCGAAATGGCCGCCGTCACATGGGCTGCGGCCCCCTCGCCGGAGGCTGCCGACAGCAGCGAGGAGCTGAGGACAGGAGCGGACATGGCCGGGATATAGCTTTTGCGGCTGTACTCGGGGAAGCCGTCATCGGCGGGCGGTGGCGGCGGCGGGGCATAGCTGCTGGGGACAGTGGGCGTGGGCACGCGAACGCTGTGCGTGTGGTGGTTCTGGTGGTGCGGATGCTGGAACTGGTGCGGCAAATGGTAGTGGTGGTGGCTGCTGGTGAAGTGCGTCCGTGGTTGAGTGGTCACTGGCTTGGGCTGTGGCTGTGGCTGTGGCTGCTGCTGGCTGGCTGGCTGTGGCGTTTGGGTCTTCTGCTCATCCTGGAAACTCAGTGTTGCGATCGGTGGCTGGGCGGCGGCGGCGGTGGTGGTGGTGCTGCTGCTGCTGCTGGAAATGGATGAGGATGTGGAATGCATGGTTGACGTTGGTTCACTGAATGGTGGCCCCAAAGCCCGTCCCCGTTTTTGCAGAGGCAGCCACCGATTCGGATTTGGATTGAGATACTGTTGCAGACACACACACACACACACAGATACAAATACAGATACAGATACTGATACATGGAGAGGCGGCTTAATTAAATAATGGACGGAATCGGAGTCCCCCTTCGAATCAGTGGTACGTGCAACCATCTCTCCACACGGTGCATGGGTGTGCGGCGGCTTCCATTATATCGGATGCCAGACATTTCCGTCGTCATTGTGCGAACGAACCACAAAATATCACGCAAGTGTATCTATATGTATGTGTGCTACACTGAGGGAAAAGCCACCAGTTTCTACATCTGTGGGATGGAAATTTGGGCTTGCTTACTCCAAAAGGATAATTAAAAAGCTATATCCCTTAGAAATTTAGGGCTGATTAGAGAGTAAGTCTGCATTTGAAGACCATCAGAAATCCCTTCACAAATTCCTCTCAGTGTATATAGCATATAGAAAGACATTCCGGAATTTGCTGCCCAAGATTGAGATTCATTGAACTTGACTTTCGCTGGATCTGGATGGCCTGTTGAACTTTGAGATCTCTGTGAGCTGAATCTGGATCTACATCTGGATGGATCAGTGCTCTGCAAATCGAGAATACGAGAATAGCGCCTACATATGTATTTATAGACAGTCGGGTGTTTGGTGTTTGGAGGGTACATTTTGGAGGTTGGCCTGCCTTCCGGATGGGAACCCACTCCACTGTTCCACCCCTAAAGGGGGGACACAGACACAGATACAGATACAAATACAAACACAGACACAGACACAGCGTGTGCTCGTAAATTGCACTTAATCACAGATGCTATTCGAAATGTACAGAAACAGAGCAAAAAAAAGTGAACAAACACACGAAACTTAATGAATGAAGTCCCCGTCCCGACTGTCCCATTCTCGAAAGCAATTGAAACTAATCGTCGTCTAGTGGCACAGAGCACAAATCTGTATAAATATGTGAGGTACAGTGCGTTTCGGTAGCAGCAGAGCATAGCCATAGCCAGAGCAAATCAAAGATTCTTGTGAAATTTCAAGAGAATGGGATTTAAAAAATATATAAAAATCTGTAGAGGGTCTAATTGTAAGGAAACGTTGACTGACAGAGAGTTCTGATGTCTGCATTGCATGGTCTGTGTCTCTGGATCTCTAGAAATCGAATTAATTGTAAAATGTATCTCACACTAAGCTATTCAATCTATCAATCAATCTACTGGAAATACTGCAATCCATTCTACAAAAGATCTTTGAGGAATGGGATCTTCTGTTGAATATACAAACACTTATTCATTTCCAAGTGTTCTTTGTAGAATATCACTGCTGGCACGCACTGTACTGAATGGAGATGCAGAGGCAGCTAGCTGTCTGTCTGGGATTAGATGGATGGCACACAATGTTTGTTTGCTGGCCAAATGGAAATATGAAATATGTTCAGGGCTCGCGCATGGGATTGCGATGTTTAATTAAGGCGGGGCCCCTCCGCCACACCACACCAGACCAGACCACACCACAGCACACATGACCCCCATGATGGCTGCCTGACAGGTGGTGCTTCAGGAAGCACTCCCCAAATATGAGACTGAATACCTGCTTCACACGCCTCCCATGCCATCCGCGATCATGCCATGTAATGCCATGCATCATTTATTCACATTCACAAATCACTGTCGGATTGAGGATAGATAGACCGACATCCTTGAAAGGATTCTGCTTCTCCGGAGAAGAGGACAGTTCATCATTATGGCATATGGAGGATTACGAATGCAAACGCAAACAAGGAACTGGAATCGCAACAAGTTCTGACTCGGTGCGGATGGGGGGCTTATCAAATAACCTTGACATGGGGCCAAAGCACAGCATGCAACACAGCCGCCCCCATGCAAAATCCAAAATGCAGCTCACGGGAGACGGGGCGGGGCACACAATGCTCTAGCGCGTGTCGAGTGGTTGCAGAGTGTTCTGTGTGTGTGTGTGTGTGTGTCTGTGTTTGTGGTTTGTGTGGGTCATGCACTCAAGCGCTCTTGTAATCAGATTTCTAAAAGCGTGCTGCATACTTTAGGGCGTCATTCTCCTGTTTTTCTTTTTTTCGTTGGGGTTGTTAACCTAACGACACAACAGCCACAGTCCCCAGCCTGGTCCTGGTCCTGGTACTGTTACTGGTCCCCTCTTTCCTTCCCACTCGACTGTTGCATAAATGGATGATGAATAAAGTCCCGGGAGTGCTTTGGTGGGGTATGGAAGTGGGAGAGGGACTGGCACTGTGACTGGGAGCATGCCACAAAGTCACAGAGGGCGAAAAGCGACAGAACCCCGTCCAGAGCACTTCCATTTCCATTCAATTGCAATGTTTTACAGTGAACAAAAACCAGGCAAGCCCGGTTGAAAGTTAATTATTGTGTGTCGGGGTCACCTTTAAGGGTCATTCGGCATCACCCTTTGACTGCTTGGGATCTGCGCGTAGAAGATTTTTCTTTGCTTCACTTAAGCCACTTGATAGTGCAGATGTTACTAATATAGTGTAGCCTCATCCTAGATTCTTCTCACAAATAGGTGACCCCGATTATATATCACTATATATCTGCATTATCAATTATAAATCGAACGCCTAATAAATTTAAACGGCAATGGATCATGAATCATGAAAGTTTGCATAAAAAGCGACAGGCAACACTCGGCTTTCCCCATCAGGAGACCCCGATGACCCGTCTAACCTTTCGTCTAGCTTTTGCTCGTACTGCAATTTGATTTGCTGATTTCCTGCTCGACTCCCTGGCATTCGCTCAAAATGTCTGCGGCCGGAGGACATCAAGTATTCATTGGAGCACAAGACACACAAAAGAAGTAGCCGCGTACACTGGCCTGGAAATGTCCATTAAGGGGCGGGGGGCCTGGGTCCTGGATCCTGGGAGTCGTTGCATCTGGACAGAGGGCAAACAGAAACCGCAATTGAAACAAAAAGGGGACGGACTCTTGTTGGGGTCGTGGCACTCGTCCAAACACAAGGCACAACAAACTTTCAATTGACCTATTTTGCGGTCGGACTAAGGGTGCGTGGCGTTTAAGTAAGGGCGGTGGTGCGGCGGTTGTGTGGTGTTTGCGGTGCCTTGCGGCAATTTAGTGCCGTAATACATATAATGGGCATGGCAACGGCCAGACGACAAAATTGTGCTGCAACAGTCCACAGGTTACTGGCCGGGAGAATCCTGTAGGATTTTTTTTTCCCCCGCTCTGAAACAATTTGTGCATGTCAAGCCAATCGAGTGGCTGGCGGTAGGAGGCAGGTGACATAAGGCAGAAGGCAGGCAGGCTGGCAGACAGACCTGTATACGCACTTCAAGTGCCACATACGTCGTGTGGCACCAGCTCTGGCTGTGGCACTGACTCTGGCTCTGGCTCCGGCGTGAAACTTGTCAGGGTGTTGCACTGGAAACGTGATGTTTAATTAATGCACAACGGAACGAAGGGGAGAAGGATGCAGACAACACCAAATGGAGGATGCTGGATAACAGAGATGGGGATGAGGCTGGGATTGAGGGTTGAGGGTTGAGTCGCCGTACGAGTTAAACAGTTTTTGTAGAGCTATTAGCAGCCGACTAATGGAGGCTGATGACTATGAGAATGCGCTGGCTGCCTGGCTGACTGGCTGGGAATGTAGTTAGGCGAGAGATTGAGTGCAATGATGAGGATGATGCTGCTGCTGCTGCTGTTTCTGATGATGATGATGAGCAGCTTATGCAATTAGTAAAGTGTTAGAACAAGGACAGCCAGGGCGTAATGGACGCCCCAAACGCCAGACTCGATGTGACAATTAGATAAGCGTTTGGGGTAGGCAGCTTTTCTTTAGAGTGAGAACCATCATGTGAAATCGATCGATACAGAGCTCCATCGATTCTATTACTTTCATTTGAATCTTTTTTATCGGGACTCATTATTTTGAATAGATTGAGACACACTCTTAATTCCAAACCTAATCAAAAGAATCCTTAACGTATTGGTAGCCTAAACAGATTTGTTACCCGTACAAATTTCATACATATGTATATACATCCGTATATCGAATAAACGATCTTTAAAGGATTCCATCGGGTGAATGGAATCTACTTCAAATGATCACCCACCCAAAGCAACTCAATCGAAATATCAATCCTAATCCTATAAAACAAATCTTCTATATGTTCTGCCCCCTCTGTGTTGTGGCTTACCTGACGATCGGCTGATCCTTGATTGTGACTGTGACAGCGGCTGCGGCGGCGGCTGCTGCCGTCTCCGCTAGCTTGGGTGGACTGCTGACCAGCGGCGGACTGCAGACGCGCGGCGGCGTTGTGATCCTTGGCGGACTGTGCATCTGGCGGGCCTGCTCCGGCGGCGGACTGCGCATCAGTGGCGGCGAGGGCATCGCCGGAGCGCCCTCGCCCACGGGCGGGCTCTGGACGCGCTGCGAGCTGGACTTGATGGATGCCACTGGACTCTTGCTGGAGGACTGCGAGTGCGACTGGGAGTGCGATTGCGATTGCGACTTGATGGACGCTTGCGACTTGATGGACGCCTGTGACTTGAGAGATGCCTGCGGCGAGAGGATGCCCGCTGCCGTGGCCGAGCGCTGGCTGCCGGTGCGGCTGGGACCGCGACTCTCCGAGAGCTTGGGAGAGCCGCTGCCAGTAGCGGCATTGGCTGCCATGGCCGCTATGGCCCCGCTGGTGGACATGATGCCGCCGCTGGCGATGCTCGCGGCTCGTGGGGAGCTGATGCTGTCGGCGTGTCCCTCCTCCCTGTCCACAGACAGGGGATCCTCGTCGTCTTCCTGGGTAATGGGCTCCTCGGGGGCCTCTGGCTCCTCCATGTCCATGCTTAGCGGCGGTGGCGGAATGAAGACCCCACGTCCTGCCCCTCCGCCCACGCTGTCTTCGTCCAACTCCGCAAAGTGCTCTGGCGGCGGGGCAATGATCGAGGAGGCGGAGTACCCATTGCTCGGTGGCGTAGTGATGGTGGTCGACTCATCCTCGTTGTCCAGCGATCGGCTATAGTCTCTGCCGCTCACGGGCTCTGGTTCTGGCTCCTCTTTGGGCTCCTCCTGCTCCTGCTCTGGCTCTGGCTCCTCTTCCTCTTGCGGTTCGGGCTCTGGCTCTGGGTCCGGCAGAGATTGTGGATTTGGGGAATTTGGCTGCGATTCTTGGTCGCTCTCGGAGGAGGGCGTCAGTGGTGGTATTTGGCTGATGTGTTGCGCCGGTGGCGACACCATTCGCGTGAGATTCAGCTCCGGGCAGGGCGGTGGCGTCACCGGTGGCGACGGTGAGTTCGAGGGGGATTTGGTCAGGGGCGGGGTGACGTTGCCCTGCACATACGACAGATTCGAGGGCAGTGGCGGCAATGGTGGTGGCGGTGTGGACTTGTCCTCATCGTCATCATCTTCCTCCTCCCCCTCTTCCTTGTCCTCTTCCTCCTCATCTGCTTCAGCACCATCAGCCCCATCCCTAGGGTCTTCTGTCATGGGGGGAGGGGGGATGAGCAGCGGTGGCACAGCTGCCGCCTCCTCCGCATCGTCCGTCTCCTCGCCATCGTCGTCCACGTCCGTCCGCAGGCCGGCATCCTCCATGGGGGAGAGGGGCGGCGGCGGAATGAGCTCCAGCTCCAGCACCGAATTGATGGGCGATCCTGGCGGCGAGGTCGCCTCCAGACTCATCTCCAGATCGAGGCTCAAGTCCAGGCTGAGCTGCGGCTCCGCCTGCGGATGGCCGATCATCGGCGGCGGTGTGGGCGTCGGCGGCATGTCCTCCGCCTCCGTCAGCGTGGGCAGCGGCTGGCCAAGCAGCGGCGCCAGCGGCGGCGGTGGCGGTGCCACCAGCAGGAGTATCTCCTCGCTGAGTGAGACTGTTGGGAGGGGCGGCGGTGGCAGTGGTCCATCCCCCGCTGTGGTGGTGCTGGTGCTGGTGCTTGTGCTGGCGGCCGTGGTGGTCGCGTTGGTGTCCACCTCCTCGATGTCCGAGTCGATGCCCTGGGCGAAGTCCATGTAGAAATTGTCCCGCGAATCACTGGAGCCGCGTCGCAGCTTCAACGACAGATCCGGCGAACTGTCCATATCTCTCTCACTCTCTCTCTCTCGCTCTCTCTCTTTGGTTTTACTATGGCTTTTCCTGCTGTTTTCTTTTAAATGTTTTCAAGGGAAATTCCTTCACACTCACGGCTCACATCGGTGGCGCACTCTGTTGGCAGCGACTGTTGCTGTTTTTTGTCTTGATTTTCTTTTCTTTTCTTTTTGTCTTTGTTCTGTTTTTGCTGTTTTGCTGTTTTGCTGTTTTTCTGGTCACTCGTTTTCACTCCATTTCACTGCACGCACATTGTGTGTGTATCCCTGGAATGCGCACACAAACACAAACATTAGGAAGAGTGTCAGGAAGCTCACACGCAAACACACACACACACACGCATAGAGAGAGAGAGCCAGTAGTCGGCATCCTCGCTCTCTCACTCCAAAGCTTGCGAATTCCCCTTCCCTTCCCACTTGTGCTTTTACTTCCCCTCCCCCTCTCTTTGCCAATCGAAAGCCCGGCTTCGGCTGCTTGCACTACTAAATCTCCGGCTCTTATTGCTGCTTTTACTCCAGCTTCCAATATCCCACTCTGTCTATCTCTCTCTCCCACTGGTTGTGTCGTGGGCGGCATGGGGCGTGGCATTGCATTTTGCTGCGCATTTGACTTTTTACGCAACAAATACTGTATGTATGTATGTATTTGCGGAGTCCTGCAATAATGCCTGCTGTACAAATGTGTGCGTAAATGCGTAGTTTGATCAACCACCGCCAGGGTGAAGGAGGAGGAGAGAGCAAGGAACAGGAACGGGAACAGGAACGGGAACAGGAACGGGAGCAAGACCAGGAGTAGCAGGAGCAGGCCAAACGGTTATCTCGAAAAGTTGTTGCTCTATTTCCTCTCTGTTTGTTGTTGTTGCTGCTGTTGTTTGTTTGTTTGTTTTTCGGGAATCTCCTCTGTTTGTGTCTGTGCTTGTGTGTTCGGAGTGAACTTCGGAATAGCAAGTACATATGCGGCTGTGTGTGTGCGTGTATGTGTGTGTGCAACCCCTCAAAAAAGAGGATACGGATACTGCGTATGCTTTTGTAGGGCAGGGATTTTTTGGCAAACAACAAAAGCCAATGAAACTCATTTTCGGCACAAAAAAAAATGTGAAAAAAATACACCCATACACTGAGGAGCGTTAGAAAACACTAGTATAGTGCTGCTCCTGGTTCTACTGCCCTTGGGTGGCAGTGCATAATGGATGGAAGCCGTTTAAGAGCCGTTACACACACACTCTTCGGATTAGCAAACACGCACACAGACGCACACACGCACGCACACTCCCGGAAGCCGGATGAATAAAGTTCTAATTGCTGCATACCGTTACTCCTGTTCAAAGGAGTGAGTACCTTTGACCCCGCCAGATGGACACCAATCTGTTTTCTACTATTCTGACAAATGATGGAATTTATGTGTGTTTTTAATGCCAATAGACAGACCGTTCGAAGTTAGACGGCTTTCCCTCTTCCAGGATCTTCTTCTCCGTTTTTTACACTGCACTCTGCACTTTGCACTGCATTGCGCTTCGGTTCATTCGCTGTTTCGCTGTCGGTTTCCGTTTCGGTCTCGGTTCCGGGGCATATACAAAACGGGCTTTACGGGGCCACACCACACACACCCAGCACACCCAACACACACACACACACACATTGTACTCTGGACAAAAACACTCACTTACACGGAGCGCCTGTCGCAGTAGTCGACTCCTGCTGCGGCGGCACTTAATTCTAGAATGAAACGCCATCGGTTCGGGGCAGCAGTAGCAAGGCAAAGCTGCGCCATTAGACGACGACAACAACCACAACAACAACATCATAGCCCCACAGTGTCCACAGCACAGCCATGGCACAGCCTCTCCTCCAGTGACAAAGAGAGAGTAAGAGAGAGAGAGAGCGAGAGCGGGGTAGCGAGAGCGCAGCTGCTGGAGAAGAGAACAATGCAAAAGCAGTGCAGAGTGCAGGCAGTATGTTGGACAGAGGGGGAACGGGAACGAACGAACGGTGGTTGTCAAACACAATTGAACCGAACCGAACCGGAATGAGATTCATAACTACGCACTTGACCGTGTTCTGTTCCGGAGACGGAGACCTGTGCCGGAGACTTGTTCTCCCCAGAAGGCTCATGGAAAATGTGTGTCATGTCTTTAAGCATTATCCCTACTATTCCTTCACATGTAATTTGCCAATATACTATTTCAAGAATGCAAAAGATTAAACATGCCTAGATAGCATTTCGATCCATTTCGAGCCCATTGTGCTCTGAAGGGTGGAGTGGGGGAGACCTGTGAGCGTGTGAAAAGTGTCACTGCGTTGTGATGCCTCAATTGTGCTCGTTTGTGGAGCATCGAGAGCAATAGAACCGAACGAGCCGAACCGGTAACAACAGAAGTGCGCAGCACATCCCCCCGCCAACACCACATCCCCTCCCCAATTCACCATTCCCAATCGCGTTCTCATCTGCGTGTTGCCCTGGGATACACTCCTCTGGCTGTGCTGGAATTTCGCGTACATCAAGGGAATTAGAGAGAAAAAACAACAGACAAAGAGAGAGAGAGAGAGACAGGCGGTGAGAGTGGAAAGGGTTCTCGTGTTAGTGCGTCTCATTGTTGGGCCTCGGAGCCTGCGTAATGAGGAAAACCATTGCAAACGAGCAAAACTCAGCTTTTTAGCCAATTCGAGTGGTTCGAAAGAATTGTTCACGTATTGACATTAATTTACAATCATAAATACGTTTAGTCACAGCATAGTACCCGATGTCTACGGCATTTACACTAAAACCCTGCTAAAAAAGGTATATGGTATATGGGGTATATGAATTCTTAACCCACCTATTAAACGAATATCCTGAGAATTATTTATATTATGAATAATAGCTCCAGCACACATAAATATTAAAGCTTTAAATAAAGCATCAGTTAATAAATGAAATATAGCTAATTTAGAAAAACCTATGGATAAAATTCTTTTTATTAAACCAAATTGTCTTAAAGTTGATAAAGCAATAATTTTTTTAAAATCAAATTCAAAATTAGCACCTAATCCAGCTATAATCCTGATAATAACAGAAGTAATTGACCTAATCCAGAAGTTCTTAATAAAATATTAAACCGAATTAAAAGATCAAATCCAGCTGTTACTAGTGTTGAAGAATGAACTAAAGCAGAAACAGGAGTAGGAGCAGCTATAGTAGCTGGTAATCGGGATGAAAAAGGAATTTGAGCTCTTTTAGTTATAGCAGCTAACATATCTAACGAACCAACTATTAATAATTCAAAATCATTTTTTATTACTTCTAAATACAAAATTTTATTTCAACTTCCATAATTTAATATTCAAGCAATAGCTAATAATAAAGCAACATCACCAATTCGATTTGATAAAGCTGTTAATATACCAGCATAATAAGATTTTACATTTTGAAAATAAATAACTAAATAATAAGAAACTAATCCTAAACTATCTAATCCTAATAAAATTCTAATTAAATTCGGACTAATTATTAATATTATTATGAAAAAACAAATATTAAAACTAATATAATAAATCGGTTAATATTTTCATCTCTTCTTATATATTCTTTTCTATACAAAATTACTAAAGGATTAGTAGGATTAGCTGGAATGCCTTGACGTTATTCAGATTACCCAGATGCTTATACAACATGAAATGTAATATCAACAATTGGTTCTTCATTTTCATTACTAGGAATTTTATTCTTTTTTTTATATTATTTGAGAAAGTTTAGTATCTCAACGTCAAGTAATTTACCCAATTCAATTATGTTCATCTATCGAATGATACCAAAATACTCCACCAGCTAAATATAGTTATTCTGAATTAACTCTTTTAACTAATTAATTTCTAATATGGCAAATTAGTGCAATGGATTTAAGCTCCATATATAAAGTATTTAATTTAGGTTTACAAGATAGAGCCTCTCCTTTAATGGAACAATGCATTTTTTTCACTACCACGCATTATTAATTTTAGTAATAATTACTGTTTTAGTCGGATATTTAATAATTATATTATTTTTTAATACTTATGTAAATCGATTTCTTTTACATGGTCAATTAATTGAAATAATTTGAACAATTTTACCAGCAATTATTCTTTTATTTATTGCTATACCTTCTCTTCGATTATTATATTTATTAGACGAAATTAATGAACATTTACAATTTAAAATGTAGCGAACAAAGCAGTACTAAGCAGTGCGCAGTGCACTGCTTACAAACAGTAGCGGGCGAAATATGGTGCACACCTGACACACTGCAGATAAAGATTCCAATTCATTCGAAATTCCACCCGCAGCTGATGATTGGTGAGGAGGGGCTCTTATCACACGAATAAAATGCAGATAAGTGCTAGTACAAGATATTTTATTGCTTGACGCACACAAAGAGCGAAAATGTAATTTTCAAAATCCCAAACAGGGAGTCGTGGAATCATAGAACAATTTTTAATGGTTAATCCATGTCTTGGGGCTAATAGGGGATTACAACAAATAAAGATCATAGGGGACCACTTAAACAAACGATAATTTGATAACATAATCAAACATATATAAGTAATTATATATCTATATAGTATATACAGACAAACATCCTCTACAGATCTACTGGTACATTATATATTATCACAATGGACGGCGCTGGGCGGACCCCCGTCCCCCGCAGCTCCTAGATGCCGCAGCAGGAACGATGGCCGGTTCCAGTGTCGTCACCGGTGCCCTCCTCTCCTTCCGACACACTGACAGCGTCGCTCGCATCTAGGGCCTGCAGTCGCAGGAGGTTGGGGGGTTCAGCCTCCCGCTCTCGCTGGCTGAGCCGCTCCAGCATCAGCTGGGTGAGCAGCTCGAAGATCTCGGCCACACCCTCGTTCTCCTTGGCGGACGCCTCCAGGTACTGGGCGCCCACCGTCTGTGCGTACTGGCGGGCGTCTTCGTAGCCGATGGCCCGCTGCTCCTCCAGGTCAGTCTTGTTGCCCACGATGATGAGGGAGATCTCGGTGCCGCGCATTTGCTTCAGCTCGCGCACCCACGACTTGACCTTCTGGAACGAGTCCTGGTCGGTGATGTCGTACACCAGCAGCGCTCCGTCCGAGCCACGGTAGTAGATGGGGCCCAGCGCATGGAAGCGCTCCTGCCCGGCAGTGTCCCAGATGTTCAGCTGGGCCCGCCGCTCATCGGGCAGCGTCACCTTCTTGGTCACGAACGATGCCTGCAGCGTGCTCAGGTGCTGGGGGTTGAACTTGTCCTCCATGTAGCGCAGCACCAGCGACGTCTTGCCCACGCAGCCTGCAAGAATCGTAAGCGCATTTATACATATGTACATCGCATCGAATGTCCAAGAATTATGGTGGAGCTGGTTTCCAAGACTCACCTTCGCCCAACAGCACCGCCTTGAAGTTCAGGGTTGGACCGCTCCTGCTCCTTCGCGAGCTCATTGTTCCTCCAGTCGTTGGCCTGTCTGTCTTTTCGCGAATTTCAACTTTTCAATTTAGTTTTGGTCATAGACAGTGAGACAGTGCTGTTAGTTTAGCAATTTAGTTGCTAGATCTGCTATTAGCCACAAATCTAGCAATTTTTAATTTTTGTTTAGCAATTTTATTATATGTTGCATGTTATGTATATACCTCCTTCTCATCGACTGCACAAATGACGATTAATAGTGGTTCACAAAGAATAATTACATTAGAATCCTTTGAAAATACCGAGAGTAGGTTACACAAGGTGGTTGTCGATGGAGAGTGCGTTTTCCCGTATCGTGGATCAATGGACCGAGTTGAAGCTCTATTTCGAATTAGCAGCTACTTCGGATAAGTGTCACAAGGTACATATTCTCAACGGACTATTTATGTGGTGTTTTTGGGGCCAATATTAAAGGACATCATTCAAAGAAAAAATAAAAATGTTCAAAGCCGAAATGGAAACCCAACCCAATTACTTTCAGATGTAATAGTTGCCTTAAATCCGCTGAAATCCAAAATAATACCAGCAGATTATAAAATCAATATTTTAAAAGATGATCTGGAAAGCGCAGCATAGCCTAATTTTTATATTTTTTAAAATACATACATATGCTTATATGTTGAAAATGAAAATTTTAATGGCTTAGCCATTTTTTTTGCAATTTTTACAAACATTTTAACAATTTTTAGCAATTTTTCTTCTCAAATCTAGCAATTTTTGCTAAGAAGATTCTGGCAGCACTGGTCATAGAGGATTGTTGATATTATTTTTGATACGATCTTTTAGAAAATATCGACCACAACCCGATAGTATAGGTTTATGCGATAGTTTACTAACATTGAAAAATGCCTAAAAAATCCTACGAAACTTTACAAATGCCTAAAAAATCCTTTTCAATTACCATTTGTTTACCTTTTTTGCCCTCCGCGTAATTGGCGGCTGGTTAGGGAAACTAATTCATAATTAATTATAGACACATTCGCGGCTAATGATGGTGCTGGCAGGACTGGGAGGACTGTCGCGAGGAACGGAACCGCTGTAAGTGCGCAATCAAAGTGGAGTAGAAATTGTGTAATTTTCCCCATTCATGACAGTCGACCATTAATTTGAATTCCTTGCAGGACTGCAGCGGCGGTGCGACTGTGTCCATTAAAGTAATTGACAGAGATTTCCCTACAATGGAGGGCCAACAGTTTCTGGCCGGTCCCCGTCTCCGTCTCCGCCACCGTCCCCGGGGTCGACATGGGCAAGTGTTTGCGTTCCCAGGTAAACACTTGGGTGATTGGAGAATATTTCCACAGGTGGGTTTCGGTTGCGCCCTCCCAATTCCGATTTCCATTCCGCGGAGGGTCGGTGCTGCAGTTCGTTGATAATTTCATTTGCTCCGCAGCACTGGACGAACCATGAGGCAGCTGCTGATTCTGCTGAGGACGCTCCTCGTACACGGATTCGTGGCGCTGTTCACCGTCCTCACCCGTGTGCTCCAGGCAGCCCTAAATCTGTGGCACTCGCTTGTTCTTTAATCGTCTAATGGTCAGTGGAAGGAGACGCCGAAATATGGTTGCCCACCCTCCTGATACCGATAAGGGCTGTGCGGGCTGTCCGCCTACCTGCAGTCCACTGTGTGTTTTTTCCACTTATCGGCAAAGCAATCAATACTACTTACCTTATCGCTATCGCACCTCGGCCGTGGGCCGGGCGCGGGCTTCAAAAGGCGGGGGAACGACGATAATCGGGGCGAAGGAACGCGATACATTATCTGGAGACCGGCTAATGCCAATTGTCAATGGCTGTTCGTTCAGGTCGGTTCGTCAATGGGTGTCGCCGCCCGGCCCTGTTGCTGTCTCTGCTGGTCTTGGCTGTATTCCTCCTCGGCACCCTGCTGGTGCTGCACAAGCTCAACCGCTCGCCGTTGATAAGCCAATATGACATCCTGCAGGAGTACCTGGAGAGCAATCACGAAAAGAGCTCCCGCACGCGCACCATTCTGCTGTGGAGCAGCTTCTTCGGGGATCCGCGCTGGGACCTGTCCGCGGACTCGCTGGGGCCGCAGGACCTGCGCGAGGACCTGCACTGTCCCGTGTACCAGTGCGAGCTGACCAACAGCCACGACTTCCTGCCCTCCCTGGATCTGTACGACGCCATTGTGTTCCACGTAGCCGAGCCTTTTCCCTTTCTGCAGCCGGTGCCAGCGAAGCGCAGTCCGAACCAGGCGTATGTGTTCGCCCTTTTGGAGTCGGCGGGCGAGACCAAGCACCGGCTGAGCGACGAGCGGGGCTTCTATAACCTCACCATGACTAATCGCCTCGACTCGGATGTGGTGTGGCCCTATGCCCATCTGCAGGACATCGAAACGGGAGCCGTGGTGGCCCCCAGTACTCAGCCCTACTGGCGCCAGCCGCCACTAAAGGGCACCTGGAATGACACCCGGGCATTGACGCTGTGGCAAAGCAAAACCAAGATGGCCGCGTGGTTCGTGTCCCACTGCCAGACGCTGTCTCGCCGTGAGAACCTCACGGCGGCCCTGCAGGAGCATTTCGAGGTGGACGTATACGGCAAGTGCGGACCCCTTAGGTGAGTTGGCATCTTGCCCAAGCCCCAATGCCATCGTGGAGTCCACACTAACGCTGTTGCGTCTTACAGCTGTGAACGCGGCGACCCGCACTGCGAGGAGATGCTGGACACGGACTACATGTTCTATCTGGCCTTTGAGAACTCGCTGTGCGAGGACTATGTGACGGAGAAGGTCTTTGGAATGCTGGAGCACCATATTATACCCGTGGTGTTTGGCGGGGCCGATTACACGCGCTTCCTGCCACCTCACTCCTACATAGACGCGAATCGCTTCGACAGCGTCCTCGAGCTGGCCGAGCACATGCGTTTCGTGGCCGGCGATTCGGAGGAGTACACAAGCTACTTCTGGTGGCGCCAGCACTACCGCCTGGTCACCGTCTCCCCCTTCTGCGACCTGTGCGCCCGACTGCACTCGTCCGCTCTGCGGCACAGGTCTCAGGTGTATGGCGACATCGAGTCCTGGTGGTTCAACAGCTGCCGGTTCAAGGCAAATATCCGATTTTGAGCGTCGCGCACGAGAAGGAACAGGACGGCGCTATGCGACAGCCACGCGCGTTAAAGCGGGATGGCATGCATGCAACTGTTTGCATACGATATGGGAAAGGAAACCTTTTTCCTTTGTCTCCTGCTCCAACCGACATGGCCGAGGCCACCTACAATTCGTCATGTGCCTGCCAATAATTGTGTGGCAACGCAACGGAAATCCCCGACCCGATAGATAAGATATTCGGGGAGGTGGGCACGACTACGACTTGACATTATCGCCCTCTAATGTTGCACTGACTCATCCACAGCCACAATTACAACCCATCCAAAAGCGTCACATTATCGCCATTATGTGCCTCGAGGGGCGATAGAACCACACAAAAACACACAGTCATCTATGTGTAAGTTTCATTTGTTTAGTTTGCTATGTAGACCCAACCCACGGGCCATCATTATTTCTTCCGATTCCAAGCTGTACCCCTTTCTGCATTACCATTTTAATAACTAGTGTAACTTAGTCAATAAGGATAGTCTGTCCAACAGCTGAAATCAGTAGTTCCATATGGTGGCATTTTAGGGTAATTCTATCATTTTGTTAGCTTATTTTTGTACAATATTTAATGATTATCCACTATAATACAGTATACACTGAGTTCTCTAATAGATTTAGGGGCTTCAATGTCAATAACCGTTGAGTACTTTAGTCGGTTGTTTTTTGTTGATTTGCAGGCCCTAAATGTTCATTTAATCATCCCAAGATATTTCCAAGTGGATTCTTTAGCTAAGGACTTCTTGTTTTTTGTATGCATTCCGTAAATATTTTATTTGTACGCACTTAAAGGCTCAAATTGGAAAGGATTTTGTTCAAAATCTGTTCAAAATTCATTTGTTTCTTTTACTTCTAATTCGCAATCGCTTAATAGTGGCATAAAAATGTTTAAGACGTCTCCGGTTTGAAGGTTCCTGATATAACGGGTGATCGGCGGTTTCCTTGGTGAGTGGGCTGTTGGAAATGCGCTCTAGGATGGGATTTCCTTCACGCAGGTGCATCGCCAGACCCCATCTCCACCGCGAGACATGTATTGGTGTTTGCTGTGGACGAATGCATTGTGATTTCTGATTTGGGCTAGGAATTCGATATGATTGTACGGTTGAGTCTAGTGGCCATAGTTAGCAAGACCTGCATAACCATCATTCTATTATACTATGTACCTGTTTGTTGATGATCCTTCAGACAATTTGGATGCGACATTTGTATTCATTAGGGGGACATCTTTGTTTTTGTTCCTACAAATAATAATTCTTTAAGATTTGGCCTATAATTGGCAAGATCAGTACTCACGGGTATGCGATTAATGTAGCTTCAGCAGTCGGGACGTTATCCAGTATCATCTTCTTGGGAGGAATATTATATTCGTTTTCGTCCTCATCGTCTTCACGCTTTCTCTTGCCTTCCATAATGCTATCAACTAGTTGTTCTAACTGGCATTAATATAAGGGATTGCTTTAGTTAAATGAAAATTTTGATTCGGATTGCTTTGAGCCAGTCGATAATGATATAGTCTACCCATCTGTCTGATTCAATATGTACAATTTTGTTTAGATCAATTCAAAAATGAAAAACTAGTTTGAATAGAAAGACAAGATGAAATATTTTGTAAAGTGTTCGAAAGAACTCTAGAAATTAGTTTTACCATATAGGCGTTGAAATTGTGAGGCTATGAGGCCATTTCAGTGCTCTAATCTCTCGCAGAAAATTAAAGGCACTCACTCTCTCTATATGGAGAATGTTCTTGCAATGGGATGGGATATATGTTGTCAATTTTGATTTCAGAAGCCTCTTTATAGTGATCTATTTTTGATGCATTACCTCTTCTACCCTAGTAATAGAAAATTCAGAGCCCAGACACAATTCCAGAGAACCTTCTGAAATATTAAAGTTCTCCAATTGAATTGATGTTTATCATAATTTTTCGACTTGAGATGCTTACAAAGCATTCTGAAAGATGCTCCTCAAGCATCAGGGTCACCGTTTCCAACGCCTTCCCACATTTGTATAACGGCAACTATGGAGCTTCTCCAGGGCTGGGCACGGGCACTTGTGGAGGCGCATGCGTCGCGACGTTCGTGCGTCGTGCGTCGTGTATTCCAAATGTCAAGTGTCAAACGATGACGTCTCTGGCGGGCCGAAGCAGCTTTTTTTTCGAGCATCTTCGGTGAAGCTTTTTCGACGCTTCTGGAGCCCTTCTGGAGAGCAACAGAGTTCCCGCAGGAGAGGAAGAGGCATGGGACACACACCCCCACGTCAGCTGTGGGCACCGCTGTGTAAAGTGAAGGTGTGTGCGTGTGTGCATGTGGAAGCTACTTTTGGGGGCGCTTTCGCGTGGAAGCTTTTTCCAGCCGCAGCTTTTTGAAGGATACTGTGTGGGGGTACGGCACTGCTCTGCTCTGAAAGCACTTCCTATGGAAATTCACGACATTTTACTCATTCTGTGCTAGATTTCCCGATAGTTCAAATCAGAGGTAACACAAATCGAGGAGATTACGGCAGTAAAATCCCCCAAGTAAATAAGAAAGAGCCAAAAACCAAACCAAGACCGAAACCAAAACCAAAACCACGCTCAACGCTCGATATCTCGACAAAAAAAAATATCCAGAACTAAAGTAAATTCAATTCAATTTCATTGATTTTCGGCAAGAAGTGTGTGTGTGGTGTGCCACGAGGAAAAAAACGTACGAACGCAATTGTTTTTCCTGAATTTTCCCCCTTCACCCAATAAAGTGCGCAAGAGTGAGACGTAAGTTGCATAATTTTCAGAGAAAATCGAACCGAAAATCCACCAAAAATCAACAACAAAAATCAAGCGAAAGTGTGAATATTGCCAAAAAAAAAAAAACACCCATTAAATATTCCTCAAATGAATGTGTTACATTTTTTTTAATGTTAATTCTGACTGTGAGATAAGCGTGTTGGGGAAAGTGTGAAGAAAAGTTGAGTAGGAAAACTCGTGTAACGCTTGCATGTACATATATAACACATATATGTATATATATATATATCCCCATATAATATATGATGGATGTTCGCACTCTCTCTGTATGTCTGTCTCTTTTTCGCCATGCCCCAAAGTGCGTCTCTATATCATCGATTTTTCCCACACACAAAAGCCCATAGGCAAGAACAACAACAGAAACTGAGATGTAAGAGATACTACTGCCCCCCATTCGCAGAGCAGCGTGCTGTCCTGCTTCTCTCCGTGGCACATACATCACATCATCTGTATGATGATGCGGCAGAGAATCCTTGAAAAAGGATACCCTACCCTAGCCTCTCTCTCCTTCTGTGTGATCTTGAAATATTCAACCAATTGCAAAGCAATTATCGATGACCCCCAATGACTGTGGCATTCGTTCGCAAATAATAGATAATTTTTCGGGTGCTGGGGCTGGCGCTGGCGCTGGCAAAGTGCCCGTCAAAAGTCACTTCACTCAACAGTAAGTGCAAGTGGGCGAAATCTATTGCCTGCCTGCCAATGTGAGCTTTGACTTTTGTGTTGAGCTCTCTTCTCCTCTCCTCTCCTCTCTTCTCTTCTCTTTTCGGTTTCTTACGGTTTCGTACGGTTCTGTGGCGTAAAAGCTCTCCCTGTTCGAGGAAGCTCGTGTGTAGGTACAGACACATTCAGAGACGCAGAGCCCCGCCAGGAAGCTCGTTCGCAGAGAGAGCACAGAGAGAACGGAGAGACCGTGTACATTTTTTCCACGGAACGGAACACGCACGTACAGGAAACAGGGAACATTCGATATCCCGTTGCAGGGCTACACAGATTTAATAGGAAATTTCGTATGGATTTTCCCAGAGTGGGTGAGATTTTCCGCGGGTGTCAATCTCTATAGCCTCCAGTGGACATTTGGTGCGGCGGCGGTGAGTGCGATAGACGGGTTGTGGGGTTGAATAGTGACTCCACTTCATATACATACATATATACTCTATATATACATACATATATACTCTATATATACATACATATATGTAGTCTTTGGATGTAAATGTAAATGTAATGTGTAATGTGTATCCGTATCATCAATCAATCCATCAATCAATCAGTCGACTGTCTTAGTGCGTAGTTCGATTCGGATTCGGGCTGTACATAGATGCAGATGCACCTACGTACAGACATGTGTGCCCTGGCCGATGAGTAGCTTACATAACAAGTATCCCCTCTCCCGCAGTGTCCGATTCACCACTACCACCTACCCAGTCAGTCCATCACACAGTCCCAGCAACAGTAGAAGCAAACCTCTAGCTCTGTCCAGTGTCCAGTAATCCTGCTCAGTTGTGAGGCAGTTGTGGGAGTAAGTTCTCGATACATATTTGCAGACCGATCTCGATGTCTCCGCAATTAGATAATGCTTAAGCTACCAAAGGGCCTAAAAAAGAAAAAGAAGAAGTCGAAAAAGGACCAAGAACTCTTCACCGAAGAGGAGCTCGAGCAGTACAAGCGCGAGCTCAGGGCCAAGCAGGAGGCGGCGGCCAACAAATCGGACGCTGGCGAATCGGACGGTGGCGCATCGGACGTCGAGGGTGCCGCAGGCGCCACATACCACAGATCCTCTGTCGGAGACGATCATCTAGCCGAATCCGGTGCTGCAACCACATCCGCTGAGGACCACCAGCATCAGCAGCATCAGCATCAGCAGCATCAGCATCAAAGTTCCAGCGGCGGCGGTGGCGACGAGGAATGGGCCAAGTTTAAGGCGCTGACATCGGGCGTCGATACCATCCTACACAAGACCCAGGACGAGCTCGATCGCATCAAGAAGGAGTCCTTCTACCAGCGCCTGCCCTCGGCGGCCGAAAAGAAGAAACAGGAGGAGGAGGAGGCAGCCCGTCTCGAGGCCGAGCGCCAGGAGCGTGAACGCCAGCGCCTCGCATTAATCGAATCGCAGCGCGACAAGCTAGCGGAGGCCGTTGTCGAGCTCTCAGATTCGGAGGACGACCAGCAGGACGAGGTCGATGACATCTTCGCCACCGACTACATCGAGGCGATCACCAGCGGAGAGCTCCAACTAGCCGTTGTACCCGACTCGCCCGTGTACCAGGCGGACGACGGGCCCGATCCGTTCGACACCGCCTACGCGGAGAAGGTCATTGTGGGCGCCGACAAGGCCAAGGGCAACAAGAAGCTCGTCAGCCTCGGTGCCGCCGTAGAAGTACTCTCCGGCCGCGTGGACCGCGATCACGCCCTAGCCCTAGCCAATCCCAAGCGCAAGCTCCGCAAGGGCATCCAGAATCTCCTGCTCAGCGAGAGCGTAGAGCTAGCCGATCCCGAGGCGGATCTGCTAGCGGCAGCCGCCAACGCCGAGCCGCAGCACAATCTACTCGACGATCTCGTCGACGACGACCTCACCGAATCGGCGGGCCCCATCGATTTGAGTGTCTCGCTCCATCTGCACCTGATCAAGCCCCAACGAGTCGACGAGGAGGACGAGGACGCAGAACTTGCCCAGCTTCAGGGCAGCTCCCTCAATCCGGATCTAGCCGAGTTCGACGCCCTCAAGGACGAGGAGGACGACGAGTTCGCCGAACTAGCCGCCGAGTCGCTCACCAAAAAGGAGGACATCACCATCGTCAACCAGGTCGTTCTGCCGCCAGTCTCCGTACTCGCCGAAGCCGTTGCCGAGGCCAGCTGGGCCGAGTTCGAGGCGGAGCCAGACTCCGAGGAGCCACTACCAGGTGAGCGATCATCCACGGAGATGCCCATCAAACTTGAACGCATATCTTAGCACACAAAGCCATTTTGCAACTCAAAACCCGAGCACAAGAAGGTCCTTCTGGGAAATTCGAAAGAGGGCAAACCCCAACTAAAGCATTTCCTATACGATAAGAGTTCTGTCTCTAAGAATAATCCGATCTCAGCCAGGTTCCGCATTCAAGTAGATGTCATTATTATCCATTACCACACGAATTTAATATACCCCTATACTCCTGTACTCCTGCATTCCATTCGAAATTTTGCATCATCCAAAATATATATTGGATTGGACATATTTGGCAGGGATCGCAAGAGATATAATTTTTATAATAAAAATCAGGAATAAAAATAATTTTGTGATTTTTAAAATATTTCACAAATATATATCATTTTTATTTATATATATTTGAATTTGATTTTGATTTTATATCAGAAATAAGTTTTATTTTTGATTTTTATTTTAAAAATCACAAAATGATTTTTATTTCTGATTTTTATATCATAAATTAAGAATTAAACTTACTTCTGATTATTAATATAACAATTATTTCGGCCTTGATTTTTTAAAACTCATAACTCCTCTTTGTGATCCCTCTATTTAGGGATTCCATTCAGAAGAGTTCAATTGTGGAATTATTGAATGTGTCATTGGTTCCTGTTCGATTTTTGTACTAGGGAAGGAAAGTGCTCTTCAATAAAAATTTAAAACAATTTAATGAAAATTGAAATTGAAGTTCTCTTCAATACTCAGACTTAAATTGATTGATCCTTGGGGGCAAGCTAGAGGGCAAATCAGAAGAACAGACGATGGGTATTGGGCTTTATACTTTGAGAAGCCACAGCAGATCTCTGCACATCCCAACCCCCAACCGCCAACCCCCAAAGAACCCTCTTTCTGGTATCGAACTTGACTAATTGTAGCCCCGTATTTCTGTTTCTGTGTCTGTGTCTTCCCCAGGAAAACCGAAGCGGCCGCCGCCACCGGCCAGGCCTGCCACTGGACCACACATTGTACCTGGTGCCATCTACGTCAGCGACGACGAGGACGAGGCCAATCTAGACGACGACCCATTCAACACCAACTACGCGGAGCAGGTGATCAAGAAGACCACCGTACTCGAGGAGGACGACGACTTTGATCCGCGCGCCGAGGAGGAGACCGACACCACTGGCGGATCCTCGTTGCTAGCGGCTCCAGGACGCGATCTTTTGGCCGGGAGTGCCACCGATCTCAGTAAGGTGGTGCCAGCGCCATTGGCGCCCACCCTCAGCATCGACCAAGAGCCGGAGGACTTCGATCCCTTCGATACTTCAGCGGTCAGTGCAATCGTGCAGCCAAAGGCCACGGAGCTGCGCTTCCTAGAGCGGGAGCTGCTCACCAACGAGACGAGCGGCGGACTCAAGCACTCGCTGAGCGATCCGGACTTTGATCCGCGAGCCGGACAGGAAGAGGAGAAGCAGCAGCAGCAGCAGAAGCCACCGCAGAGGCCCAAGCCACCGGTGCCACCGTCGCCAGCTCACATCACTCCGGAATTTGACGCCGCCAGACGCAAGTCCTCGCTGAGCCTGAACATCCAGGCGAAGAGTGTGGGCTTCCTGGTGCCAGGACCGGACCTACTCGGGGCCGGTAATGAGGTCGGGGCCAACAAGAAGCCTCTGACGCCGTACTACGCGCCCTCAGCCGCCGCCGGCGGCGCCTCCGTCAACGCCTCGCAGTCAATTGCCGAGGGCATACCAGAGTCGGAGGATCCCTTCGACACCTCCTATGTGCCGGAGGCCAAGCTCAGCGACATCGAGCTGAAGCACATCGAGGCCGATCTGATCGCGGAGCCAACGGCCACGCTGCGGCACAGCCTCTCCGATCCGGACTTCGATCCGCGTGCCCCGCCCACGCCCGTGCCCGCCGAGGTGCTGCTCGCCGTCGAGGAGAACATCGACATCAAGGTGCTGACACCCGCGCAGGAGCGCAGACAGCTGCCCAGAGCCCACGGCGGCGCCCACAACGCCCAGGGGGAGTCGGACGAGGACGACGTCGACCCATTCGACACTTCGATCGCCGCCAATCTCCAGCCCGGACAGACGGAGCTGAAGCTGCTCGAGAACGAGCTGCTGCCACAGAGGAGCGCCCAGGAGTTGGCCATCGACGCCCAGAGCGACGCCCAGGATCTGGGACTTGGCGACAAGGTGCTCACGCCCTCGCTGCCCTCACGCCCCCCGCCGCCAGTGCGGCCGCAGGACATCGATCCCTTCGACACCTCCATTGCGGAGAATCTAGCGCCCGGCGAGACGGAGATCAAGCTGCTCGAAAGCGAGCTGATCGAGCGCTAAGCAAGCCACACAAATCCCAAAGGAAACCACCAGAAAAACCCAGAACAAAACCCAAACCGAACCAAACCGAACCGAACCGAAAATGGCCAATCCGTTCCTGATGGACGACGATCTGGATGGCGGCGATATGGCCGCCAATCCCTTCCTAATGCAGTCAGATCCGGAGCCGTGCGAATCGGAGTCGAATCCGTTCGGTGAGGCAGCCAGCAGCGCCATCGCCAGCGTCAGCGTCAGTGGCGCCTCCAATCCGTTCGCCTTCGGCGGCGACGATCTCGAGCCGGAGCCAGAGCCGCCGATCAACGACATCGATCCGGCCATGAGCTTCTTTGGCACCACCATAGAGGCGGAGGACGACGCCCTCAGCCTCAAGTCCGGCGCCGGTGAGGAGGAGGACGACACTGCCGCCGCCGCCGCCGGGAAGAAGCAGCCCCCGCCTCCGCCACGACCACAGCCGCCGCAGAGCACACAGGATCTGATCAGCACGGTCTCCAGCCAGCTGGACGAGACCTCCTCGGAGCTGCTGGGCCGCATACCCGCCACCCGATCGCCCAGTCCCGTCTCGATGCGCGACCTTCACTCGCCCAGCCCCACGCCGGACTCGGGACTGGCCGATCTGCTGGACGTGTCCGACAGCGGCTCCAATAACCAGATAATGGACCTGGATCTCATTGGGGGAGTCACTGCGCCCACTACGGCCACAGCAGCAGATGCTGCTCCTGCTCCTGCACCAGCTGCGCCTGTGTTGCCGCCAGCCGTTCCCGCTCCCCCTGCCAGCCAGCACGACAATCCCTTTGCGGTGCCCACGGCTGTGCCCAGCCTGCAGGGGGCCACGCCCATGCCCTCGCCGGCCAAGCAGCAGCCGCCACGTCCCCCGCCGCCACGCCCAGTACCGCCACGGCCGACGCCACCAGCCCACATGGTGCAGCATGGCCAACAGCAGCCGGCACCGGCACCAGCACCGCCGCCGCAGCGTCCACCGCCGCCGTCAGCCACAGTTCCAGCGGACTCGGAGGATCTGCTGGACATGTTCGGTACGACCAGCGGCAAGCCGGCCAAGCCGCCGCCGCCCAAGAGCAAGGAGGACATCCTCAGCCTGTTTGAGGCGCAGCCGCAGCCGGTGGCCAAGCCCGATCTCCTGAACGACGATCTGCCCCAGGCGATGGTCACCACCGAGGAAGAACGCGATGCGGAAAACAACAGGGACGACGACGACAATGACGACGACGGCGAGGACAAGGATGAGCCCATCTTCACGTCTGTGCTGACGCGGCCGGACGAGAGCACCCATGACATCACCTGCCAGCCGCAGGCGGCGACACTGGCCCACATGGCGGCGCCCCAGGACACGACGGGCAGACAGAGGGCGCCCACGCCAGACATAGAGATCACCACGGTGGAGGATCTGCCCCGCTCCGACGACGAGGATGAGCCAGAGCCAGAACCAGCAGCAGCAGAAGCAGTTCCCGATCAGCCGGAACCCGAAGCAGATCCAGAGGTGGCAGCCATACCAGAACAGGAGGCGGAGCTGGAACCTTTTGGGGCGCCGGCAGCGGCTGTGGAGTCGGATCACACTGGATCGCCGCCCACAGAGTCACATCTGGCCTTCGAGCCCGCCATGGAGCTGGCCAGCGATGAGCCCGAGCAGATGGACACGGGCCTGGACTTTCCGGTAGGCAGCAGTGGTCTGGCCAGCGGCCAGCTCTCGGCCAATCCCTTCGCCAGTCCCGAGGAGGAGGACGAGCCGAGCTTCGTGCCCGTTGCTGCGGTGGGCAACATCTTTGCCGTGGACGACCCAGAGCCGGAGCCAGAGGTGGAGGCGGTGCAGCAGGCGCCCAGCTACGGGGCCAACATCTTCGCCGTGGAGCCGGACGAGTTTGACGCCTTCTCGGCCAAGTTTGATTCCGTGAA